>CM038671.1:112259292-112802958 GCA_021605145.1 Aegilops bicornis
CCATACGTTCGTTGGATCGAGACCCTCAAGACCAGCATACGCGCCAATATGCTGGCATGAGTGAGATACGGCCGCCCGGACGGGGCGCTGCTCCTTCTAACGAAGTTAGAAGTCCGAGCATGTCTCGCTCCTCGCACCGTTCTCCAATGCCACCCACTACTCCAGCAGAAGCTCTGGCGAGAGCCCAGCTGCTCCTCGACTACCCTCCAATGGCCGACAAGGTCGGCGAGTGGAGGGCCACTATCCAGAGCCTCATCGGCTTTGCCAACGGCGACGCTCCGCGGCAAGCGACCCCATCATTGCCGCGGCGAGACAACAAGACACGAGCCGGTGGCGACGACACTGTCGGATGTGCAACCACTGTGCACTCTCCGCCAAGAAGGCCAAGATCACCGACTCATCGGATCCACCTCGACAGCGACTCCATGCGCTGTCCGGATCCATGAGCTTCGCCGCGATCAGCGCCAAGTTCTTCACGGCGACAACAAGAGGACGCCGAACTCGCATCGGCGCCGAAGAGAAGCGCGACGTCGATCCGACAAGCCGCTGGGCCTTGTTGACATGCACGCGCCGGAGGGGCCAGTGACTTGCCGACGCGGTAGGTTTCCCTGCGTTCACTCGTGAGCTGCGGCAAGTCCAAAGGGCCCAGCCGTAAAAAACTTCAAACCCGACGTGCCGGAGAAGGATGATGGCAGGACGCATCCGTCGGAGTTCCTTAGCATCTACACCATCGCGGTGTAGGCTGCGGGGGGACGGGACGACAAGATCCTCGCCAACTACTTCCCGCTCGTGCTCAAGCCCAACGTCAGATCTTGGCTCATGCACTTGCTGGACAGCTCCATATCCTCTTGGGCAGATCTGTGCCATCAGTTTGTTGGCGCCTTCACAGGTGGCCACAAACCTCACGGCCAAGAGAGTGACCTTCACTTGCTCGCCCAGAAGGAAGGAGAGTCCCTGTGCAAGTTCATTCAGATGTTCAGCCGCGTGCACTACAACATCCCAGACGTCCACCCTGCCGCGGTGATCAGCGCATTTCATCAGAATGTGCGGAACCGCAGGATGAGGGAGGAGATGGCGATGTGCAAAGTCAAGGACGTCGGCCGAGCTCATACGACCTGGCCGACAAGTGTGCACGCGCTGAGGAAGGGAGGAGACTCCTAGGAGAGAATACAGAAGCAGGATCTGACAGTGATGACACCGCCCCGGCAAAGAAGGGCCGGCGGCGAGGTAACAGGAAGAAGAAAAGCAGAGAAGTGCTAGCTGTTGAGCAGTCCGGCAACGGAGGTGGCGACAAGAACGCCAAGGCTGGTGGCTCCGGCAAGGAGGTTGCCGCTGACGCCAACCACCAGTCAGTGGCGGACGGCAAACAAGCGTGACAGCTCCGGCAAGCGATCGCACGATCCACCGCACCAAGGGCCACGATCTCCAGAGCTGCAAGAAGGTCGAGCAGCTCGTCGAACAGCAGAGAGCTGAGTACGAGCGGCGAGACAAGGAGAAGGCCCAGGAAGGTGCTGGGGGAGCAAGCAAGAAACGTCCCGGCCGGGGAGGACGCCGCGGCAAGGTCAAGCAGCGGCAAGGAGATAGACCTCCCCGCGGCCGCGACAAGGATGAAGATGATGACGACGACGAAGACATGGAAGACGACGACGCCGACGAGCAGGAGTTTCAGAAAGCCACAGAGGTCCTTTGCGTTGACGGAGGTGCTTCCCTGCATACCTCCCACCGCCAACTCAAGCAATGGATGCGGGAGGTCAATGCAGCGGAACCATCCGTAGAGTCACGCTAGCCTCTGAAGTGGTCCAGCACGCCTATCATTTTTGATATTGAGGACCACCCTGTCCTCGGGACTGCGGTCGGTTGCTTGCCGATGTTGGTCTCACCAACCATCCGCAACCTCAAGGCCACAAAAATGTTAGTTGACGACGGGCGGCTTGAATCGATCTCCTCCGTGGTGCTCCAAGCTTCAAATCTCGACAGCGAACTCGAAGAGACCGGAACCTTCCAAGGAATCAATCCGGGAAGGAGCAAGTCAAGGGGAAGATTACGTTGCCGGTAACATTTGGCAGCCGAGCTGAACTTCGTGATCGAGAGGGTTACGTTCGACGTTGCCGATTTCCCATTGCCTTACAATGGGATACTTGGCCGTCCAGCACTCGCCAAGTTCATGGCAGCCTCTCACTACGCCTACAACCTACTCAAGATGCCGGGCCCGATAAGCGTCATCTCTGTCCATGGCGACAAGAAGGATGCCCTCATCTGCGCCGACAAGATCTTCCGGGATGCAGCAGCCGCGACAGATTGCCAGACACTTGCCGCTGAAGCTCACGGGGGGAAGAAGACCGAGTCCAAGTCCGACAAGGGCTCTGATGCTCACTCCGGCAAGCGTACCTCTTCGGAGTGCTGCGCTACCGTCGAGGACGCACCATCGAGCTCCACCGGCAAGTGCAAGAAGATGGTGGCTCCGCCGAAGACCAAGAAGGTGCCCGCCAAGGAGGACGGCGCTGGTGGTACCTTCACCATCGGTGCCTCTCTCGACCCCAAATAGGAAGGCGCTGCCGCTTTCCTGCGGTGAATGTCGACGTGTTTGCATGGCAACCGCCCGATATCCCCGGTGTTCCTGTGAAAGTGATCGAGCACCGCCTGGCCGCTTTGTCCTCATGCGCGCCCGTCAAGCAAAAAAGTCGAAGCAAGCGGTGGAGCGCCAAGAATTCATAGTCAAGAGATCAAGAAACCGGAAGCAGCGGGCCTTGTCAGAGGAGTGCTCCATCCTATGTGGTTGGCCAATCCTGTAGTCGTGCGCAAGGCAAATGGGAAATGGAGACTTTGTATTGACTTCATGGATGTTAATAAAGCTTGTCCCAAAGATCCATTTCCCTTGCCGCACATTGACCAGATTGTTGACTCCACGGCTGGATGTGATTTGCTTTCGTTTCTTGATGCCTACTCAGGATACCATCAGATCTTCATGGCTGAAGAAGATGAAGAGAAGACCGCATTCATCACGCCATGTGGCACATACTATTTCATACGGATGCCTTTCGGTTTGAAGAATGCTGGTTCAACATTTGCAAGGGTAGTCCATGATGCTTTTGAGCCGCAAATGCACAGAAATGTAGAAGCCTACATGGATGACATAGTGGTCAAAAGCAAGGACAAAGCAACTCTGGTTCAAGATTTGGACGAGACCTTTGCAAATCTCCGCAAGATCAACCTCAAGCTCAACCCCGAGAAGTGCGTGTTTGGAGTCCCTTCCGGCAAGCTTCTCGGGTTCTTCGTGTCTCAGCGAGGGATTGAAGCTAATCCCGACAATATCAAGGCCATTGAGCAGATTGAAGCACCAAAGCGCGTCAAGGATGTACGAAGACTTGCAGGTTGCGTGGCTGCTCTCAAAGAGGTTTATTTCTAGGTCTGCTTGAGCGCCTCGCCATTTTTCAAGATTTTGAAAAAGGCAGGTCCAGTAAAATGGACTCCCTAAGCGGAGGCTGCGCTGCAGGACTTAAAGAGATACCTGTCCTCCACTCCAACACTTGTCGCACCTAGGCCACAAGAGAAGTTGCTGCTATATATAGCGGCAACCAATCAAGTGGTTAGTGCTGCGTTAGTGGCGGAGAGGGAGGCGGATGACGAGCCAAAGAACCGGCAAGCACATCCAGCGACAAGCGGGGGCTTCACGACAAGCTCTGGTCCCGACAAGGATGAATCCGCGTAGACACATGAACAGATACAGAAGAGGGTGGTGCAGCGCCCGGTCTACTTTGTCAGTTCCCTCCTGCAGGGGGCTAGGTCAAGGTACTCTGGGGTGCAGAAATTGCTTTTCGGCCTCCTCATGGCCTCGAGAAAGCTGCGCCACTACTTCCAAGCGCATGAGACACAGTTGTCACTCGCTTTCCCCTGAAGAGGATACTGCAGAATCCAGAAGCGACGGGCAGGATTGTCGAGTGGGCCTTTGGAGCTGTCAAGCTTTGGTCTCAAGTTTGAAAGCACATCAACTATCCAAAGCGAGCATTGGCAGAATTCATAGCGTAATGGACACCAACGCCAGATGAAGAGATTCCGAGACGAGCATTCCCGTCAAAGAAGCAAGCAAAGAGTGGCTGATGTACTTTGATGGTGCCTTCTCGCTGCAAAGGCGCCCGATCTTGGGCGCTGCTTATCGCACCCACCGGAGAGCACCTCAAGTACGTCGTCGGATGCACTTTCCCAAGGAGCAAGCGACAAACAATACTGCAGAGTATGAAGGTTTGCTTGCCGGTCTCAGGATCGTAGTGGACCTTGGGATCAAGAAGCTTATTGTCAGGGGTGACTCGCAACTCGTCGTCCGGCAAGTCAATAAAGATTACCAGAGTCCGTTGATGGAAGCCTACGTTGATGAAGTGAGGAAGCTAGAAGAGCAATTTGACGGCCTGCAAATGGAACATGTTCCAAGAGCTCAGAATGATATTCTTGTGACTGTCAAAGTGCGCTGCGCTTAAGTTACACTGTGGAACCAGGGATTTTCGTGCTCAAGTCGACTCGATACCAACCGTAACACCGTCAACTGGATAGAGCAAGAAGAGAAAGTTGGCCTCTGGTGACTACTTTCCACAGAGCTTCAAGCCGTCGTTGCAAAGGTCCCCAAGATCAACACCAACAAGTCTTTGAGGAGGTCTGCTCCGACAGACCCCAGGGTTTGTTTCGTTGAAGCAGACGCTCCCGACAAGTTTTGCTCCGGCAAGCTTGTCGGGGAGCATCTAGCTCCGGCAGGGCCGCAGGCTCTTGCCATGGAAGCTGATGTTCCCGCAGCAGCAGATGTGCCTTTAGTCCTTGTTGTCGAGCCGCAAGCTCCAGCATGGGCGCAACGGATTGTCCATTTCCTTCAGACAGGAGAACTTCCCGAAGAGCAAGAAGAAGCGGAAAGAGTAGCCCGGCAGTCAAGTATGTACCGGTTTGTCGAAGATATCGCATGTAAGAAGACTCAACGGTGTGAAATTGAAGTGTATTCCTGGGAAGACGGATGAAGCTGTTGGCGAGATACGTGGAGGCATATGTGGTCACCACATTGGCGCAAAGGGCACTTGCCGGCAAAGCTTTCCGGCAAGGTTTCTTCGGCCGACAGCCCTCCAGATGCAACCGCACAAGTGACCAAGTGTGAAGCGTGCGGTTCCATTCCAAACAGATACACCAGCCAGCTCAAGCTCTCCAGACGATCCCTTTATCCTGGCCATTTTCGGTCTAGGGGCTCGACATCCTCGGCCCCTTCCTCGAAGTTGTCGGGGACTTTGAGTACTTGTACGCCGCCATCGACAAGTTCACAAAGTGGCCGGAAGTGGAAGCAGTGAGGAAGGTGACGACACGATCAAGTCAAGTTCTTCAAGATCGTCCAAGACCTTGGCGCCAAGGTTCCGCTTTTGCTTCTGTTGCTCACCCGAGAAGCAACGGTCAAGCAGAGGGCAAATCTTTGAAGTCTGCTTGGGCTCAAGACCGTAACTCTCGACAGGCTGCACAAGTGCGGAAGAAAGCTGGATCGAGGAGCTGCGGTGGTTCTTTGGTCGATCGTAACGACACCAAATCGAGCCACCGCCAGCCACCCTTGCTCTAGTCTATGGAGCAGAGGCGGTTCTCCCCACGGAACTCAGATACGGATCGCCTCGAGTACTCGCTTATGATGAGCTTGAGCAAGAGCAGCTGCGACAAGATGACGCTGCTCCTCGAGGAGGATCGTCTTGAGCCATTGCGGCGAGCCGCCGCTACCAGCAAGCCTGCGTCGCTACCAAAGAAGCCCTCCATTGCGAAGTCTCGAGGAAGGCGACCTTGTTCTTCGGCGCTCAGTCCGCCAAGAATTCAAACAAGTTGACGCCTTGAAGTGGGAAGGCCCTTATCGGGTGAAACGAGTCACTAGGCTGGCGCTGTCCGCCTTGAGACCGAAGATGGCATTTCGGTGAGCAACTCACGGAACATTGAGCATCTTCGTAAGTTTTACCCATAAGGCACGGTTGTCGAATCCGTTCAAGAACCACCTTTTGTACAAGTCTTGCCGCTGTTGCATGTAATCCTTTGTACAAAGCCGGCGCAGACCGATGCATCGATAAAGCTCATGTGTTGCGCATGCTTGTCAAGTTCATGCTTTCATCAATTTATTGCATGCTTTGGCTAACACTTTCTGCAGCAACCACACCCGGTAAGCAGAATCGAGCCGCTAGGCTCCATAACGTTATTTCATTTTCTTTTTTCCTCTCTCAAAGAAAGGAAGGCTCCCTCGCGCACAAGTTAACCAGGGGGAGGAGGAGATAATACTATGTTATGGACCAGACACCGCTCGAGGAAGATTCACCTCATCGGGAAGCAAGAGACCGAAAAGCTAAGTTGCCAAAGTTTGAGCAATCAATTTTTAAAATTTTAAGTTATCTTCCTCGAATGATAGTACTTTGTATGGAGAACACATGCGCAGAGGAACCAAATCGTGATCGGTCGCCCTTACTTTGTTTCGAGTCCGCTCAACAATTTAAGTGAGCTGCGGCTAGTCCGCGACAAGGTTGCTTGTCGGTAGCGACTTCGCCAAAGAAGCCGCTGAAGTTCCGACTTTTCGGCGCGGCAAGGGTGCCTGCACCGGCAAGTTTCCCTGAAAAGCGTAAGGCAGAAATGTACAAAGGAACGAATCAAGTAGAGGAAATAACATTGCATTGATCGCCTAAGTAATAGATTTTTAAAGTTATCTTCCTAGAACGACCGCGCTTTGTATGAAAAACCCGTGCGCGGAGGGACCAAATCGTGGATCGGTCGCGCCTTACCTTGTTTGGAGTCCGCTCAACAACTTAAGTGAGCTGCGGTTTAGTCCGCGACAAGGTTGCTTGTCGGTAGCGACCCCGCCAGCAGGCTGCTGAAGTTCCGCACTCGGCGCTCGCGGCAAGGGTGCCTGCACCGGCAAGTTTCCCTGAAAAGCGTAGGGCAGTAACATACAAAGCCAAGAGTCGAGTAAAGGAAGTAACGTAGCAAATGTTGCCCAGAATAAAGTTATATTACAAAAATAACTTATTACGGCACTGGCTAAATCGTTCTCAGAACTGAAATAACAGCGAAGAGGGGAAGAAGGCGATCGGCACCCCAGCCCAAGAAGCCAGAGTTGCCGAGGGCTGCGGCAAGCCGAGTTGCCGGGGCTGCGGCAAGCCGAGTTGCCGGGGCCGCGGCAAGCCGAGTTGCCGGGGCTGCGATATCGAGATAAGCCCTTCGTCCCTTTTCAAGCATCCCTTTTCATTAAAACATTCTACTCGGATACAATCCGTGGGGAATGAAAAACATGAAAGGGAAGATTACAAGTTTTAAATGCGGATAAGGCCCGAAGGCTTACAAATTAAAAAGATAAGATGCCCGTAATCCTTTTCCTGTCCCTCTTTTCAGGAGGTAGGTCAAGGAGGCAAGAAGGGCAAAAGAAACGCCTAGGCGAGCTACAGGTGCCAGAAGGCACCAAGAGAACATCCCGGGAGCTCCCCGAGGACTGGACGGAGATGGCAGCGCCGGAAGCGGGGCTCGAAGACGGGGCGGCAGGATGTCGACGCTTGCCGAGGGCACTACGCCTCGTACTCGACTTGACAGCCTTTGTCGCCATCCCTCTTCCTTCCGCAGCCTCCCACGCCATCGCCCAAGGAGACGACCGGGAGTTCAAGGAGCCGGGCGACGCAGATGATGGGATCGCCGGTGACGCACGGGCAAAGGTTCGACAACTAATCGGGTCCGCTACCCTCGCCGTTCTTTGTCGCTCTCCTCCTCGTCACTCTCGCCGAGGGGAATCTTCGTTGTCGGAGGAGCTATCCATGCAGCACTTCGCCCGAGTACCGAGATCCCCGAAGACCTTGACGGAGAGGAGATCACCCTCCATTAACTTAAAATGGAGGGTAAACCCCGCCCTCAGGCTATGGATGCGAGTGAACGTCTTCCACCCATGATCAAGATACATCACATTAGGGGCTGGAAATACAACACGACCTCGCATGCCGCTGATTCCACAGCCCCTCATGTGCAGTCTTAGTGTCTCGGGCGGATCCGACTCCATCGCGCTCGCGAACGGAGCTGGAAGCTGGAGGCGACGACGAGGCGTCCGACGCAGCCTGACGAAGAACTCGCAAGGGTCGTCCCCTGTATGGACCGCCGCAGGGAGGGGAACCGCCGGCGGAAGCGGAGATGGCGCGCCGCCCCGTCCGCCTCTTCCCCGAACGCCTCGACCTCGCCCCTTCCTCTTCCCCTTGTGGCCGGTTCTGCCGCCCCGGGCGTGGGGTTGGGACGGGAGCGCTGCCTAGCGGCGACCCTCGCCGCCACCGATGAAGAACCAAGGTTCCTTTTCTCCTTGACGAATGGGAGAAAGGGGAGCAGAAACTGAGGAAAGGAGGAGATGGGAGAGTGCGGGCTGCGCCCCTTCCGCTTTTTAAGGAAGCAAGGTGGGGCTCGACCGCCCGCTCGACAAATCAGGGCATAGGGAGAGCAGTAATCGGGCCGACCTGCTGCCTCCGTCAGAACGCCCGCTTTTCCACTTCCACCGTCCGCGACCCCAAGAGCATGGAAACCACGTGGCGGGGATGCAGAACTGAGGCGACGGGTGAAGCGACCCCGCACGCCGCCCACTTCCCCCACGACGCCGCAATTGATGCGTGCCGTTACGGGGGAACGCAGCAGATACGGAGTGGGTTTGGTTTGGACCTGTGCCGCGTGCGTGTCTGCAGCCTGTTTTGGGCCCGGCCCAACAGCGCAAGACCGTGTATGGCCCAGACCCGGGGGCTCCTGTCGGTGTACTAAAGTAGGGGTACGTTAGTACCCCGAACTTGTGCACGGGCAGTCGCAGCGTCCCCGTGGCAAGCCTCGCCGGGCGTCCACCAAGACCCTCCGCAGCCATTCAGAAGACAAGACCCCGGCAAGAGGAGCTTGCCCGGAAGGCCTCTTCAGGCACAGACAAGACCCCGGCAAGAGGAGCTTGCCGGGAAGGCCTCTCTAGGCACAGACAAGGCCCCGACAAGAAGAATTTGTCGGGAAGGCCACTCCAGGCACGCAGAAGACAAGGCCCCGGCAAGAGGAGCTTGCCGGGAAGGCTCGGAGCGCGACAAGTCTCCGAGCGCGACAAGGATTCAGCCGCGGCATGCAACCTCTCCGCTCTCCGCTCCAGCTCACCCAAAGAACGTGTCGCCATGGGACCGCTCCATGGGCGCGTGTCGGGCGGTCATGCAGCCAGCGGAGAGCAGCGATAAGTCAGCCGACAGGCTCGCCATCGTGGCGAAGCGGAGGCGCGCCGACGGCCTCTGTTATTGCTTTGGGCGACAATGACGGGCATTTATTGCTTTTGTCCCTTGCCATCGAGTTAGGTATTTTGCACCGCATAATCGCTCAAGTAGGTGTACCAACTCCTGTTTTTACATTTGTACCCTCGCCTATGTTGCCACCTGTCGGAGACCCCTTGAGCATATAAAAGGAGGCCCGAGGGCAACGTAGAGGAGGTTCGGCCCATTCGGTTCATTGGACTCACTCGAGACCAGATACGCCCACGCTAGGTTTTTGTAGCGTACATCGCTCCCTAGCAAGAACATAATAGATCAAACAAGCAGCAGTAGGAGTTTTATCTCTCCGGAGAGCTCCGAAGCTGGGTAAACCGCTCGTGTGCATCGCCTCGATCCGCTCTTCGTGCGATCTCCGCCCCCCTCCGAACCACAAGGGGCCTGCTCCGCCGGCCCCATAGGTGTCCGTGGGTACGATCAACCTCCCCGACAAAGCACCACATGTTGAAGGATCTATGACAATATGACTTCTATGTGAATATTAACAAACATAAACCATTAAATTGTCTACCTTGTCCAACGTCAACAATTTTGGCATATAATATTTTGATGAGGGCTCACAATCACAAAAGATTTCTAGGATATTATATTTATATGTGAATCTTCTCTCCCCTTATTAATTCTTTCATGAGTTGCATCATTGACTAATGCTATGTTTGTCAACCTCCAATAAAAAAATCTACTTATACTTTTCCTTATGTGGTGCCATCACCTACCTTGGGATTAGTATATAATCTTATTGCTATATTTCCTTTCTTTTCTTTACTTCCTTATTTCTTTTATTTATTTGCAACATGAAAGTAAAGAAGCAAAAACTCAAACTAAACTTTATTATATAACTTGCACACGATTACAAGGATAGATCACTAAGAAAAGTCTCGAAAAGAAAAGATCAAACTAAACATTTATTAATCTAAAGCAAAAGATTGAACCAAAATAAGTAAAAGCAAAAAGGTAGTGGGATGATACGATACCGGGGCACCTCCCCCAAGCTTGGCGGAAGCCAAGGGGAGTGCCCATACCCATGTATTTACGTCTCTTTCTTCGGAGGTGATGATGATGGAGTTGCTGATGAAGTAGTGCCACACTTCAAGTTAAGGAGATGCTCCAATCTACGAATAATGCTCTTGAGGGCAGTTATATGCTCTTGCAACAGAATATTTTCAAAAGTGACATATTTATTTTGCACACAACCAATGATCTTGAAAGCTTCAATTTCAGTAGGGGTAAGATGATTATAGTATGGTTGAAGGATGTCTTCTTCTGCTGCTGGAGCTTGATCTCCCACGGCCTTCTTGATCTTATCATCCTCGTTGGTTTCCCCAAGTTCTTCTCTCTTCATCTCTATATTCATCAGCCAAGCATTGTTGTCCCCATTGTTGGAGGAGGGGGAAGACATGATGCCTGGCCTTGAAAACTCTGGCAGAAAACAGCTCAAAACAAGAACAGGAGGATTTTGTCATGGTACGGTGGTCAAAACCTTCGGGAGATTATATAATGATTTTTTACCGACCAAAAGAAGTATTGGGCAAGAAAACAGAGTCCGGAGGGCACACGAGCTGGCCACAAGGCAGGGGGCGCGCCCTCCACCCTTGTGGTCTCCTCGTGTCTCTTTCGGACTACTTTTAACTAGCAAGGTGACCCGCGCATTTGCGCGGCTAGATTTAATACATACGTTATATGGGTTTTTTCTTTAATGTTTTATGTCCCGTGTTAATTTTTTGTAATATGTCCAAAACATACATCTTCCAAGAATATTTTTTCCAATAAATGTACATGATTGGCTTTTATCAATTACAACATATGACCTGTTTGCATTGAAATATGTGGCTTGCTATGTAAGAAATCAATATACAATAGATCTCTAGGTTCCCCTCCATGTTGTCTGCCCATGAATAATATTTTGTGGTAAAATCATCAAAGTTAAATCAAATTATTTGATAGCTCAAACATGGACAACAGTTCTCTTTATTTACCCGCCTACTTTTGTCGTAGTGCATTGGTATTTCAAAATTGCTTTTTTTAACGACATATGGTGCCCATGTTGTAGATAGTGCTTTGTACAATTGAAACAACTTATTACATATTTCAAAAGAGGTGGCTTCCAATCAAGCTTATTTTTGTTGAGACAGCACTGGTGTTTCCTTCATACGCAATAATCACTCATACAATATCACGTTGACAATGGTACATCCATTCTTCTAAACTGATGACATGCGTGCTCTGTACATTTTCTTTGCACATGCATCTGCTATTTAGTTTTTTCCTCCATCTCTGTGTTTACTCTTGTAGAGTATTTTTTTGCCAAAATCAGTCATGTTGATACACTCCATACATGGCTAGATGTGCACGTACAGTTTTGCTTCCTGTAGTCTATTATTCCCATGTTGAGTTCTTTTGCAAAAAATATTCATGTTGATACATGATACGGCCTTTTATAATCCCACATTATTTATTTATAGTCCTATGCTTCATCCACCTAATAACATTTTTTATTGTTTGCAGTTGTATATGTATAAACAAAATTGCTATGTTCTATTTTGCTTCTGATTTTATTTTATTATAAATTGCATAGACAATTTAGTCTATCTTGACAAACATGGTTGTTATCATTGTTTTTGGGTTTGTCCTATCACTTATTAGCTTCCTCGCCCAACAAAAATGCTTCCATTCTATCATTTTTCCTTTGGTCATCTTACCACTTCGCAGTCCTTTTTTTTGTGAAATCACTTCACAGTCATCTGCCCCTGATTAGACGTGCTAACGTTCCCTATCAAGGTGTTAAAAAAACTATCAACGATTGGGGTGTGAAAGCATATATGGAACTAACATGATTAGATAATTACGTTGACAGTGTGATATAAATATCCTTCGCATGGTAGACTTCGTGCATTGCCTTACGTATATACACTTGAATATATTTTAAGTGTATCTTTATCATACTTATTTTAATCGTAAATTCCGACCATTATTGTCACAAAATTTAATTGGACATTTGTTTAAGCCCTATAACAAAGTGAAGCTCCGCTTGGTCGGGTGAGCCTATTATGAGATTAGGCAAGCTAACTTGCATGGCGTGTACCCGCCCGCCATGCAGCTCCCATTGTATCGCAGTCGTATTCTTAGTTATGCCGGCCGTATAACGTACAACGCTAACATTACTATTTTACATGTGCCCGCTAAAATTGTATGTGATGCTGAGGCTTCATGCAACACGGAATAACTTGTGCCGAATAATGTGCTCTATATAACAAAGAAGAAAAAAGGAATAATTTGCACTGGCTGTACTCATTGACTGAGATTTTTTTTTGTAGAAGCTTCTTGACACAGCTGTAACACGTGAACAGAAGGGAGTAACTTTTACATATATGTGTCCGGCAAGCACAATTGCTGGCCAGCCGTGCGTGAGCGGCTCTAAACAAAAGGAGAAGACCCCTGGCCACAGGATACGTGCGTGCGGCCGTGTTGGATGGCCACGACAATGAAACGGATTAACTCAATCCTATAAGCCTTTCCCTTTTATATAGCATCAAACATTTGCCTAAAAAAATGTCTTGACGCCAGGTGTATGTGGCCCAATACAACACTTAATTAAACTGTGCCCGTTGTAGTATTATGTACGATTCCTCCTCTTTCTTTCTACATGGTAACACACGTGAGATCTATGTTAAGTCATGTGTACAATCTCAACCATTGAAATCCCGTAACTTAAAATTGATAAATCTTGACCGTTACTTTTCTATCGTTTTAATAATATAATAGATAGATAGATAATAGATAGATAGATAGATTTTCCTAGTTTTTTAAATATTCCAAAACGGAGAAAATTTGCTATTGGAAACGTTTTGAAGTCGGTTTACTTACCATACCACATACCTATACCTTTTCGGACTTTGAAACATTCTGGTAAGTGTCCCTTATGTACTTCTCCGGTGTTACGGTGTCAACTGTATTGGTCTCAACATTTATGGGATTACCTGAGATATAATGTTTGATTCTTTGACCGTTTACCACCTTCGGGTTTGTGCCTTCGACATTGTTGATTTTGATGGCACAGGAATGATAGACCTCCTCGATAATGTAAGGACCTTCCCATTTAGAGAGAAGCTTTCCTGCAAAAAATCTTAAACGAGAGTTGTATACCAAAACATGATCACGTACATTAAACTCACGCTTTTGTATCCTTTTGTCATGCCATCTTTTAACCTTTACTTTCAACAACTTGGCATTCTCATAGGCTTGGGTTCTCCATTCATCAAGTGAGCTAATGTCAAATAACCTCTTCTCACCGACAAGTTTGAAATCATAATTGAGCTCTTTAATATCCCAATATGCTTTATGTTCTAGTTCGAGAGGTAAGTGACATGCTTTTCCATAAAACATTTTATACGGAGACATACCCATGGGGTTATTGTAAGCAGTTCTATAAGCCCATAATGCATCATCAAGTTTCTTAGACTAATTCTTTCTAGATCTATTAACAGTCTTTTGCAAAATCAATTTAATCTCTCTATTGTTCAATTCTACTTGATCACTAGACTGAGGGTGATATGGAGATGCAATTCTATGGTTGACATCATACTTAGAAAGCATTTTACGGAAAGAACCATGAATAAAATGTGAACCACCATCAGTCATTAAATATCTAGGGACTCCAAACCTCGGAAAAATAACTTCTTTAAACATCTTAATAGAAGTGTTATGATCAGCACTACTAGTTGGAATAGCTTCTACCCACTTAATAACATAATCAACAGCAACTAAAATATGTGTATACCCATTAGAGGAAGGAAAATGTCTCATATAATCAAAGCCCCAAACATCGAATGGTTCAATAACAAGTGAATAATTCATAGGCATTTCCTGACGTCTACTAATATTGCCAATTCTCTGGCATTCATCACAAGACAAGACAAACTTACGAGCATCCTTGAAGAGAGTAGGCCAATAAAAACCGGATTGCAATACCTTGTGTGCAGTTCTATCTCCAGCATGGCGTCCACGATAAGACTCGGAGTGGCACTTGCTGAGGGAGTCCTGGACTAAGGGGTCCTCGGGCGTCCGGCCTGTTAGCCATGGGCCGGTCTGATGGGCTGTGAAGATACAAAGACCGAAGACTGCACCCGTGTCCGAATGGTTACAAATGGTCGCTAAGCTTGGCTTCGACGCCAAGGATCTAGGGTTACACAAGGTCGGTTACAAATGGTCGCCAAGCTTGCCTTCCACGCCAAGGATCTAGGGGCCTATATAAACCAGAGGACTTAGTCCGGAAAGGACATACTCATTACTTTAGTCATACCGGCTAGACTTCTAGGGTTTAGCCATTATGATCTCGTGGTAGATCAACTATTATAATACTCATATTCATCAAGATCAATCAAGCGGGAAGTAGGGTATTACCTCCATAGAGAGGGCCCAACACAGGTAAACATCGTGTCCTCGCCTCTCCTGTTACCATCGACCTTAGACGCACAGTTCAGGACCCCCTACCCGAGATCCTCCGGTTTTGACACCGACATTGGTGCTTTCATTGAGAGTTCCACCATGCCCTCCCCAAAAGGTTTGATGGCCCCTTCAATCGTTAACAATGAATCTGTCCAAGGCGAAACCTTCCTCCCTGGACAGATCTTCGTGTTCGGCGGCTTCGCACTGCGGGCCAACTCGTTTGGCCACCCGGAGCAGATCGATAGCTACGCCCCTGGCCATGAAGTCAGATTTGGGAGCTTGAATTACATTGCGGACATCTGTGGAGATTTGATCTTTGCCGGATTCGAGACCGCGGCGACCGCTCCTGGTCACCTTGACGGACATGACATAAATCTGTCGTCAGATCGCATCCAGGAGATAGCTCCTGTAACCCCTTTGGCTTTAGATCCAGAGCACACTGTGGCATCCAAGGATCGGATACTTGACTCCACCACGGAGGCCACAGACTCCCCGGCATTGGAGCCGCACATGGAGTTAACCTCACACAATATATGTGTCACTGGAATTCCATATTCGTCTCAGGTTATAAGTTCCGAACCAGGTGAACCCGCGGACGCCGAACTTGATCGTTTATCGATCTTCGAATTCAGCGCTGCAGACATCTTCCAACACTCGCCCTTGAGCGATGTGCTGAATTCGTTGAGAAATCTGTCCTTGGCGGGGGTCTCACAGCCGAATTATGTCCGGTTCGAACTAGAGGCTGATGATGAAGGAGAATTTCGCTTCCCACCCACCACCCACTTCATAGCCACTGTCGAAGACTTAACCGATGCGCTTGACTATGACTCCGAAGACATCAACAGTATGGACGATGCTGCCGGAGACGAGGAGGCCCAAAGCCCGCCATTCACTGGACGATGGACGGCCACTTCCTCATATGACGTATATATGGTAGATACGCCGAAGAATAATAGCGGCGATGACAAGGAAAACCCCACAAAGGAGGACCCTCCTAAAACATAGCCAAAGCGCCGGCGTCAGCGGAGCCGCTCTAAATCCCACCGCAGCAAGGACAACAACACCGGCACATGGGATGACAACACTCCGGATGGTGCCGAAGACACAGAAGAACCCAATGAACAAACTGCCGAACAAGACAATCGGGAATCAGGGCATGCCAGCCCTGACGAACAGGCCATAGAAGAAGACTTGGAGGATGGTAGTTACCATCCGCCATCCGAGGAGGAGGTGAGCCTCGGCAACGAAGACTTCATCGTGCCTGAGGAGCCCCTGGAGCAGGAGCGTTTAAACATCAGCTAATAGCCACTGCGAGGAGCCTAAAAAAGAAGCAGCAACAACTTCAAGTGGATCAAGACCTGCTCAATGACAGATGGACCGATGTCCTGGCAGCTGAGGAATACGGACTTAAACACCCAGCCAAAAGTTACCCGAAGCGCAGACTACTACCTCGGTTCGATGATGAGGCGCCATATCCCGCACCAGCATCATGCAACGCGGCTGATCGGCCACTGCGCGGTCGGGATAAAACTGCAACCCGAGCCGAAAACCAGACTGTCCCACCTCGCCGTAATGGTAGGGATAAGACAGCTCGGGACTATACATATGACCTTCGTCAAGATCTGGGCAGTAGAGCAGGACATACCAGATCGATTTAGGGATCGCGAGGACGTGCATTGACACACGACGACGGCTACCTACTTGGACGTGATAAACCCAATCACGCTCGGGCCGAATGCCCCAGACGGACTCCATCAGAGCCACGTCGCGATGTGGCCCGATATAGAGGCGTTGTGCACCCTCTTTGCTTCACTGACGAAGTAATGGATCATGAATTCCCAGAAGGGTTCAAACCCATAAACATCGAATAATACTATGGAACAACCGATCCCGCGGTATGGATCGAGGATTTTATTCTCCACATCCACATGGCATGCGGGGATGATCTTCACGCCATCAAATGCCTCCCACTAAAACTGAAAGGGCCAGCCTGACACTAGTTAAACAGTCTGCCCGAGAATTCTATTGGCAGCTGGGAGGACCTGGAAGAGGCCTTTCTCGACAACTTCCAAGGTACATATGTTCAGCCGCCAGACGCCGATGACTTAAGCCACATAGTTCAAATGCCCGGGGAGTCAGCCAGGAAGTTTTGGACTAGGTTCCTAACTAAAAAGAACCAGATCGTCGACTGTCCGGATGCCGAAACCTTAGCGGCCTTTAAACATAGCATCCGCGACGAATGGCTCGCCCGCCACCTCAGCCAAGAAAAGCCAAAATCTATGGCAGCACTCACGGCACTCATGACCCGCTTTTGTGCGGGTGAGGATAGTTGGTTGGCTCGCAGCAAAAACACAGCCAGCAAGGCAGGCCTCTCCGAGGCTAAGAATAACAACAGCAAGCTCTGAAATAACAGACACAAACGTCGAAGCAATGGTGATAATACCGACGACACTACAGTTAACGCTGGATTTAGTGGCTCCAAGTCCAACCAGCGGAAGAAACCATACAAGAGAAACAATCAGGGACCATCCAGCCTTGAACGCATACTCGATCGCCCGTGCCAGATACATGGCACCCCAGAAAGACTAGCCAATCATACCAACAGAGACTGTTGGGTGTTTAAGCAGGCCGGCAAATTAAACGCCGAGAACAGGGAAAAGGGATCACAAAGCGAGGACGACGATGAGGAGCCCCGGCAACCGAACACAGGGGGACAGAAGAAGTTTCCCCCTCAAGTCAAAACGGTGAACATGATATATGCTACACACATCCCCAAGAGGGAGCGCAAGCGCGCACTAAGGGACGTTTATGCGATAGAGCCAGTCGCCCCAAAATTCAACCCATGGTTATCATGCCCGATCACTTTTGATCGGCGGGATCATCCGACCAGTATCTGGCATGGCAGATCAGCCGCACTAGTCCTGGACCCAATCATTGATGGATTCCACCTAACGCGAGTCCTCATGGACGTTGGTAGCAGCCTCAATCTGCTCTATCAAGACACCGTGCGCAAAATGGGCATTAATCCATCAAGGATCAAGCCAACGAAGACTACCTTCAAAGGAGTCATACCAGGTGTAGAGGCCCGTTGTACGGGCTCAATCACACTAGAGGTTGTCTTCGGATCCCCCGACAACTTCCGAAGTGAGGAGTTAATCTTCGACATTGTTCCATTCCGTAGTGGTTATCACGCATTGCTCGGACGGACGGCATTCGCTCGGTTCAACGCGGTGCCGCACTATGCTTATCTTAAGCTTAAGATGCTCGGTCCACGCGGCGTCATAACAGTCAACGGAAACACGGAACGTTCCCTCCGTACAGAGGAGCACACCACCGCCCTAGCAGCAGAAGTACAGAGCGGCCTTCTCAAGCAGAACCATAATCCGGTTGCCGAGCCGCTGGACATCGTAAAGAGAGTCCGGACTATGCTGCACCAGGCCAGCGCAGCTCATCAAGAGCTCGACTAGCAATTTGGCCTCCGTCCCAGCTCCGATCAGGTAGTGGCATTCATACCACGCGTGCATTATTACGCACTAGAAATCCCATGGGCATCAATGGAGGCACAACTAGCTTGTGATCTACAGTTCGGCTTGACCGATCCTGGACATACATATATTGTCACTATTTCCTTTTCCCTTTTTCAGGTTTATTTTGCATAAGCCTTCTTGGACGACCCGACTACTGGTCCTGTCAAAGGATAAAAACACTAGGATGGCAAGAAGCATAGACGTACAGGGGAAGTTCTAGAGGTCCGATTAACGGCTACTCTACCTGTTGTCAGGACCCATACGCAGCTCGCCTCTGGTCATGGCATGTTAAACAACCGGTTGCTTACCGCACCATTTGTATCAATGCGCTTTGACGCATTAATCCAATTATAATGGAAACAGTTCGTGGCTCAAGTTTAAGGGCCCAAGATATTACCTCTGCTTTCTTTCTATTTTCCTTTAAATAACTTATCTTCTAGCACCCGTACACTTTGGTACGTTTCATATTTGCCAGGGGCTCCAAGGCGCCCCACGATACGACAACAAAGTCCGAACACTCTTTATAGTATAGTTCGGCACCTCGAATTTAGCATTACATGCATTGGCTCTGAATCATGTATTTGGTCAATAGTTGGGTTGCCCGGCTCCTGTGCTTGCTACCTTACGTTCCGCTATATCGGCTAAGGTAGTAAAGGGAGAACTACTGTGATTGTGCCCTAGTTTATCCAAAGGACCACCTCAGTAGAGAAAGCCAAAAACTGACTGTCATGATGTGGCGAGAGCCGGTCAGCTGTTCGGAGGTTACAAATCGTTGGAGATTTCTCCCGCATTACACGAAGGATCGGTACTTCCCGATCAGACGCTCATAGCACTCTGGTTCGAAAACTAGGCGTTGTGCCTTTGTTTTATTATAAAACTCCTATGGCTAAGTGAGGGTGTTTAAGCCGCATAGTCTGATTGCCTAGTTTATTGCGCTAAACAACTCCTTCAAGGACCATACAATTGGGTCAAGATTGTTTAGATTCCATCCCGAACACCCCTGTCCTACGTGGGGGCAGAAGCCGACGACTGGCCAATCCTCAGATTCCATACAACACGGCCGCATAGGAGGAAAAAATTAAAACATAACAAGCATTATATTACAAACTGACTTTGTTTCATCATACAAGGCAAAGACAACACGAATGTATTCATTTGAAAATAATGTCTTGCCCACACTGTGTTGACACAATGCAAGACCCTTCCAAGACATCCGCAAAATAGCGCTCGGGTGTGCGGTGCTCCTTGCCCTCTGGCGGCCCCCAGGCCAGCTCGACGGTGTTCATCTTCGCCCACCACATCTTGCAATGAGCAAAGGCCATACGAGCACCTTCAATACAGGCCGATCGCTTGACGATATCCAACCAAGGACAGGCATTTACCATCCGCCTCACGAGTCCGAAGTAGCTGTCGGGCATAGCTTCGGCTGGCCATAGCCGGATTATCAAATCCTTCATGGCTAGTTTGGTTGCCCTATGCAGCTCCACCAGTTGTTTCAGCTGATCGGTGAAGGGCACAGGATGCTCTGCCACAAGATATTGCAACCAGAATAGCTTCTCCGTGGAGCTCCCTTCTTCGGCTCGGAAGAACTCCGCGGCGTCGGACACACTTCGCGGAAAATCAGCAAAAGCCCATGGAGAACTCCGAATCCGGGTTAGTAAAAGATACTTCCTCTTTTCATATTTGCTTTGCATACTGAATGCCTTACCTGCCGTGATCCTCCCCGCCTCTTGGGTCTCTTGGAGGGCGCCCTGGGCCTCGTTCCGGGCTGTCTCCGTGCTTTGGCGAGCCTTGGAGAGTTCAGCTTCTTTAGCCGACACGTCATGCTCCAAGGTCTCACACTTCTTCACCATCTCTTGGAGCTCTTGTTGGACCTCGTTGACCCGGGCCTTGAGCTTCTTACGGGCAGCCTGCTCCTTGACATCCTTCCCCTCGGCTTCACCCAGGGCCTTTTTCAGGGCCTCGACCTCGGTCGTCTCTCCTATACATATCATGACACTTCGGTCAATATACATTTTAATCTTTTCGAATATTCCTGGGTTATCACATACCTTGATTCTCCTGGAGCTGCCTCCTCACCTGGCCGAGCTCCTCCTCGGCCTGCTCCAGCCTCCGCTTTAGATCGGAGACTTCGGCAGCATGTGAGGCCGCGGCCAGCAGCGATGCCTGCATACTTATTCTAGACAAATTTAGTTAGTTTCCTGCAATAAAAGGATTGATCCTCTGTCCGGCTTTTCTTTCCAAACACCGGACAATGTCTCAGGGGCTACTGTCTATATTGGGATTTTCTCCTTTTGCGTCGCTTACCTCAAAACCTGTCAGCAAGCTGCTGCAGGCTTCGGTTAGTCCACTCTTAACAGACTGAACCCTTTCAGTTATCGTGCTCATAAGAACACGGTGCTCATCCGCAATGGAAGCGCCTCGCAGTGCTTCCAGCAGATCATCTAGTGCCCCTGATTGGACAGGGGTCACTGGTGGAATAGGCATACCCCCTTCTCTCGAAGGAGGTTGCGTGTCGGATTCCGGAGCCGTATCGGTCTCCGGAATAAAGTTTCACTGAGGGCCGAACTGAGTACGGCCCTCCTCCCCAGTCTCCCGGGGGATTGGTTCCCCCTGGTGTTCGGCGACAAGGGCTTAGCCTTCGGGCGCCTCTTGATCCTCTCCCCGGCTTGGGAAGGTCCGTTGGGAGAGCACCTCGTCGTCCCCTTTAGCTTTGGGAGAGTAGGCGGCTGACGGTGTCTCGCTGGCCATCTCCTTTTAGTCCAACGAGCCTCTTGATGAGGATCGCTGGGAGCTGTTGTGGGCCGGACTACGATAGCATAATTAACCATGTCAATACATTGAAATAGAGAGGCTGGATATACGGGAGTCATAGCACTTACGAAGCAGCTTGAGGCTTGGTGCGGGGGTGTCGCTCCAGACTGTTGTCGACGTCCCATGCGGATTTGTTCGCGAAAGAGCCCTGCCCCTTTTTAGGCGTCCCCGCCTCCAGGTTCGTGGAGGCTGCCCTCTTCTTCCTTCCCTCGTCAGGGGGAAGGTTGTCCTTCTCCTCCTCCTCCTCATCATCGTCATCCTCGACGGTGGAGGAGCGGGTCTCGTCTTCGGACGTCGCGTCCGGAGCGCACTTGCGACGGGGGTCGCTCCGGACCCCCTTGGCCTTCTTTTTGGCCTTCTTCTCCGGCGCCTTATAGGGCGCCGGCACCAGCATCTTCGATAAACGCGGGATGATTGGTTCTTCAGGCAGCGGAGTCGGACAATGTATCTACTTCGCCCTCTTCATCCATTCCTGAAAAGGCAATGATGGTAAAAGCTCGGATATCTTCCTTAGAGCGGACAAGTAGAGGACGTGTTGGAAACTCACCTCGCTGGTGGGGTGGTTAATGTCATGGCCACAGTCTGAATCCATGGTTGGCGGTATCTCGTTGCCCTTGAAGAGCAATTTCCAGGCATCTTTGTGAGTGGTCTCGAAGAGCCTCGCCAGGGTATGCTGCTTCTTCGGATTGAACTTCCATATCGGGAGGCTTCGGCTCTGGCACAGGAGAATCCGGTGAACTAGCATCACCTAGATTACATCGACAAATTTGACATTCTTGTCCACCATGCTTTGAACACGCGTCTGCAGTGCTATCAACTCATCTGGCGAACACTAGTTAAGGCTCTTCTCGACCCAGGAGGAGAGTCGCATGGGAGTGCAGGAGGTAAATTCGACAGCCGCGGCCTAGTTCGTGCCGCGAGGTTTTGTGATGTAGAACCATTGTTATTGCCATTCCTTGACAGTCTCCACGAAATTGCCTTTCGGCCAGGAGACATGGCCAGCTTACTCACCATGGCTCCTCCGCACTCCGCGTGCTGGCCGTCCACTACCTTCGGCTTCATGTTAAATACTTTGAGCCACAGCCCGAAGTGGGGTTGGATGCGGAGGAAGGCCTCACACACGATGATGAACGCCGAGATGTTGAGGAAAGAGTTCGGGGATAGATCATGGAAGTCTATCCCGTAATAATACATCAGCCCGCGGACGAAAGGGTGGAGTGGAAACTCTAGCCCGCGGAGGAAATGAGGGATGAATACCACCCTCTCGTTGGGCTTCGGCGTGGGGAAAACTTGCCACTGGGCTGGAAGACGGTGGGCGATTTCCTTCGCCAAGTACCCAGCCACCCGAAGCTCAGTAATGTCCTTCTCCTTGAAGGAGGAGACCATCCATTTGCCTTGACCTCCAGATCTGGACATGGTTGGAGTGCTTCCTCGGGCGGGGAAAGCTAGAGCTTGGGTGCTAGAGCTGAAGAACGGATGGGCGAAGGAAGGAGAAGGCGTAGGTAGATGAGGACGAATCCTTATCCCCTTATAAAGGCCGAGAATGTCGAATGCCTCCCCACTCGCCCTAAAACTCGCCTATTCTCAAGGGCTATGTAAACGGCACGGTTGGGTTTACCCACGCCCGTATTGATGAGAATCCCGCAATAAGGGGACACGATCTCTGCTTTGACAAGACGTGCCAATGACAACCGCGTCTCGAAAGATGGAGCGGCAGACGAAAAATGGTTCGAAATTACGACCAAACAGATATGATGTCATGTTATAAAAAGTTGTCAGCGGATTGGACTCGTGTAATATTATATTCTCTCTGCGGTTGTGTGTGGTGTGTGTTACAGGTCCGGATACAATCATCATGTCCGGAGACTATCTTGGAGTTCGGAAAGAAGGGAACCCGCCTTGCAATGCCGAAGACAAATCTGCGTGCCGGACTCCTCGTCATTGAAGCCAGGTTCAGGGGCTACTGAGGGAGTCCTGGACTAAGGGGTCCTCAGGCGTCCGGCCTATAAACCATGGGCCGACCTGATGGGCTGTGAAGATACGAAGACCGAAGACTGCACCCGTGTCCGGATGGGACTCTCCTTGGCATGGAAGGCAAGCTTGGCAACCAAATATGTAGATTCTTTTCCCTTTGTAACCGACCTTGTGTAACCCTAGATCCTCCCGGTGCCTATATAAACCGGAGGACTTAGTCCGGAAAGGACATACTCATTACTTTAGTCATACAACTAGACTTCTAGTGTTTAGCCATTACGATCTCGTGGTAGATCAACTCTTGTAATACTCATATTCATCAAGATCAATCAAGCAGGAAGTAGGGTATTACCTCCATAGAAAGGGCCCGAACCTGGGTAAATATCGGGTCCCCTGTCTCCTATTACCATCGACCTTAGACGCACAGTTCGGGACCCCCTACCCGAGATCCGCCGGTTTTGACACCGACACTTGCGTAGGATCTATTCCTATTCATGCTCAGGTACACAACATCTAATACCACCATCTACTCCTTCTTTATAAAGGTGTGGGTCATTCCAAAAGTAATGTCTTAAATCATAGAAAAACTTTTTATTTTGCTGATATGTGAAACTAGGTGGTATAAATTTAGCCACGGTGTAATTAGCATAATCAGCATACCATGGAGCATTACGAGAAGCATTTATGATAGCTAATTGTTCACCAAGAAAGCTATCATCAATAGGCAGTGGGTCATCAAGAACATTTTCTAACCTAGACAAGTTGTCTGCAACGGGGTTCTCGGCTCCCTTTCTATCAATAATATGCAAATCAAATTCTTGTAACAAGAGAACCCATCTAATAAGTCTAGGTTTAGCATCTTTCTTTTCCATAAGATATTTAAGAGCAGCATGATCAGTGTGAACACTTACTTTGGAATAAACAATATAAGATCTGAACTTATCACAAGCAAAAACAACTGCTAAAAATTCTTTTTTAGTAGTAGCATAATTTCTCTGGCCATTGTATAGAGTTTTACTAGCATAATGAATAACATTCTATTTCTTATCAACTCTTTGTCCTAGAACAGCACCAACAGCATAATCACTAGCATCACACATGATTTCAAAGGGTAAATTCCAATCAGGTGGCTGAACAATAGGTGCAGAAATCAAGGCTTTCTTAAGTATATCAAATGCTATACACAATCATCATAAAAAACAAAAGGAACATCTTTTTGCAAGAGATTAGTGAGAGGCATAGAAATTTTAGAGAAGTCTTTAATAAACCTCCTATAGAAACAAACATGACCAAGGAAACTTCGTATACCTTTGTTATCTGTAGGACACGGCATTTTTTCAATAGCATCTACTTTATCTTTATCAACTTCAATACCTCTTTCAGAAATTTTATGCCCCAAGACAATACCTTCTTTAACCATAAAGTGGCACTTCTCCCAATTCAAGACAAGGTTAGTTTCTTCACATCTCTGCAAAACTCGATCAAGGTTGCTTAAGCAATCATCAAAAGAAGTTCCGTAAACGGATAAATCATCCATGAAAACCTCAACAATCTTTTCACAAAAATCAGAGAATATAGCAGTCATACATCTTTGAAAGATAGCAGGTGCATTGCATAAACCAAAAGGTATACGTCTATAAGCAAAAGTACCAAAAGGGCAAGTGAAAGTGGTCTTTTTCCTAGTCATCTTTTGACACAAGTATTTGAGAAAAACCAGAATAACCATCTAGGAATAAAAAATGTGTATGTTTGGATAGTCTTTCTAGCATTTGATCAATAAAAGGTAGATGGTAATGATCTTTTCTAATATCTTTGTTTAATTTGTGGAATCAATTACCATTCTATAACCTGTAACAATTCTTTGTGGAATCAATTCATTCTTATCATTAGGAACAACAGTAATACCTCCCTTCTTAGGGACATAATGAATGGGACTTACCCATCTACTATCAGCAATAGGATAAATTATACCTGCCTCCAGAAGCTTTAGTATTTCATTTCTTACCACTTATTTCATCTTAGGGTTTAACCGTCGTTGGTGATCAACAACTGGTTTGGCATCATGCTCCAAATTAATTTTGTGCTGACATAGAGTGGGACTAATGCCCTTAACATCGTCAAGAGTATATCTGATAGCAGCACAGTGCTTCTTCAGAGTTTTCAATAATTTCTTTTCTTCATGCTCTGAAAGGTTAGCACTAGTAATAGCATGATACATCTTATTTTCATCAAGATAAGCATATTTCAAAATATCTGGTAATTGTTTAAGCTCAAACACGGGATCACCCTTGGGTGGAGGAGGATCCCCAAGGATTTCAACATGCAATTTGTGTTTCAAAACAGGTCCTTGATTAAACAATATTTCATCTAATTCCCTTCTTTCATTCATAAACATATCATTTCCATGGTCTAGCAAATATTGTTCTAAAGGATCAGTAGGAGGCACAGCAATAGAAGCAAGACCAATAATTTCATCCTTACTAGGCAATTCTTTATCATGGGGTTGTCTATGAAATTTAGAGAAATTAAAATCATGAGACATATCCCCTAAACCACCAGTAACAATATCTTTCTCGCAGTCTATCTTAGCATTAACAGTATTCAAGAAAGGTCTACCAAATATAATGGGACAAAAATCATCTTGTGGGGAACCAAGAACAGGAAAATCAATAGGGTATTTTATTTTCCCACACAAGACTTCAACATCTCTAACAATCCCAATTGGTGAGATAGTATCTATATTGGCAAGCTTAATAGTAACATCAATATCTTCTATCTCAGCAGGTGCAATATCACTCATAATTTCTTCGTACAAGGTATAAGGAATTGCACTCACACTAGCACCCATATCACATAAGCCAGGATAACAATGATCTCCTATTTTAACAGAAACAATAGGCATGCCAACAATAGGTCTATGTTTATCTTTAATATCAGGTCCTAGCAGCTTCATCACAGAAATAAATAACATGCCCATTAATATTATCGACCAAGAGATCTTTAACCATATCAATACTAGGTTCAACTTTAATTTGTTCAAGGATGTAGGTATTCTAGTATAACTCTTACGAACCATAGTTGAAGCTTTAGCTTGATCCTTTATTCTAACAGGAAAAGGTGGTTTCTCAATATAAGCAGTAGGAACAATAGGATCAACATTATAAGTGATATTTTCTTCTTCAAATTTAATAGGTTCTACTACTTTCACTTCAATGGGAGGATGATATTTAAACCACTTCTCCTTAGGGAGATTGTGATGCCCAAGATCCAATCGTACACTATTCATACACGCAAAGGTGTACGATCAAGATCAAGGACTCACGGGAAGATATCACAACACAACTCTAGATACAAATTAAAAATAATACAAGCTTTATATTACAAGCCAGGGGCCTCGAGGGCTCGAATACATAAGCTTGAATACACAAGATTCAGCGGAAGCAACAATATTTGAGCACAGCCATGAGTTAAACAAGCTTGCCTTAAGAAGGCTAGCACAAAAGCAACATCGATCGAAAAGGCAAGGCCTCCTGCCTGGGAGCCTCCTAACTACTCCTGGTTGTTGGCGGCCTCCACGTAGTAGTAGGCACCCTCAGTGTAGTAGCAGTCGTCATCGAAGGTGGCGTCTAGATCCTGGGCTCCACCATCTAGTTGCGACATTCGAGAAGAATGGAAAAGGGGGAAAAAGGGGGAGCAAAGCAACCGTGAGTACTCATCCAAAGTACTCGCAAGCAAGGATCTACACTACATATGCATCGGTGTCAATGAAATGGGTAGTATATGTGGACTGAACTGCAGAATGCCAGAAGAGAAGGGGAAAGCCTAGCCTATCGAAGACTAGCATCTTCAAGCAGCTCCAAGCATCTTGCAGCACCAGAAGAGATAAGAGTAGCATAAAGTAAAGTAGAAGGTCATTAACATCGCCCAGAGATCCTTCCTCTCAAGTGTCTAGTTCTAGTTTTATCGATCGGGATACAACTCCAAGTGTCTGTTACCGTAGGACAGGCTATCGATAGATGTTTTCTTCCCTGCAGGGATGCACCAACTTACCCACCACACTCGATTAACTCCGGTTGGACACACTTTCCTGGGTCATGCCCGGCCTCGGACAAACAATACGCTGCAACCCGACCTATGCTTAATAGAGAGGTCAGCACGCCGGACTAAACCTTTGCCCCAGGGGTCTTGGGCCATCGCCCCGAGAACTCCTGCAAGTTGCGAGGGCGGCCGGTGAGAAGACCTAGCTACCTCCTTAAAAAGGCAGGTGCTTACGCAGTCCAACACGGCGCGCGTCGCTCAGCCGCTGACGTCCACTAAGCTTCGGCTGATGCATACGACACAGAACGCCCATACTATGCCCACGTGATGGTTATTGCTATCAGGCCAGAGGCCCCTCGGATCAAATATCCAAACCGTTAGTGTGTTGGTAGTGCGGTCGCAAGCAGAGACTCACGAAAGATGTGACCCCGTTGTTGGTGTCAAAACCAACGGATCTCAGGTAGGGGGTCCCGAACTGTGCGTCTAAGGTCGATGGTAACAGGAGACAGGGGACACGATGTTTACCCAGGTTCGGGCACTCTCTATGGAGGTAATACCCTACTTCCTGCTTGATTGATCTTGATGAATATGAGTATTACAAGAGTTGATCTACCACGAGATCGTAATGGCTAAACCATAGAAGTCTAGCCTGTATGACTAAAGTAATCAGTATCTCTCTTCCGGACTAAGTCCTCCGGTTTATATAGACACCGGGGAGATCTAGGGTTATACAAGGTCGGTTACAAGGAGAGGAATCTACATATTTGGTCGCCAAGCTTGCCTTCCACGCCAAGGAGAGTCATACCCGGAAACGGGCATAGTCTTTGGTCTTCATGTCTTCACAGCCCATCAGTCCGGCCCATGGCTAATAGGCCGGATGCCCGAGGACCCCTTGGTCTAGGACTCCCTCAGTAGCCCCTGAACCTGGCTTCAATTACGAGGAGTCCGGCACGCAGATTTGTCTTCGGCATTGCAAGGCGGGTTCCCTTCTTTCTGAACTCCAAGATAGCCTACGGACGTGATGATTGTATCCGGACCTATAACACACACCACACACAACTGCAGAGAGAACATAATACTCCACGGGTCCAATCCGCTGACAACTTTTTACAACATGACATCACGCCTGCCCGGTCATAATTTCGGACCGTTGTTTCGCCTGCGGCCCCGTTTTCCGAAACATGGTTGTCATTGACACGTCTTATCCAATCAGATATCATGTCCCCTTATTAAGGGATTCTTTTATCGACACGGACTTGGGTAACCCAACCGTCCTTGGGGTACAACATCCCGGGAATAGGCAAGGTTTAGGGCCCGGGAGGAGGCGCTCGATATTCACAGCCTTTATAAAGGGGTATAGACCCGTCTTTCTTCTCCACGCTTGCTTCTTCCTCAACCCTTACTACCCCGAGTTCCAACACCCAGGTGTCAATCTCCGCGAGCCTCAGTCATGTCCGGACCCAGCCGTCAAGGCAGTGGTGGCTTCTTCTGTCACGGAGGAGGATATCACGAAGCTTCGGGCGGGAAGATATCCGATCGCAGAAATCCTCCATCGGCTTCCCACGGAAGGGCAGGTTATCCCTACCCCTAGATCCGGCGAGAGGGACATGTTTGTTTCCCACTTCCTCCGAGGGTTAGGGTTCGCCCTCAATCCCTTTGTCCGGGGGCTCCTGTTCTATTATGGACTTGACTTTCACGATCTCACTCCGAACTCTGTTATCCCATCGCGGCGTTTATCGTCATGTGCGAAGCCTTCCTCCGAACTCTCCACACTTAGGCTTGTGGCTCAAGACCTTCAATGTGAAACCGCAAGTGATAGAGGGGGAGCAGGCGGAGTGCAGTGGTGCCTCAGTGAGCAAGCTTACCAGCGCGATTTGGCTAAAAGGATCCTTCAGAGAATCTTCCGACTTATGGCAGCAGGAGGGGTTCTATAACACCGAGCCCCGTGGTTCCAAGTGGGCAGCTGCGCGTGCGTTTCGATCCAGCCCCCCAACTCAGCTTGCATCATGGATCAATAAGGGGTTGGACTGGGGATCAGTTGACGAGGTGCGGACTCTGCAAAGTCTCATCCGAAGCCTCCTTGAGAGGGATATCAATATTGTCAACGTTATTCAGGTAATGCTAGTCCGCCGGACCCTGCCATGCCAGCGACGGCTGTCGGTGTCAAAACCGGTGGATCTCGGGTAGGGGGTCCCGATCTGTGCATCTAAGGATCGATGGTAACAGGAGGCGGGGGACACGATGTTTACCCAGGTTCGGGCCCTCTCTATGGAGGTAATACCCTACTTCCTGCTTGATTTATCTTGATGATATGAGTATTACAAGAGTTGATCTATCACAAGATCATAGAGGCTAAACCCTATAAGCTAGCCTATGGTATGATTGTCATTGTTGTATATCTATCGACTAGCCCGGCCTCGGTTTATATAGTGCACCAGAGGCCTAGGATAACAAGAGTCCTAGCCGAATACGCTGGTGGGGAGGAGTCCTTGTCTTGATCGCCAAGTCTTGTGGAATCTTCCTTGTATGCGGCAGCTGTCCGGACTGGCCCATGAGTATACGGCCATGGGGATCCTCGGCCCAATCTAACAGATCGGGGGATGACGTGGTGAGTACCCCCTAGTCCAGGACACCGTTAGTAGCCCCCTGAACCGGTCTTCAAGTTAGGGACGCTCCTCGATTCTTCCGACCTGTTCTTCATCTTCGGTCGTCGGTCTTGAAAACTGGTTCAACAAATCTTCTCATCTTTGATCTTGAGGATCACTCAAGTATATCCGAAGAGTTTACACGTTGGGTATCTGAGGAGCCCCTTTAAGTTTCCGGCCTTTATCAATGCCTTGTTATTTTTATGCCACGCCTCAGGTTTGAAGTTGTTCCCGGGAGGCAGTGTCCTCTTGCGTCCGAGCTCCAACGCCGGACTGCATTCGAGGTATCCTTTGCAGCCAAGCACCAATGCCGGACTGCTTCCGAGCTCCAACGCCGAAATGTATCCGAGCTCCAACGCCGGACTGTATCCAAGCTCCAACACCGGACTATATCCAAGATGTCATAGATCATTATGGTACAAACAGGTTGAAGGAGTGTAGCCGAGCTTAATGCCGGAAATGCCCTTTATGGAGCTAGCCGTTGGCGCCCGAGCTTTATGCTGGACTGCCTCCGAGGTGGTGCACCACCCCGCCCGCGGGCTAATTTTTGTGAATATTTTTAACTGGTGCAGTTTATCCTCTGCGCAGATATATAGACAGTATCCCTCAAGGTGTGTATCAGTCTAAAACTCGCGACGCACCTGAAGGAAAGCATAAAACTGCTGTTCCCAGTAGCCCCTGAGACTTAGGTCGATGCACGAAATCGGCCTGAGGATCAAATCCTAGCTCGGCAGCATACATAGGAATAAAAACACAGTGTAATATATCAGAGATAATAGTGATCGGCGAACGGGCCCCTGAGATAGGGTCGTGAGAAGTTTCCGCAATATACTAGCTTGACGCCGGATAGGTCTATATGGTACCTATTATTTTCCGAAGACATGCATGCGCATAGTTCGGTCAAGCCGAACACTGAGCACTTTGAATTCTCTGCATTGAATAAGCAATGCAGTAGCCCCCGAGACACTGGTCGGGTGGCAACACCGCATCGAGGGATCGATGTGCCCTTTAATATTTATAGATAATGAGCGCAAAGCCCAAGAGCCCCCGAGCCTTAATGTGGGCACGAGTGGTCAATTAAGGATCGATTTCAGAGTAAAATCACAGATTATGTGTAATGATTCTATGTATCCAAGTACTTTACATCATTATTTTGACTCCATTGTGACCTATTATCAGTTGAAAGTGGCCCATCGTCGGCTTCTACCCTTGCTAGATACTACACATTGTGGTGTTTTCGCACTAACAAAGCAACCCTTAGCCGACGTCTCGGTGCCCGAAGGCAGTTGTGTTAGCGGAAACGAGGCAATCAGATATGCAGGCTTTATAACTTTCCCTTAGTCATAGGAGCTTTAAACTGGGGAAGCTAGCTATGAGCCCCCGGTTAGTGTTCGGCGACATCCGAGGTCAAGCCGTAAACACTTCGGCCAATGTTATGAACGGCCCGTCATTCAACGTAGTCATCGGATCGCTGACCAGTTTATGCCTATTGTGACAGTCAGTTTTTGGCTTTCTCCACTGAAGTGCTTAACCATGCGAGCTAGAAGCACAATCACAGTGGTTCTCTCTTTGCACGCCTAGCCGAACAAAGCGGAACGTAGGAGGCAAGCACCGGAGCCGGGCAACCCAACTATTGACCGAAGACACAATTCGAAACTGATGCATATATAGCAATGTCCAAGAATGTTTTTGCCGAATCCCTAAAGGTGTCCGGCGTTGCACTGTGGGACTAATGCTGGAAACGCACAAATAGTTTAAAAGTGCCATAGGCTCGAAAAGCCAAAAAACTTATTCAAAAGTTTAATGTCCGAACTAGATCAAGTGTTCGGTGCCAATCCGAAAATTGGACTTTAAAAAAAGGTGCTTCTGCCGTGCTTTAACATGACACATCCTATCTCAAGACTTCAAGCGGGTCAGCCTATGGCTTCAACCTCCTTATCCCGAAAGCGGAGTGCTTCTGCGAGGCTAGTTTAGCAAACTGCACTCGAGCGGATTTAGAGAGAAGCAAGGCTATCCGCCATTGACCACACACTTGCATCGAGAAAGGAGTGATAGAAAAGACTTTGTAACGACTAATAATAAGAACACTTATTATAAAACAGCTCACATAAATTTAAGAGCCCCGAGTGACTTGGGTAAAAGAATGATTGTATGGACCGAAGTACTTATATCATATCTATGTTCACCCGAACTTTAAACGCGTCTTAACCGACCGTCGGCTTCTCCCTCTTCGGTCAAAGACCGAAAAGTGTTATGTACTCCACCTATCGAGAATACCGACGGTGTTTCCGATAACCAGGCAATTAGGTCATAAGGCTGTAACAGACAAAGCGTGCTCAGGGAACTTATGCTATATTATTGATAAAGTGTAAGAAGCATCTTCGAAGAAAATAGTACCCCCACCGATACCTTTCTTCGGTGCTCATTGTTAATATGAGACTTGTGCATTAGATTTTTTGTACTCATGAGTTCCGTTGTGTGCCGACCATTATTGAAAACAGTAAGAGCGCTAGCTTCGGATTCACTCACCGAGGTCCGGCTCGGGTGACCCGATCGTGACAATCGCAGAGGTGCTCCCTTTACTCCCTAGCCGAACAATCGGAAACGTAGGGGTAAACACAGGAGCAAGGCAACCCAGCTTGCAAATCGCTTAAGTCAATATGGTGCATATTGTGGCGTAATACACGAACAAGGAACGAAGCCGTACAAGAATAATCATATGCAAGAGGAAAGGCTTCATGAAAGAAGCCCCCAAGTGAACTGGGTATTTGAATTTGTCCGTCACAAACAAAGTTTGGACAAGGAAATTTTTTACAAGCAACTTTTTTCCAAAAAAAGTATAATGCTTGATCGAACCGAACACAAGTTAAAAATTTAAAACTTTGAGCATGAAGGCAACTTAGCTGGTTAATGTGTTCGGTATTGATGACGCGGTCCGAGCTTGATGCAGGACAAGGTTCCATCCCCAAGCCGGTCCCGAGGTGGTGGAGAAAAGAGCTCGGCACTCAAGTGGTGACATAGCACGGTCAATGCAGGCCGGCAGAGTGATGCCAAGTCCCGGCATGGGGTAATGAAGTGTTGACGAAGCCCGCCCAAAGCGAGGTGACGCCAAAGGATATAGTCCGGCTGGATCATTTTCCTGTGCACAAAAAATACTGCAAACCGGGGGTAATAGTAATAATAATAATTAAAAAAATGTTGCATAATAAATAATTTATGCCAAGTGAGTAATAAAAGAAATATAGCCTAGCGCCGAAGTCAATGTCGATGCAGGGCATCGGCGTGATGCAGTAAAGGCGTGGCAAAGCCTGAATTCACAGGTCGGTCCGAGTTCCGGATGCGGCGTTCGCCGAACTATGTATGGAAACTGACCGAACCACCATGCGACCGTCGATAATGCGGCCACCATTTGATAGACCTGTGTACATATGATGGACAAACCAGAGTAATAATTCCTTGGGAAAAAACGAACCCAAACAAGCAAAAAATACTAGGATTAATAGCACCTGGTTTATTTGTTGTAGCAATCCGAAGGAAGGTGATTCCCAAAATTGGGACTCGATCCGCACACCCATTGCCTGATGGGCGATAAAGCGACAGCATGGCAATGCTGGCAAAGGTTGGCTTGCCGAGGCAAAGCCCTTGGTCCAGTTAATCGTGACGAAGCTGGTCGGCTGGTGACACCATAGTCACCGGACTAGGTTGATGAAGAGGTGATGAATCCCCCGGTCCAGGCGAGATGTCGAAGCCTCGATGTCAGCCGATGAGTCGAAGTAGGTCGGCATGATGGACACCGGCTTGAAGGAGCAACAGTGCGGCCCTGCCGATGCAGGTCGTGACGCGGTCAATGCCGACTTGATGAAGTGACCGTGCGGCGATGCCGGTGTTCCCGCTTCGTGTAATCTGTGGGGCGGCGATGTTGGTGATGATTTATCCTTCGCGATGCCGAACTCTTGTTCGGCTTGCCGAGATGATGATCCGAAGAAGTTGAGCTCGGCTCAACAAAACGGCGACGTGTCTAGCACAGGTCGGCAGCCTTGGAGCAATATTTGCCGGACTGGTTTGATACCAGCATGATGGTGAAGATCATGTTCAGAAGATTTTAAAGTTAGTGGGATGTGTTCGGGAACAAAACACAATACTCCATACAAAACTTCCTTCAAAAAGGATGTCTGACATCCCATTCATAAAAAAAGACGAACTCGGGTCGGATTCGTTTTCGCGCAGAAAACAGATCCGAAAAGTGATGCACTAATCGGAAGGTTCCCGGAGTTCGGACGGTCGGATCGAGCTAAGATTTTGAGGGGTGGTAGATATAGGAATTCCGCAGCCGATCAACGGTTGGATCTTCCAAAGGATGTCCGAGCTAGAAGCTGGACACCACGCCCTGAACTCATCCAGATTCCCGTCCAGATTTGACATGGCTCCAGATATCGTGGATTGCCAGAGATTCCTCCATCGGAATTGACGAAATTTTCCATGTTTGTTATAGACTCAATTCCGCACAATTCCTCAGAAGCAATCGTTAAAACGACACTTGAGGAGGCGGTGGCGGCGGACACAAGTCCGATGTCCAGAAAAACAGTACGGTCGCCCGAGGGCAATGTTGACGTTGAGCCCCCGAGCTCCCTGGATGATTCCTCCCTTATCTTAATAGCGATCAGAGTTGATGTTGATGAAGGCCCTCGTCCGAACATGACGATCGGAGGTAGGGCGCAGTCCTTGGTCGAACCAAGGTGACCAGTCGAGCTGGTGACGAAGATGCCGAAGTCGCAGTTGATCTGCAAGCGAGCCATCGACCTTTTGCTGAACACACAACGGAACTCTCAATGAAAGCACCAATGTCGGTGTCAAAACCGGCGGGTCTCGGGTAGGGGGTCCCAATCTATGCGTCTAAGGATCGATGGTAACAGGAGGCGGGGGACACGATGTTTACCCAGGTTCGGGCCCTCTCTATGGAGGTAATACCCTACTTCCTGCTTGATTGATCTTGATGATATGAGTATTACAAGAGTTGATCTACCACGTGATCGTAGAGGCTAAACCCTAGAAGCTAGCCTATGGTATGATTGTCATTGTTGTATATCTATCGACTAGTCCAGCCTCGGTTTATATAGTGCACCAGAGGCCTAGGGTAACAAGAGTCCTAGCCGAATATGCCGGTTGGGAGGAGTCCTTGTCTTGATCGCCAAGTCTTGTGGAGTCTTCCTTGTATGCGGCAGCTGTCCGGACTGGCCCATGAGTATACGACCATGGGGGTCCTCGGCCCAATCTAACAGATCGGGGGATGACGTGGTGAGTACCCCCTAGTCCAGGACACCGTCAACGACCTCTTCGTTTATGGGAGTATAACCTAGAAGGGCCACAGACTCTTCAGCACTTCCTCGACACTACACACGAAGGAATGTGGAAGCTATTCTTCGGGAGACAAAAACAATGGCCGGACACCACCGAAGATACTGTCTTGGACTGTAACCATCCGGACACCCCGGTAAGTACTCATCCGCTGAACACCTCATAATGAGATATCCTGTGGTAAGGTACTGAGAAAAACATCCTTTTCCAGGGCTGGATAAAGAAAGTGGAACGGATTAGGTGTCCGGCCCCTCTTCCCGAAGGCCCAGCAGACTCCATGTTAACAAGGATGCTGGCACCGGCACCGTACCAGGTGCCGGCAGGGGAGGGCAAGGTGGAGAGTGAGAAGACCCGGGATGACCTCCATGCCGGAGGTAAATCAAATACTGAGTCCGGAGAAATCAACACTTCTTCGCCTGAAGACAAAGGTGAGAGAGAAGCCAGTGTCCCTTCTCCATTCAGGAGGAAAATGGCCGCCTCCGAAGGTTGGGAGGGGCGGTCTCCTAAGAGGGTCAAGATGCCACCGTCGAGTGGCTTGGATTTGGAAGGCAACGCCGTTGAACAACTCCATCATGAGGACCAGCCCTCAACCAAACCGTAAGTGAATCCGGGGTGCTTTTATAGCGTCCCGCTCCTTTCCTGTTACCGGAGAGTTACATAACGTGCCTGTGTATTTTTACAGTTCGGCACGGAGTTTTTTCGGGCAATCCTCTTCTTCGGGAGATCTCCTCCAGAAGATGATGGAAAGCGAGACGCCTCCCCCGGCCTCCTCGCCCAATAAGGCGGACGACTCTGAAGTGTCATCTCGGAGGGTTTTTCTTGATCAACAAGCCGTGCATGGGATGAAAGAGGCAGTACCCGAAGGCGAACCTCCGATCGTCCGGGATTCGGGGGCCAATAATGAAGGCCCCGGACTGTCCGATTTTCAACTAACGATGATTCTGGAGACGGGTGATCGGGTTCCTTCAAAGGATGGTCGTGCTCCCAAAGCGGCTTCCAGAGACCCGGCGACGCCGGATATATTGCAGGATATGCTGCGAAAGGCATCTGTCTCGGAGGAACAGCGTACCTTGATGGGTACGGTGGTTGAGAAGATTCTGTCCGCAAAGAGCGGATTGAATGAAGCCTTCATGAGCCTGCTAAAAGGCTTCGAGGTTCGTGATGTAGTTTTGTAGACTATATTTTATTTGCAAAGATGCACCTATGTATAGGTAGTAGCCCCTGAGACTCGGGTTGGCTTCCCATGGGAGGAGAACGGAGGATCGAGAAGAAATAGTCAAGGACTAATCTAATTAACTTGAACACAGGCTGCTTCCCCCTGGCTACTTCCCAGACTATGGAAATTGCTGAGCTGCAGCGGAACCTTGATGTGGCAGGGGATGACATTGCGTTAATCAATATGCGTCTTGACGAGTCACAAGGTATGTATTCGGGGCAGTCCCTTCACATACGTTTTTGTGATATAAGCATGACGCTGAAAGTTATATACCAGAATATGCATGACTCAGATGGTGCTGTCGCCGTTGAAGTTCTTCGGGCGGAGCTGGCCCGGGCCAAGGAGCAGGCTCGGCTTAGTAATGCGGCTGCCAAAAAGGCATCGGCTGAATTGAAAGCCGAACAAGCTGCTTGGCGCCAAGACGAGGAGAAGATATCCACGATGGCACTCGAACTAAAAAATGCGGCTAGCCGCTGTGAACTTCTTGAGAAGGAGAATAAAGCCAAGACGGCTGAAATTGACAAGGCCTTACTAGAGGCAAGTGAAGCGCGGTCTGAATCCAGAGCAGCCCGTGAGGAGATTCGGCCAGCTGGGGAGATTGCGGCTGGTATACCATTTCTGCTACAAACTAAGTTCGGCAATCCGAACTATGCTCAGCTTAACCAAGTGTGGAGTTCTCCGGACGAGTTTTTAGACTTGCCGAAGAGTTCTTCTGATGCGGCGCAGTTTTACCAGTCGCGAGAGGGGTATGCAACGGAGAAGCTTTTCTGGTCACAATTTGGCGCGTCGAGGCGCCCTCTGTTGCTGAATGAGCAAATGTCCCAATGGGCCGAGTTTCATAGGATATCAGGCGCTGCCATGGAGAACGTCATAATCCGGCTGTGGCCCACTAAGCCTGTTCCGAATAGCTACTTTGGCTTGGTGCAGCGGCTTGTTGATGCGGTGCCACGTATCGACGCGGTGAAGCGGTCAGTGTGCATTGAAGGTGCACGGATGGCCTTTTCCCGAGTAAAGACATTCTGGGGGAAGATGAAGGCCATCGACGTTGCGGCGAAGAGTCCACCCAAGGGCAAGGACCGTTACGAACCGGAGCATTATTTTGAAGACGTTCTAGAGGCCACCTGCTTGATAGAGGGTCAATGCTCAAAAGACGTAATGTTCGAGTGAGGTGTATGAGAATTGTAAAAGACAATTTTATAGATAATCTATTTTTATATTTTGCTTGAAAGCTTGTGTTCCTCCTATGCGGCCATTTTAATATAATCTGAAAGTTTTCCAGTCATTAGCTTTAGCCCCCTCGTAGGAAGTACGGCGGTGTTCAGAAAAGCATTTGATCACTCTTGACCCAACGTCTTGGTCCGTGAAGGAGGTGATAATGCGGCGAACCAGGCAATCAGGCTATAGGGTGTTAACACTTTCACTTAGCCATAGGAGTTTTATAGGGGGGACTACGATATAGCCCCTGGCATGCGTACGACTTATTCCAATATGGTGCATTACATATATGACCTGAAAAGAAAAAGGTCCTTCGTGTGACACGGAGGGAATCACGATAGATTCTGATAAGTCATTGAGTTGTTGACCAGCTCTCGCAGCATCATGACAGTAGGTTTTTGGCTTTCTCTACTGAGGTGCTTGACCAGATGAACCGGAGGCACAATCGCAGTAGTTCTCCCTTTACTACCCTAGCCGATAGAGCGGAACGCAAGGTAGCAAGCACAGGAGCCGAGCAACCCAACCATTGACCCAAGACATGATTCGGAGCTGATGCATATAAGGCCAAACTCGCGACGCCGAAGTACGCTGAAAAAGCTGTTCGAACTTTGTTGGCAGCTCATTTGTTCCCATACCTGGCAGGTTATGTCGGGGTATATCTATGAAACAACCATAGGAGCCATATTCATTGGCGAAAAGACACGAATGATTAATTAGGATAATGTTTACTGGGACCTGAGCAATATGCCAATAATTACTTTATATATATATATAAAGACCCCAACCCTAGCTATTTGACATGCCCGGGGTCGAAGGCGGAGGAAAAAGGCATATTACAGGCTTGAAATAAAGAGTGCGGTCTACAAAAAGTTGTTTTGGACCTTCTATCGCACGTCTGCGTCGCCTGTCCTCGGCGAGGGGAATCCGTGAGGGAGGTAGCCCCTTAGGTGAGTGTACGGATCCGAACTCCGATGGAGTCGGTTTAGATGCTTGTCCTTTGCGTCACCCATTTTTAAGAGATAATGAAGAAAGAAGTAAAAAAGAAAGTAGATAATTTTTTTTACTAGAATGCTTGCATGCATGTTCGTATTGTGCTTCCGGCAATGCCCATGGTATCTTGAGTGCGTAGTGATGTATGCGCGGTACAATTTTTGCGTGTATATGAGGTGGGCGGCGGAAGTTTAACCGCTACTTCCGCCTGTGGTTGATCGATCCTCGGGGAGGGGATTGCTCGACACCCAATGTTTGGTTGGTGAACCTCTACGTCGTCCTTATCGCCTGGCGGCCTCCTCCCCTTGTGTTCGGCGTTGAGCTTGCTGGCCTGCTTGAAGACCCAACAGTTTCTGTTGGTATGATTAGCTGGTTTATCGGGGTTGCCGTGAATCTAGCAGGGTTGGCCCAATATCCTGTCTAGGTTGGATGGTCCGTCTTGGTTCGCCTTGAGTGGCTTTTTCCATTGACCAGGTTTGGGATTGCTGAATCCGGCGTTGACCGCTGTGTCGCGTGATCTTTCATTATCATCGCAACTGTTGTGTTTGCTTCGTCATGGTTTGCCATTGCCATCTCGGACTTCGGAAGTGCCCGGGTTGCTGGCGTTGTTGCTTCTACGAGCGAGCCAGCTGTCTTCTCCCGCGCAAAAGCGAGTCATTAGAGCAGTAAGGGCTGTCATGGATTTAGGTCCTTCTTGACCGAGGTGGCGTGCAAGCCATTCATCCCGAACACTGTGTTTGAAGGCCGCAAGGGCTTCCACGTCCGGACAGTCGGCGATTTGGTTCTTTTTTACTCAGAACCTAGTCCAGAGTTTCCTGGTTGACTCTCTGGGCTGCTGGACAATGTGACTTAAGTCATCGGCGTCCGATGGCCGGACATACATTCCTTGGAAGTTGTCGCAAAAGGCATCTTCCAAATCTTCCCAGCTGCCAATAGAATTCTCAGGTAGACTGTTTAACCAGTACCGAGCTGGTCCTTTGAGTTTTAGTGGTAGGTATTTGATGGCATGAAGGTCATTTCCGCGGGCCATGTGGATATGAAGGTGGAAGTCCATAATCCATACCGCGGGATCCGTTGTTCCGTCGTATGATTCGATATTCAAGGGTTTGAACCCGTCTGGGAATTCATGCTCCATTACTTCGTCTGTGAAGCAAAGAGGGTGTGCGGCGCCTCTATGCTGGGCCACACTGCGGCGTACCTCCGATGGAGTCCATTTGCGGTTTTATGCCCGGACGTGGCTAAGTTTGTCACGTCCGAATAGGTAGTCGTCGTCGTGTGTCGTGGCACGTCCTCGCAATTCGTAGACCGATCTTGTGTGTCCTGCTTTACTATCCAAGTCCTGCCGACGGTCATATGTACAACCCCGAGCTGTTTTATTCTTGCCTTTACGACGAGGTGGGGCGGTCTGGTGTTTGGCTTGAGCTGCCGCTTTATCCGGACCAATTTGTGGTCGGCCTGCCGCATTGTGCGATGATGGTACGGGCTCCAGAGCCTCGTCATCGAACTTAGGTAACAATTTGCGCTTCGGGTAATTTTTGGCTGGGCCGTTGGGGCTGTATTCTTCGGCGGCCAGGACTTCGGTTTACCTATCATTGAGCAGATCTTGGTCAGCTTGAAGCTGCAGCTGCATCTTTTTCAGGCTCCTTGCAGTGGCTATTAGCCGGCGTTTAAAGCGCTCCTGCTCGAGAGGTTCTTCGGGCATGATGAATTCTTCGTTGTCGAGGCTCTCCTCCTCCTCGGAGAGCAGAAGATAATTACTATCTGATACGTCTCCAACGTATCTATAATTTTTTATTGCTCCATGCTATATTATCTACTGTTTTGGGCAATATTGGGCTTTATTTTCCACTTTTATATTACTTTTGGGACTAGCCTATTAACCGGAGGCCCAGCCCAGATTTGCTATTTTTTGCCTATTTCAGTATTTCGAAGAAAAGGAATATCAAACGGAGTCGAAACGGAATGAAATCAACTAGAGAAGTTATTTTTGGAACGAAAGCTACCCGATGGACTTGGACCCCATGTCAAGGAAGGAAAGAGGAAGCCACGAGGGTGGGGTGCGCGCCCAACCCCCTAGGGCGCGCCCCCTGCCTCGTGGGGCCCTCATGGCTCCCCTGACGTGCTTCTTCAGCCTATATAACTCCACATACCCTAAAACTTCCAGAACAGAGAATAGATCGGGAGTTCCGCCGCCGCAAAACCTCCAGAGCCACCAAAAACCAATCGGGACCCTGTTCCGGCACCCTGCCAGAGGGGGGAACCCTCACCTGTGGCCATCTTCATCATACCGACGCTCTCCATGACGAGGGAGTAGTTCACCCTTCGGGCTGAGGGTATGTACCAGTAGCTATGTGTTTGATCTCTCTCTCTCTCTCGTGTTCTTGATTTGGCACGATCTTGATGTATCACGAGCTTTGCTATTATAGTTGGATCTTATGTTTCTTCTCCCCCTCTACTCTCTTGTAATGGATTGAGTTTTCCCTTTGAAGTTATCTTATCGGATTGAGTCTTTAAAGATTTGAGAACACTTGATGTATGTCTTGCCGTGCGTATTTGTGGTGACAATGGGATATCACGTGATTCACTTGATGTATGTTTTGGTGATCAACTTGCGGGTTCCACCCATGAACCTATGCATAGGGGTTGGCACAAGTTTTCGTCGTGATTCTCCGGTAGAAACTTTGGGGCACTCTTTGAGGTTTTATGTGTTGGTTGAATAGATGAATCTGAGATTTTGTGATGCATATCGTATAATCATACCCACGGATACTTGAGGTGACATTGGAGTATCTAGGTGACACTAGGGTTTTGGTTGATTTATGTCTTAAGGTGTTATTCTAGTACGAACTCTAGGGCTGTTTGTGACACTTATAGGAATAGCCCAATGGATTGATTGGAAAGAATAACTTTGAGGTGGTTTCGTACCCTACCATAATATCTTTGTTTGTTATCCGCTATTAGTGACTTTGGAGTGACTCTTTGTTGCATGTTGAGGTTTAGTTATATGATCCAATTATGTTATTATTGTTGAGAGAACTTGCACTAGTGAAAGTATGAACCCTAGGCCTTGTTTCCTAGAATTGCAATACCGTTTACGCTCACTTTTACCGCTAGTTCCCTTGCTGTTTTTATATTTTTAGATTACAAAAACCTATATCTACCATCCATATTGCACTTGTATCACCATCTCTTCGCCGAACTAGTGCACCTATACAATTGACCATTGTATTGGGTGTGTTGGGGACACAAGAGACTCTTTGTTGTTTGGTTGCAGGGTTGTTTGAGAGAGACCATCTTCATCCTACGCCTCCCACAGATTGATAAACCTTAGGTCATCCACTTGAGGGAAATTTGCTACTGTCCTACAAACCTCTGCACTTGGAGGCCCAACAACGTCTACAAGGAGAAGGTTGCGTAGTAGACATCAAGCTCTTTTCTGGCGCCGTTGCCGAGGAGGTGAGTGCTTGAAGGTATATCTTTAGATCTTGCAATCGAATCTTTTTGTTTCTTGTTTTAGCACTAGTTTAGTTTAAGAAAGAAAACTACAAAAAAATGGAATTGAGTTTGTCTCATATGCTTCATCTTTTTATTATCTTTTTAATATCTCATATGCCAAAGTGTTAGAAGAAGAATGCATTAGAATGTTTGGCACTAAATATTTGAATGATGAGCATGATTGCAATGTTGTTAGTATGAATTCCTTGAATATCCATGATGCTAATGATATGCAAAGCCTCAAGCTTGGGGAAGCTATGTTTGATGAAGATGATATTTTTTGTCCCCCATGCTTTGATGAGCAAATTAACTATGATGAAAGCATGCCTCCTATCTATGATGATTATTGTGATGACACGTATGCTTTAAAGAATAATGATAACCATGAAACTTGTCATCTTGATCTTAATTTTCAATCACATGATAGTTATTTTGTTGAGTTTGCTCCCACTACTATTGATGAGAAGAATCTTGCTTATGTGGAGAGTAATAAAATTTCTATGCTAGTAGATCATGAAAAGAATGCTTTAGGTGCTGGTTATATTGTTGAATTCATTCATGATGCTACTGAAAATTATTATGAGGGAGGAATATATGCTTGTAGAAATTGCAATAATATCAAGTTTCCTCTCTATGTGCTTAAAGTTTTGAAGTTATGCTTGTTTTACCTTCCTATGCAAGTTGATTATTGTTCCCATAAGTTGTTTGCTAACAAACTCCCTATGCATAGGAAGTGGGTTAGACTTAAATGTGCTAGTCATATTCTTCATGATGCTCTCTTTATTTTTCAACTCTTATCTTTTATGTGAGCATCATTGAAATCATCATGCCTAGCTAGGGGCGTTAAACGATAGCGCTTGTTGGGAGGCAACCCAATTTTATTTTAGTTTCTTGTTTTTTGGTTCTGTTTAGTAATAAATAACCCATATAGCTTCTGTTTAGATGTGGTTTTATGTTTTAATTAGTGTTTGTGCCAAGTAGAACCTTTGGGAAGACTTGGGTAAAGTCTTTATGATCATGCTGTAAAAAACAAAAACTTTAGCGCTCACGAGATTAGCTAGAACTTTTTACTGGAGAGTGCTATTTAGTTGATTATTTTTGCAGATGATTACTAGTCAAATTCCTCAGATCCAGCAATTTATTTTAGAATTTTTGGAGTTCTAGAAGTTTGCGTTAGTTACAAATTACTACAGACTGTTCTGTTTTTGACAGATTCTGTTTTTCGTGTGTTGTTTGCTTATTTTGATGAATCTATCGCTAGTAAGATAGTTTATAAACCATAGAGAAGTTGGAATACAGTAGGTTTACCACCAATGCAAATAAAGAATGAGTTCATTACAGTACCCTGAAGTGGTGTTTTGTTTTCTTTCGCTAACGGAGCTTACGAGTTTTCTGTTAAGTTTTGTGTTGTGAACTTTTCAAGTTTTGGGTAAAGATTCGATGGACTATGGAATAAGGAGTGGCAAGAGCCTAAGATTGGGTATGCCCAAGGCACCCCAAGGTAATATTCAAGGATAACCAAGCATCTAAGCTTGGGGATGCCCCGGATGGCATCCCCTCTTTCGTCTTCGTTCATCGGTAACTTTGCTTGGAGCTATATTTTTATTCACCACATGATATGTGTTTTCCTTGGAGCGTCATTTTTTTTTGTTTTTTTTTTGCTTGCTGTTTGAATAAAATACTAAGTTCTGAAATTATTAAATGGGAGTGTCTTCACATAGTTGTATAATTATCCGACTACTCATTGATCTTCACTTATATCTTTCGGAGTAGTTTGTTATTGCTCTAGTGCTTCACTTATATCTTTTAGAGCACGGTGGTGGATTTGTTTTATAGAAACTATTGATCTCTCATGATTCACTTAGATTATTTTGAGAGTCTTAAACAGCATGGTAATGTGCTTAATCCTAATATGCTAAGCATAAATGATTTGTAAAAATTCTTATGAGTGTGTTGAATACTAAGAAAAGTTTGATGCTTGATGATTGTTTTGAGATATGAAGATGGTGATATTAGGGTCATGCTAATTGAGCAGTTGTGAATTTGAGAAATACTTGTGTTAAAGTTTGTGATTCCCGTAGCATGCACGTATGGTGAACCGTTATGTGATGAAGTCGGAGCATGATTTATTTATTGATTCTCTTCCTTATGAGTGGCGGTCGGGGACGAGCGATGGTATTTTCCTACCAATCTATCCCCCCAAGAGCATGCGCGTAATACTTTGCTTTGATAACTTGTAGATTTTTGCAATAAGTATATGAGTTCTTTATGACTAATGTTGAGTCCACGGATTATACGCACTCTTCTTCTTTCCACCATTGCTAGCCTCTCTAATATCGCGCACTTTTCGCTGGTATCATACACCCACCATAAAACTTCCTCAAAATAGCCACCATACCTACCTATTATGGCATTTCCATAGCCATTCCGAGATATATTTCCATGCAACTTTCCATCGTTCCGGTTATTATGACACGCTTAATCATTGTCATATTGCTTAGCATGATCATGTAGTTGACATCGTATTTGTGGCAAAGCCACCGTTCATAATTCTTTCATACATGTCACTCATGAATCATTGCATATCCCGGTACACCGCCAGAGGCATACACATAGAGTCATATTTCGTTCTAAGTATCGAGTTGTAATTATTGAGTTGTAAGTAAATAAAAGTGTGATGATCATCATTATTAGAGCATTGTCCCAAGTGAGGAAAGGATGATGGAGACTATGATTCCCCCACAAGTCGGAATGAGACTCCGGACGAAAAATAAAAAAAAAGAAAATAAAAGAGGCCATAAAAAAAGAGAAAATGCCCAAATAAGAAAAATTGAGATAAAAAGAGAGAAGGGACAATGCTAATATCCTTTTACCACACTTGTGCTTCAAAGTAGCACCATGATCTTCATGATAGAGAGTCTCTCGTTTTGTCACTTTCATATACTAGTGGGATTTTTACATTATAGAACTTGGCTTGTATATTCCAATGATGAGCTTCCTCAAATTGCCCTAGGTCTTCGTGAGCAAGCGAGTTGGATGCACACCCACTTAGTTTCTTTTGTTGATCTTTCATATACTTATAGCTCTAGTGCATCTGTTGCATGGCAATCCCAACTCACTCACATTGATATCTATTGATGGGCATCTCCACAGCCCGTTGATACGCCTAGTTGATGTGAGACTATCTTCTCCTTTTGTCTTCTCCCCAACCACCATTCTATTCCACATATAGTGCTATATCCATGGCTCACGCTCATGTATTGCGTGAAGATTGAAAAAGTTCTGAAAATGTCAAAAGTATGAAACAATTTCTTGTCTTGTCATTGGGGTTGTGCATGATTTAAATACTTTGTGTGGTCAAGATAGAGCATAGCCAGACTATATGATTTTGTAGGGATAACTTTCTTTGGCCATGTTATTTTGAGAAGACATGATTGCTTTGTTAGTATGCTTGAAGTATTATTATTTTTATGTCAATATTAAACCTTTGTCTTGAATCTTTCGGATCTGAATATTCATACCACAATTAAGAAGAATTACATTGAAATTATGCCAGCTAGCATTCCACATCAAAAATTATCTTTTTTATCATTTACCTACTCGAGGACGACCATGAATTAAGCTTGGGGATGCTTGATACGTCTCCAACGTATCTATAATTTTTTATTGTTCCATGCTATATTATCTACTGTTTTGGGCAATATTGGGCTTTATTTTCCACTTTTATATTACTTTTGGGACTAACCTATTAACCGGAGGCCCAGCCTAGATTTGCTGTTTTTTTGCCTATTTCAGTATTTCAAAGAAAAGGAATATCAAACGGAGTCGAAACGGAACTAAATCAACTAGAGAAGTAATTTTTGGAACGAAAGCTACCCGATAGACTTGGACCCCACGTCAAGGAAGGAACGAGGAAGCCACGAGGGTGGGGGCGCGCCCACCCCCTAGTGCGCCCCCTGCCTCGTGGGGCCCTCGTGGCTCCCCTGACGTGCTTCTTCCGCCTATATAACTCCACATACCCTAAAACTTCCAGAAAAGAGAATAGATCGGGAGTTCACTGCCAAAACCTCCAGAGCCACCAAAAACCAATCGGGACCTGTTAAGCACCCTGCCGGAGGGGGGAACCCTCACCTGTGGCCATCTTCATCATCCCGCCGCTCTCCATGACGAGGAGGGAGTAGTTCACCCTCGGGGCTGAGGGTATGTACCAATAGCTATGTGTTTGATCTCTCTCTCTCTCGTGTTCTTGATTTGGCATGATCTTGGTGTATCACGAGCTTTGCTATTATAGTTGGATCTTATGTTTCTTCTCCCCCTCTACTCTCTTGTAATGGATTGAGTTTTCCCCTTGAAGTTATCTTATTGGATTGAGACTTTAAAGATTTGAGAACACTTGATGTATGTCTTGTCATGCGTATCTGTGGTGACAATGGGATATCACGTGATTCACTTGATGTATGTTTTGGTGATCAACTTGTGGGTTCCGCCCATGAACCTACGCATAGGGGTTGGCACACGCTTTCGTCGTGATTCTCCAGTAGAAACTTTGGGGCACTCTTTGAGGTTTTATGTGTTGGTTGAATAGATGAATCTGAGATTTTGTGATGCATATCGTATAATCATACCCACGGATACTTGAGGTGACATTGGAGTATCTAGGTGACATTAGGGTTTTGGTTGATTTGGGTCTTAAGGTGTTATTCTAGTACGAACTCTAGGGCTGTTTGTGACACTTATAGGAATAGCCCAACGGATTGATTGGAAAGAATAACTTTGAGGTGGTTTCGTACCCTACCATAATCTCTTCGTTTGTTCTCCGCTATTAGTGACTTTGGAGTGACTCTTTGTTGCATGTTGAGGGATAGTTATATGATCCAATTATGTTATTATTGTTGAGAGAACTTGCACTAGTGAAAGTATGAACCCTAGGCCTGGTTTCCTAGCATTGCAATACTGTTTACGCTCACTTTTACCGCTAGTTACCTTGCTGTTTTTAAATTTTTAGATTACAAAAACCTATATCTACCATCCATATTGCACTTGTATCACCATCTCTTCGCCGAACTAGTGCACCTATACAATTTACCATTGTATTGGGTGTGTTGGGGACACAGGAGACTCTTTGTTGTTTGGTTGCCGGGTTGTTTGAGAGAGACCATCTTCATCCTACGCCTCCCACGGATTGATAAACCTTAGGTCATCCACTTGAGGGAAATTTGCTACTGTCCTACAAACCTCTGCACTTGGAGGACCAACAACATCTACAAGGAGAAGGTTGCGTAGTAGACATCACTATCCTCCGAGTGTTCGTGTGTGGCGCGCCCGTCCTCCCGTTCATGCTGTTCGGAGATTGCCCCGACAAGGTCTTCATTATCTTTGGCTCTGTCCGGAGTATTATTTTCTCCGGTGCCCGTACTGAAGTCTTTGGAACGACGTGACTTAGGACGGCGTCGAGAAAGTTGGCGCTTGGGCTGTCTCTCAGGAGGTTTATCCTCAACTGGATCCTCTTTGTCATGGTTGTTAGTTTCTTTAGGCGTATCCACCATGTATACGTCGTAGGAGGGAGTGGTCGTCCGTCGCCCAATGAATGGCGGGTTTTGGCCCTGCTCCTCGTCGGCATCGTCGTCCGTACTGACGATGTCTTCGGAGCCGTAATCATGCATGTCGGTCAAGTCCTCGACAGTGGCTACGGTGTGGGTGGCGGGTGGTGTCGGTGTCAAAACTGGCGGATCTCGGGTAGGGGGTCCCGAACTGTGCGTCTAGGATCGATGGTAACAGCAGACGGGGGACACAATGTTTACCCAGGTTCAGGCCCTCTCTATGCAGGTTTACCCTACTTCCTGCTTGATTGATCTTGATGAATATGAGTGTTACAAGAGTTGATCTACCACGAGATCATAATGGCTAAACCCTAGAAGTCTAGCCTATGGTAATGAATGCATCTTTCCGGACTAACCCCTCCAGTTTATATAGACATTGGGGGGATCTAGGGTTTACATGGAGTCGGTTACATAAGAAGGAATCTTCATAGTTGGTCGCCAAGCTTGCCCTCCACGCCAAGTAAAGTCCAATCCGGACACGGGTATAGTCTTCAGTCTTCATGTCTTCACAGCCCATTAGTCCGGCCCACTGGATAACAGGCCGGATGCCCGAGGACCCCTTAATCCAGGACTCCCTCAGTAGTCCCCCCGAACCAGGCTTCAACGACGAGGTGTTCAGCGCGCAAATTGTCTTCGGCGTTGCAAGGCGGGTTCCTTCTCCAAGCAGTATATTCGGCCATTGATCAAATGTCACTCCCCTCGGCTTCTGTGTGCTAATAACTTTGTCTTCCACGTGTCGAGCGAATGCGGAGAGTCAAGGTATTTTTGCGAATAACACCCCGTCCACGCAAGGCAGAGCGCCTATTTAAAGATACTGGATCTTAGATCCAGGCTACACTGTGCCGAGGAAATCCCCGTAGACTGCCAGGAGAAACCATTCCATCATGGCTAGCATTCCCAGCTCCTCCTCCCGCTCCAGCCCTAAGAGAAGCGAGTGTGAGAAGTGTTCTGTGACTCATAGTCAACTAGCAAAGTTGCAAACGCAGGGATTTCTTCCTCCCGTGGATCTGGTCCCTGTTCGAGAAGGGCCGGCCTCCTTCAATGGCGTGACTCAAGCGGAGGACTTCCCCAATCCATCCGGGGGAGCGAGTGTGCTTCGTCCCCTATCTGCTAAGAGGCGTTGGATTTCCAGTCCATCCGTTCCTCCGAGGGCTTCTGGGATATTATGGCCTTCAGCTGCACAACTTCACTCCCGCCTCTATCCTACACATCGCAGGTTACGTCGCTCTATGCAAGATATTTCTGGGTGTTGAAGCCCACTTTGAACTGTGTAGAAAATTGTTCTGTCTTGTCCCGCGTAACCATGAGGGTTCAATATTTGAAGTGGGTGGAGCCGAACTGTGGCGCATCACCGATACCGGATACCTGTCCGGCACACCAAGGAGGGCATCAAAAGAGTGGCCTTCCGAATGGTTATACATCAAGGACGTTGCCCTTCCCGGCCCAGTTCGAAAGGATCTCCCTGAATTTGCAAGCGTTCCGCTGAAGAAACGCCACAGTTGGCGCCCTGGGATAATAGTGCGGAGGTTCGTCAGCTCCTGGGCAAGATAAAGACGCTCGCTCAGTCCGGATTAACAATGGTTGAGGTAATGGCGACCTCCATAGTGCGAGGGGTTCAGCCGCTTCAGTATAGAGGGCTCCCAATGTGGCACTACATGTTGGGGAACGTAGTAATTTCAAAAAAATTCCTACGCACACACAGGATCATGGTGATGCATAGCAACGAGAGGGGAGAGTGTGTCCACGTACCCTCGTAGACCGAAAGTGGAAGCGTTATCACAACGCGATTGATGTAGTCGTACGTCTTCACGATTCGACCGATCCCAGTACCGAACGTACGACACCTCCGAGTTCAGCACACGTTCACCTCGATGACGTCGCGCGAACTCTGATCTAGCAGAGCTTCACGGGAGAGTTTTTTCAGCAAGACGGCGTGGTGACGGTGATGATGTTAGTACCGACGCAGGGCTTTTCCCAAACAACGCTACGATATGACCGATGTAGAATATGGTGGAGGGGGGCACCACACACGGCTGGGAGAGATCAACATATCAACTTGTGTGTCTATTGGGTGCCCCTGCCCCCGTATATAAAGGAGCAAGGGAGAGGCCGGCCCTAGAGGGGGCACGCCAAGTGTGGGGAGTCCTACTAGGACTCCCAAGTCCTAGTAGGATTCCCCTTTCCTTTCCGGAGTAGGAGAGATGTAGGACCTTGAAGTATGTCTAGAGGGGGGTGATTAGACTACTTGACCAATTAAAGACTTAACCTTTTCCCAATTTTTAGAGTTTGACAGATTTTAGCTATCTTAGGACAAGTCAAGCAATCATCACACAAATCAAGCAAGCATGCAAAGAGTATATAGGCAGCGGAAATTAAAGCATGCAACTTGCAAGAAAGTAAAGGGAAGGGTTTGGAGGATTCAAGCGCAATTGGAGACACGGATGTTTTTGGCGTGGTTACGATAGGTGGTGCTATCGTACCTCCACGTTGATGGAGACTTCATCCCACGAAGGGTAGCAGTTGCTTGCGAGTCCACGGAGGGCTCCACCCACGAAGGGTCCACGAAGAAGCAACCTTGTCTACTCCCACCATGGCCGCCGCCCACGAAGGACTTGCCTCACTAGCGGTAGATCTTCACGAAGTAGGCGATCTCCTTGCCCTTACAAACTCCTTGGTTCAACTCCACAATCTTGTCGGAGGCTCCCAAGTGACACCTAGCCAATCTAGGAGACACCACTCTCCAAGAAGTAACAAATGGTGCGTTGATGATGAACTCCTTGCTCTTGTGCTTCAAATGATAGTCTCCCCAACACTCAACTCTCTCTCATAGGATTTGGATCTGGTGGAAAGAGGGTTTGAGTGGAAAGCAACAGGGAAGGCTAGAGATCAAGATTCATATGGTAGGAATGGAATATCTTGGCCTCAACACATGAGTAGGTAGTTCTTTCTCAGAAATGGTAAGTTGGAAGTGTAGGTTCAGTCTGATGGCTCTCTCCATGAACGAAGAGGAGGTGGAGGGGTATATATATAGCCTCCACACAAAATCTAACCGTTACACACAATTTACCAAACTCGGTGGGACTGATTCAACAGACTCGGTCGGACCGATTTAGTAAACCTAGTGACCGTTAGTGATTTTCGATGGGACTGACATGCAACTCGGTGAGACCGATTCGGTTAGGGTTAGGGCATAACGTAATCGTGGTGAGACAGATTACACAAACTCGGTGAGACCAATTTTGGTAATAAGCTTTCCAGAGAGTTGGTCAGGTAAACTCGGTGGGACCAATTTGCTCTTTTCGGTGAGACCGAAATGTTACAAAAGGGAAACAGAGAGTTTACATTGCAATCTCGGTGGGACTGATCGCTCACTACGGTTAGACCGAAACGTTACGAAGGGAAACAGAGAGATTACAATCCCATCTCGGTGAGACCGAGATCCCTATCGGTAGGACCGATTTGCCTAGGGTTTGTGGCAGTGGCTATGACTTTTGAAATCGATGGCGCCGGGTACGAAGAATCGGTGTGACCGATTTTGGCTTAGGGTTTAGGTCATTTGTGGATTGTGAGAAAGTAGTTGAGGGTTTTGGAGCATATCACTAAGCACATGAAGCAAGAGGCTCATTAAGCAACACCTCATCATCCTTGATAGTATTGGCTTTTCCTATAGACTCAATGTGATCTTGGACCACTAAAATGTAAAATGAAGAGTCTTGAGCTTTTGAGCTTGAGCCAATCCTTTGTCCTTAGTATTTTGAGGGATCCACTTTCATCATCCATGCCATGCCATTCATTGAGCTTTCTGAAATAATAGTCTTGGAATAGCATTAGCTCAATGAGCTATATGTTGTTATGAATTACCAAAACCACCTAGGGATAGTTGCACTTTCAAGAGAAGGAAAGAGGGGGAGAGGGAGAAGGAAAAGGGCGAATCCTATTAGACACTCGTTAGCGTCAAAATGTCGTGGCTTCTCTGAAGCGAGCGAGGAGACGGGCCGGCCTTTTTTGACTTTGTTACTGTTTCGAATCAGTTTTGCCTTTTGGTCGCTTGTTTCTTCTTCTCTGCTTCTCGTCTCGCTTCCCTGACCGCCGCTTCTCTTCTCCCTTCGCCTGCTTCTTCTCTCCACCTCCGTGATTCCCGACGGGCGATTTTCTCTTCGCGGAATTGGTTGCCGCCATGGCTGCGCAAGGTTCGTTGTTCATCACCCATCTTTTCCATGGCGGATTTGAGAAGCAGGTTATAGTTAGTCTTTCGATCTAGATCCTTCTGGTTGTACGGTTAGGGTTTCATATGTGGTGGGGATCTGGTTGATGCGGCTCTGGTTGATGACCCCTAGATTGTTCTAGGGGTCAAGAAATCCCTAGCAGATCCGAGAATGAACAATCTCGTATCTGTTTCTTGACCCCTAGATAAATCTCGTCCACCTTTTTGGTAGGAATTGGTGAAACAAGTAGTTATTCGTTGGATCTGGTAGGGATTGCTCATCCAAGCAGTTGATGCGTTCGATCTGGTAGATTTTGGTCATCACAGTAGTTATTGGTTTCGATCCACTATGGTCTGTCCTTCACTATAGCTGATGCTTTCGATCTGGGAGGAATTGGTCATTACAGCAGTTTTGTTTTGCTCGATTTTCTTGAGGATTTGCTCATCCTAGTTGTTGTTTTTGTTCATTCGCGGATGGATTACTCATACCTTTTTGTTGGATGTGTGCTATTTTGGAACTTCAGTGCTTATACCTGTAGCTATGGCAGAAGGTAGTTTATCAGAGAATTCTTTCCTGTGTTCTTATGTGAAAGTTTGGTTATGACTTGAACTGATATGATTCTTTGAGTAATCACTTTCCTTTTAGTAGGATACTTGTTAGCAGTTCATTTGTGTATTATGTATTAGTTTTTCTTGCACTATCTTCTCTTTTTTGTGTTGTTTTATGACTCTAAGTTTGATTCCTTCCTCTAATTCTTTTTCTAGGACAAAATTTCCCTGCCCGGTCCAATGCGACTTTCCAGTCACGATTTTCTACTCTTCGTTGGGCAAAAGTTGTTAGTAAGATGTCTAAGTTGCAGTTAAGCTTTGTACCGGAACCATTCAAACATCTTCTGAATGTCCGCGAACATGTGATAGTTCCCATGGATTTGCTTGAATGGTTAGCAAAACATATGTGCTATGGTCAAGTAGGTATTTTTGAACATGGAGATAAAGTCATGAATATCACCCGAGATATGGTCGACATGGTTTTTGGTTGGCGTTCTGGGTCTGTGCCTTTCCGCCTTGAGAGCAGTGATATTAATGTTGTTGAGCAAGTAATGTTACTGAAGAAGAAATATAATGTTGATGGTATGATAAAACTGGCCACTCTTGAAACATTAATGTTATCTCAGAATACAAAGGCTGATAAGGAAGATTTCATCGAAGCTTCATGCTCTACTTTCTGTCTCTAGTTGCATGCCCTACCAGTTACAACTTTGTGAACCACAAGTATCTGTACTCACCGTTAGATGTTTACGCACTTCACAGCCTTGATCTTTCTACCTTCGTCTTGGAACAACTTTGCAAAGAAATTGATAGCTACAAAGAGAAAGTTCGTGCTGGTAAAAAAGATCCAAAGAAACGCACATACATCGGTGGATGACTTCCCCTTCTGGCTGTATGATTCTTTCTCTTTTTTTTATTTTTTTGTAGAAATATAATGTTGATTTCATCAGAAATTTTCATTGTAATTAATAACATTATGGTTTTCTTTACAGATCATATATTTGGATTCTCTGGATCTTAACTTTGGGAAACCTAGGCATTACGTTCATGATGATCGCTTGCCAAGAATTCTATTTGTGAGGACACACCATTTTGAACATGTTAAAAAACTGGACATGGATAGGAACACTTCTGATGGTTTCGGCATTCTTCCTATATGTTTACATCCATAACTTTTTTTTCTCCCTATGTTGAAGCACACTTCTGCAACAGTACCTTTCTTCATGCTCTAATGCTTAGATCATTGGTGTCTTAATGCAGCTACTCCCATTTTCAAAAACTCCCTATGCTGAAAGTCCATGGAAGCACTGGAAGATTGTCAATACTAATGAAAACCAGCAGCCAGAATCTGATGTACTGTTTTTCTCCTTCTTCATTTGTTGGAATTGTTTTTCAGTTGGATCACAATCATATCCGCATGATTTGTATCTTTGTATTCAATTTGGATCACATGTCTTTTTTTAACATGATTCAATATGTGTCAACAGATCGCAACTCCAACTCAATCTGCACAACTTCCCCAAGAAACTGCAGCAGCTGTTATTGTCAATAACAACAATGAAATTAAAGATGTCAACTCAATTGTAATAATGATCAGTCCTGATTCAAATGCTAGCAACAATCAAGGAAATGTTCAGCAAAGTGTGATTCTCATCAGTCCAGACTCATCAAATTTTAGAACTATCAAGAAGAGCAATTCCCCAGTAGCTATGGAAGGTGGTAACACAGCAGCATTTGACACCGTCGGTACTTTTCATGCATTACAATCAGCTCTGAATGATGCAGATCTAGGCTTGAACATTGCAATGTCCTTTGCTAATGATACACCAATTTCAGGTTCATTTTATATCTCCTTATATATTTTATTTCAACGAATTATTTTATTAAATTCATTTTGAATTATTTGATGCTTTTTTTCATTTTTTTCTACATTCTTATTGTCGTTAACTTGTATCTTGTTAGCGTTTTTAACATGTTCATGTACTAAAATATTCCAATAGTCCGAATTTGGTCAGTGGACTCAAATCTTATTATTTTTTGCAATGTTTCAGGTAACGTTGTTGAGGAAAGCGTACCATTCGTTCATCCAGAACCCCCGCTTCAGGAAACTGAGCCTATTCAAGGAAGTGGACATGTTTCTGGCCCAAGTACAGTTGAAAGGAAGAATAGGAAAAAGAGGGCAGCAAAAGTGCTATCTCCTGTCCAAGCTGCCAAGAGAATCAAACTTCCTGTTGAAGCAGATCACTTTTATACAAAATACCTTAGGAAAAAGATGTTTAAGGAAAAGTAAGATTTCTTCCAGTTGTACTCAAAATTTGCTCCCCTCTAGTTTTTGTCTAATCAAACCCCTTGAATTTCCTTTTGAGATCCTGATCAATAGTTTTTCTCACTCTACAGGACTTTGTTTGTTGATATTGCTGGTAGTCATGTGTTCTATGAAAGTTTCTATAATTCCTTCAAAGCAAGGGTGATGTGGCACCTGAAGTAATGAATTCTCTCATTCATATTGTAATGATGAAGCAAAGAACACTATGCTCACAAAACCGTTCATCAACAAATACACCTTCTCGCCCTTTTTCACAGTGAGTCATTTACTTTTTTCCCACACTCTGTTCAATTGCAGGAATAACTTTGCACAACATCTCTCATTTTATTTTTTCAATTTTTGTCTCCTGAAATATCCATGACAAGCTTTTGGTTAATCCAGACACATTCGATCCTAAATCTCTTGAGGAAGAATTCTCTATAATTGAATCCCAAGAACAACTATGGAAAAAGGATTTGGTATTTATTATGCTACTTTCATTCCTCTTTCTCAGTTTTTTAACTTGATTTCTTATCTAGTAAAGCTACACGAAAGCATTCATTGTTTTCTTTTCTCGCAGATGCATTTTTCTTTTGTTGCAAACAACCATTGGGTTCTTATCTGCATCAACTCGTTGTATGAGAACACCAACTTTTTTGATCCATCTGGCACAGTAAAAGAGGAAAATAAGAATGCCTTGATTAGCAATTTGGTAAGCTTCAATTTCCAGGTTCAACAAAGTACACGAAGTACATAATACATATTGTTTGCTACTTACATTTTCTCTCTTCTTTTGTCCCATGATGGCTTCAAATTTTGATCACAGATTTTTTTTCAATCCTTTGTGGACATGTTATTATATGTTTGATCAAATCCTTTTTATGTTACTGTGAATTAGGTTTCAAACTTCAACAAGCTATCCAAGCACACAAAACATTCCATGAAAGATATTGAAAAGTTCAAATCGAAATCTCCAGGCAATTATCCTGCACAATCTCCACTGTAAGTTTAAAAATATTGTTCTTTTAAAGATGTATCATTTTTCCTTTTGCATCTTGGTCGACCATACTTGTTTTTTTAGTTATGTACCAGTGTGATAAATAGTGAATAGTCACTTTTTGCTTCTTTTCAATGACTGGTTCAAAATAAAATATACAGGAACAACTCTGCTTACTTTGTACTACTGTACGGAGAAAACTGGGATGGGAAAACTATGAAGCCTTTTGATGGAGTAAGGATTGCCTTTTTCCTGTTTTCTGAATAAGTTCATAATTTGTCTTGTTTCCAGCTTCGAGTAACCTTTGTAAAAAAAATTGCAGGCAATAGTGCCCAAATATAGGATGATTCTCAGTCACAAGCTTTTCAGCTCTACAAGGAATCAGCTCAAGGAAGACAACATCCTCAGCAACTAGAGCAATGCAGCCACAGCCCCTTAAAATGACGAAAGAATATTCAATGAATGTGTCTTGAAGCTTAGGAAGTCTTTTTTGTGGTCATATTGAATGTAATAGCCATATTTCAGTATGTTTAAACAGTTTTCATGGGAGCTGTATAATTTCTTCAACATTGAACATGTTTCAATTTTCGTAAACTGGCCTTAGTTTTACTTTTTTGTTGAAATACTGATTTGACATGAGTATGCAATATATGTTGAACAATATATGTTTCATTTTGTTTACAGTTCTATTTTTTTGCTTCAATCTTTTTTCACTTTTGCCATGTATAGTTTGTAGTTCAAGAGTTCAACATTTGTCATGACCGCTACATTCACTGCCATACACTAAAGTGGGTTTGCGGTCTGGTTGATTGTGCTGTGTAGACCGTTGGTTGTGTTGTTACACTGTTAAAAAACACCAGTTCTACATTTGTTCTTAATTTTGTAAATGTGCCTCAATAAATTTTGCATACTTTACATAAACTGTTCAACTTTTAAAAAGACTTTTTAAATTATTTTTATATATTTTTACATTTTTTCAATTTAATATTAACATAATACCAAGAAATTGTTCAATTGTTACTTTTTTTGTTCAGATTTTTTTGAAATGCCTTTTGTTCTTTCAGCAATTGTACATCAAACGGTTTTTACATGACATTTGTACTTTCAAAAAATCTTTTATAAATTTTTTGTTCAACTTTAAATAATTTTTTCATAAATATTTTTGGTTCAACCATTGCGTATGCAACAATTGTTTCATAAAGCCACCTAAACATTTATTCAGCGAACAATTTTTATATGACATTTGTTCATACCTTCAAAAAGAACTTTTTACCTATTTTACATTTGTTCAACTTATTATTGACAAAAATTCATCTTTTCTATTAATTATATATGTTTTAACAATTGTTCAACTATATTTGAGGGCAACGTTTTTAAATTTGTAGCAACTTTTCAATAAAAGTTTTTTTTGTTGCATTAAAAATTGTTTACTAAGCACTTTCTCGCATGTCTTATGAATGTGTAAACAATATTTGGAAGCACAAACATTCACTGATTTTTTGTCATCTAGTCAAACTCTGCATGTATTTTCTTAATATTCGTTTGTATTTAAGAAAAGTTCACCTTATTAATTAAGTAAAGTTCAACTTATTTAAATGTGTTTTCAAACTTAAACAAATTGTTCAACTCTTTATAATATTAAGTACGTTCTGAACCTTTTTTGAAATTCAATGATCAAATGTTAAATATACAATGAACATTTTTTTGTTCTACCTTTCTGTATATAAAAACAATTTTGTTTTCTTTTTATATACATATTAAATAATTTTTGTTCATCTTTAGGAATTTTTTTTAGAATCGCCTCTACAATTGTTCATTGAACATTTGTTCATCTAACAGTTTTTATATGACATTTGTTCATACATTCAAAAAAAAATTATAATTTTTTTGTTCAACTTTTCATAATTTGTTCATATATATTTTTTGTTCAACCATTTTGTATGCAACAATTATTTCAAAGTCAGCTAAACATTTGTTCAGCGAACAAATTTTATATGACATTTGTTCACCAAAATGAAATTTTTATATAAATTATTTTATTTCAAAGCCACCTAAACATTTGTTCATCTAACAGTTTTTATATGACATTTGTTCATACATTCAAAAAATATTTATAATTTTTGTGTGAAACTTTTAAATAATTTGTTCATAAATATTTTTTTTTCAACCATTGCGTATGCAACAATTGTTTCATTTTCAAATTTGTTGAACATTATTTCAAAGCCACCTAGCGAACAAATTTTCTATGACATTTGTTCTCAACAGTTTTTTTGAAATTCGATGAACAAATGTGAAATATACAATGAACATTTTTTTGTTCAACCTTTTGTATACAACATTTGTTTTATTAACTTTTTTTCTTAATGGCTGAACAATATTATTTTCTAATACTTACTAAGAATTTTTATATACATATTAAATATTTTTTTTCAGCTTTTGGAATCTTTTTTTAGAATCGCCTCTACAATTGTTCATTGAACAATTTTTCTTCAAAATTAATCAAAATTTTCAATTTTAAAATGAATTTTCATACGTTCAACAATCATTAAGCATAAAGAACTAAAAATACATACTTCACATTTTTTTGATGTTCACTGAACATAATATGAACATTTTTTCCCAATTGTTTAATTGTCATTCTGTTCAACTTTTTAGAATGTGTTTTCCAACTAATGTCATTCCTAATTTTTAAAATGTGTCTCAAGTTTATCAAACAAATTTGGCATAATTTCAAGTAAATCTTTAAAAAAAAATTATTTATATATTTTTACATTTGTTCAATTTAATATTAACATAATATCAAGAAATTGTTCAATTTTTACTTTTTTGTTCAGATTTTTTGAAATGCCTTTTTGTTCTTTCAGCAATTGTTCATCTAACAGTTTTTATATGACATTAGTTCATACATTCAAAAATTCTTTATAAATTTTTTGTTCAACTTTAAATATTTTTGTTCACAAAAACCATTGTGTATGCAATAATTGTTTCATTATAAAATTTGTTTAACATTATTTCAAAGCCACCTAAACATTTGTACAACGAACAAATTTTCTATGACATTTGTTCATACCTTCAAAAAGAACTTTTATGTGAATTTTTACCTATTTTACATTTGTTCAGTTTATTATTAACCATATTAACTACTTCTTGAACATTATTTCTTTTTCTAAAGCCGCCTAAACAATTGTTCAGGGAACAAATTTTAAATGACATTTGTTCATACCTTCAAAAAGAACTTTTTATATCAATTTTTTATCTATCTTATATTTTCTTCAATATTTAATATTGACCCAAATTTGTCTTTTGTATTATTTTTATATGCTTAATTAACAATTGTTCAACTATATTGGAAGACAACATTTTGTAAATTTTTAGCAACTTTTTTCAACAAAGCAATAATTTGTTTTTGCATTAACAATTGTTTAGTAAGCACGAATGTTTGAACAAATTTTACGAACATGAACATTCATTGATTTCTGTTCATCTAGTCAAACTTTGCATCTTCGTTTGTATTTAAGAAAAGTTCACCTTATTAATTAAGTATGGTTCAACTTCTTTAAATGTCTTTTCAAACTTTCAACAATTTGTTCAACTACTTAGAATATTAAGCACGTTCTGAACATTAGTATTGGCAATCGATGAAAAAAAAATTAAACATCAATGAAAAAATGTGAAACATACAATGAACATTTTTTGGTTCAACCAATTTTGTATGCAACAATTGTTTTATAAACAAATTTTCAAATTTGTTTGAACATTTTTTTCATAATGAGTGAACAATTTGTGATCTAATACTTACTAAGAATTTTTAAACATACAATTAAATATATTCTTTTGAATTAACAATTGTTTAGTAAGCACATTTTTGCATTTTGTTGGAACATTTTCTTTCTCGCATAAATGATTTATGTGATTTACGAATCGAGAACATTAACAGGGGCAATATAGTTAAATAAACTAGCCAGTTTTCCTAATACTTTATGCTTTAGAAATAAACACAACATATAGAAAAAAAGAGACAAAAATCAAGTATCAATTTTTTAAAACTAGCCATAGTGCAATCAACATAAAGTATCAACTTCTACATTGACAGTAAATGAACTACATGTTTTCTGATCCTGTAAGTTAACAGTATTAATAAACAAGTTTTCAAGGGATATAAAAAATGAAAATTCATAAATGTATGCTCATTGGTTTATTCTTCTGCATGCTGATTGCTTTTATTCTTCTTCTGTATGCTCATTGGTTTTCTTCCTTGAACCTTTCTTTCTCTTCGAATTCTTCACAGACTGCGACTTCAATCTATCACCTTTGTTCACAGATTTTGATGGCAATATTGGTGGGTCTTTCAAAGCGACAGAACTATCTTTCTTGGCTGCAGAGCTATCTTTCTTGGCTGCTTGTTTTGGAGGCAACATGGTATCTTTTTGAGCTACTGAGCTATCAGAGTGAACCTCCTCTTCTGGTTGCTTCTTGCCTTGCAAGTACTTTCCATGAATTTTCTGAATAGTTTCCATCAATTCTTTACTCAGATCCTGATCATTGCTTATGTCTGAACATGCATCTCCCACTTGGCTCATAAGGATTGCATACCGAACAGCAGTTTCCGAATGGTCTGTTCCAGTCAGCTCGAACAAATCTTGCTTGAACTTTTGCAACTCTTGTTCTCTAAATTCAATTGTCCACCTCTTCACAATGTACTGTTCGGGTATTTCGTTTATGTCAAACTGTGTAAACAGCCTCAGGATGTGGCAACACAGAACTCCATCTCTTTCAAATTTACCACTCACACTTATATTCTGATGTGCTTCTATCAACATCCACTCTAAAAATCTTCCTACTGAACTCTGCTTTTTCATAGCTGAAGTTCCTCTTCAAGTTATATATTTTCTCTTTCTCAACTTCAATGACAACAAAAGCTGTTGCATTCACTAACTCAGTCAAGAACTTCAGATATATGCATCTTGTGTATTTTTTTGCTGCATGTCTTTCAATAAGTTGTCTGCTCCAATACACAGGCCTCTTATCATTTGAGACAAATCTGTCCTGGTTCTCAATCTCAATAACATTTTCCTGAAACAACCCATATTGTTTCATGAATGCTTCTATTGTGTCTTTCCTCTTGATATAATCCTTGAAGTTTGAGTTGAAACTTTCACTACGGCTCGTTGAAAGAAGGAATGGGCAAAAAATGCCTCGAAAGTAAGCAGGAACAAATTTAGAACGAATTTCCCACATCCTCTTTATGTGGTCGTGTTCTGCACAATCATATTTGATGAGAAAGTTCTTCCACTTTTCTTCAAATTCTTCAACAGTTATTGACTGCATGATTGCTTTATTCATATCCTTTTCCATTCCTTCCCTTAGAGCCATATAACCACCCATTTTATCCTTCACATTCTTAATAATGTGCCAAATGCAGAACCTAGGCATAGCATGTGGGAAAACTCTTGGCACCACAACTTTCATGGCAGAATCTTGGTCTGTGAGTACTATCCCTGGTTTCTTCCCTTGCATGACCTCAACAAAAGTTTCAAACAACCAAGTAAATGTATCAGCTGTTTCATTCTGCAACAATGCGCAACCAAATACAATTGTTTTCCCATGTCCATTCAATCCAACTATTGGTGCAAAAGGCATATTATATTTGTTTGTGTTGTATGTTGTATCAAAGGAAATTATTTCACCAAATATCTTGTAGTTCATCCGTGAGCGAGCATGTGTCCAAAAAATGCTCCTGACTGTATTGTCACTATCTGTTTGCATCTTGTATCAGAATCCAGGGCTTTCAACCTGCAACTTCTCTATGTATCTCAAAGTCCACTCTATGTCTGTATTTTTCTTCTTTTTCAATCTTTCATCCTGCTTGAGATTATCAAGGTTCTTCACATCAAAAGTGATATTTCCATACTTCCCGCCACGCAATTTTCTGAAAATACTCATGATAAGTCTTGGTTTCACCCTATGCTCTTGTAATAACTTCAATAGCATGATTTCAGCTTCATTCATATGCCTATGACTCAAGAAGAACCTTGCTAATGATGGAGAACTCACTAGACTGTGATTGTTCTCAAGAAATAAGGATACCACATGCCATTTTGCATCTTCTAGTTTCACAGCGACATTCATCTGGCAATTCGTCCCTTCAACGATATTTCTTTTCCTTTTCTGAGTTCCAGAGAATGAGTCTTCCCTTTTTCTGCATTTGTTACACTGGAAAGTGATCCTCCTATGTTTGTAATTTCTTCCTTTTATCATTGCAAAACCATTCTTCTGTGCATACACGTTGAGAAATCTGGTAGCATCTTCTAGTGTTGGGAACTCCATTCCAACAGCAGGTACTGTATCTTTTTCCATTTCTTCTGGAGTTGGGAATACATACTCTTCATTTCCAGCTACTGCTCTTGTATCTTCCTCCATATCTTCATTGTCAGATTTTGCAATAGCTACTACCTTCAAACCAACAAAAAAGCATAGAACATCAGAGAAAAAATGATAGGATGACCAAATAAATTTTTGCTATTCATTTTTTGTGTTAGTGAACATACCTGCTCATAGAATTGAATCACATTGTCTCCTGACGAAAGACCAGAGGAAGTTTCAATGAATCCACTGTCACCAACACTATCCTGCATCATAAGGTTTTTCCTTCAGAATACAAGTGTTGACATTTCACTATAGCTTTTATGTGACATGGAACAATTACAACAGTATATCAACAGTATATTGCAGTATACAAAATTACCTTCTCAATTGTTTCAATGGACATTTTCGTCACACTGCCATTTGGTTTCTCAGGTTGATCTATGATATCCACTTCAACGGAAAAATTGTTTGCAACATTTCCAATACTTTCCTCAACGGTTGTACCATTTGTCCTATTTTCTTCTTGACTAACAATCAACTCTTGCTTTCACAAAAAACAACATTTATCCTATGCAATGCCCATGTGCACAATTGAGAAATAAGGATACAACAAATAGTAGATTGTTCTTCACTAATTTGAAATTAGGAACCTTCTTTTTTTGTGACTAACCTGTGTTTCATTAGTCATTTGCTGATGTAGTACAAACTGGTCAAATTCTTCCATCAAAACATCCTGCCGTTGTATGAACACAAGCAAGGTATTATCAGATTTTGTTTTCGCCTGAAGAAGATGAAACCAAATAACATAACAACTTCTGGTTTTCACATATCCAGTACCTGCACAGTGAACTCATTTTGTCCCTTTGAATGTTTGTATGCATTCTCTTCACCTGCTTTTACATTACTAGCTTCACCCTGAAATATAAATTTTAAAAGTAATCTCTTAAACCATTCAATAGCTATTAAACAGACGTAAGCTCAAAAATAATTCCAGGGGTATAACCTCACTGGTCTTCTTCCTTTTTCTTGCGCACTTCTTCATTTCCATTCCATTAGTTGCTGATGCATTCATCTGCACGATCACAATTTTTCAAAAAATGTCATGATCACAGCATGAAAGAACTACCGTTTTTCTTTCGCACGCACACACACACATGCACATACATTCCAAAAAAACAACAACTCAACCTAAATTTTTCCTAAATCTCCTTTTAACTTCCAATTATTTTTAACCAGAGTGGAACGTTTCTAAAGGAGCAGTTTCAGCTATGTAAACTGGGGCAGTTACTGACACTATTCCCACACCCAATCCAATAATCAGAACGTAACGACCGCCATCGGCGCACATAACCACTGAACCAAGCACGAACATCACGTCAGCAAGAAGAGTGGACTTCTTACAACCGTAGGCGTCAACATCGGTCCAAGTAATGCCATGCTAACAATAGTCTTCTGAAGAAGAGTTCTATCCTCATATGCTTCTATGTTATGCTCTAGTCTGTTTGTTTATATATAACTTCCATCTTTCATAGAAGAAACATGGGTTATGTTATGTTTTCACCTTTTCGCCTTCGAAAGAATCAAACAGACCACCGTGTCCAAAAATATAGGTAATAGCAAAGTTGAGAATAGCAAAGTTGGTTCAGTTGACTTTGTTCGTACTCCATACATCTAGTTCCAAAACGAATGTTTGAAAAAAACGGAAAGCGTAAGCTAAGCAGAAGGCCACAGCTTAGAGTAATGGGAGCATAAGTGTTTAAACTTGGTCATAATTTGACTGGATAAAATGCACATGAAAATAGGAAACATAGCACCCAAAGTGTAGTCCACACCATAGCAAACACACATCAGGTTCACACAGCAAGTAAAACAACAACAGAAAATGCAGTTCAGTTCAATTAGACATGTAGCCGGTATCTGAATGAAATAGTTCCTGAACACACTATAGTAATATTTTCGCAACAGGCTTGCGGATTGATTTATTATATTTATGCTGGTACTAGTAAAACATAGACAAGTAATTGATTATTCCTAGAGAGCGAAATGAATTAGGGTCGAAACCTGGAGGAGGGGAATCTTTTCTACAGTATTGAATATATATACATACACTTGGATTTCTTTGGGTTAAGCTTACACAAGTGTGTTGATGTTATGTTAGCATCTCATAATTAATTTATAAACAATCACGAGATGTTTTCTACTATGTTCTCCCAAATTTCTTCTCTGTTTTGCCCTTTGTATAAATAAAATCCATATTAACAATGATGAACCTAAGAGCACATGAGAGCAGAAATTGGGGAACCTAAGAGTACATGAGAGCAGAAATTGGGGAGCTGCTGAATGCTCACATGAACTAATTTCTTGAACACCACAAGTTAAGATTCAAATTAAAATCAAAGGGTCAAATATCACCTTCAGGTGCTTCCACGTCCAGCGGGCGCCGCGAGGCGCAGCTCTGTTTCTCCGCCGCGAGGCGCTAGGAAGAATATCCTCGACGGCAGTGGAGGTAACTTAGGGGCCGCCGGCAGGTCTCCTTCGACGGCGGCTGGAGGAAGATGCAGCCTCGCCGATCTAGGGTAGCTTCTACTCCTTCCTAATCGCAGGGAATTTTGTTTCCCCTTTTTTTTGTGTACCTGACAAGCGGGTCCCAACAAGTGAAGCAGTATCCTTTCTCTTACATGTGGGGTCCCTATGACCCTGTGCACTTTCCCCATCCCGCATTCCGCAAGCTGGAGAGAGCAGAGTCGGGACTCCATCGCTCCTCCTTTTCTCCCCAAATTCTCATCTCGTGATTTTCCGCGCTCCGTCTTGAAGAACCAACAGGTTTGAAAGTAAACACAAGCTTCTGATCTAACCCCACCCCCCACCCCCCGGTAGAATTTTATAGATTCCGCGGCTTTTTTGCCTGATTCACATGCTTTTTGCTTCCTGATTTACCCATCTAGAACTCGATTTCTGCACATTTGACAACCTTAGATCGAACACTTGGCTTCAAATTTTCAGGTTTCCTATTAGAATTTCACTTTCTACTGTCTTCTCTCTCGTTTTGAAATGAACCCTAACTAGTCATCTCGTACAGGGAAGAGAAGGGGACCTAGATGTTCTTCACATTTCAACTGATGATTTTGTAGTTACGTTCCTACATGTAATGTACTGGGTGGCTGAAATCATTTGTTCTTTATATCCGTGCAGAAAATGGAAGAAGAAACCAGGAAGAAAAGGGAAGTCAACCAAATCATCTCAATATCAAAGAGAAGCAAAGTACTGTACTTATTTTTTGCCCCAAATTACTCTGCTAGTTGTGCATCTAATTATGTTTTTCGTCGCTGAACTAACACATGTTTTTTTTCATTTCAAATTTTCATAGTCTAATGAATGGGGGTACATTGACAAGTTCCAGAATATGGTTTCAAATTTTTCCAACCAACGAAGAGATTTGGTGATAAAGCTTGGTTTCGGAGTTTTTCTTCACTTCTCAGCATTATGCAACATCGATGAAGTTTTCATATGGCTAGTTAATCACTTCAACACTTCAACAACATCTATTGAGCTAGAAAATGGATTCAGCTTTCCAATCACACCTTTGACTATACATACAATCTTCGGCATTCCTCTAGGCGGTTTTCCAATTGAAACAGAACCTACAACAGAAACTTGTGACTTCATAAGAAAAGAAATTAACATGCAAAACCCCTCCATAGAGTATCTTTTCTCACTTCTTTCTGAGAATTTGGAAGAAGGCAAGTTCTGCAGGGTTTTCATGCTTATTGTGCTGTCAATTTTTATTGCTCCAAATTCAAAAGGAGTTGCTAGCAGGAAATTCTATAGTGCACTAGTGGATATCGATGCTGTTGCAAAACATGACTAGTGCTTGTTCACAATCAGTTACCTTGTGTACTCAATCAACAAAGCTCGAGTTGAAAAAATTAATGGGAAAGATATATTTCCCAGAGGATGCAAGCTTGCTTTGGTGGTAAGTCATTGTAAAAGGAGATTTAACTGTGTTCCATACATTCACATGATGTTGTCTCTAAAATAACTTTCTTGAAGTTCATCTTGTTTTTTCTATCAACATCTGATGTTTTCTTTTTTTTAATTATTCAATGGTTTGTCAGATATCTTATTTCGAGTTCCTTCTAGCTCCCGGATTCACAATTCCAAATAGTCTACCTAGACTACCAAATTGGACATCTAACTTGTTGAATTCATAAATGGCGCTTGATGCACTACATGGCACTAGTAATCAATTTGGAAAACTACCGATATGTTTTTCTTCTCTGTTTTTTGAATTAGTTCTTTTCTGCTTATTACAAAAAAGAGATGAATGCTTCTGTGTTCAACTAGTAATTTTGAATCCTTTTATTTTCCAACATGAAAAAATAGCTGAAACACATTAGCTTGACACCATTCAATGACGGGACAAGTGTATATTCTTGCAAACTTCCAGAAGAAGTTCAACTACACATTGAGTCATCTTTCCCAACAAAAAGTCAAACTCAAGTAAGTGCGCTGGGATACTTTCTTCCTTTATTTTTTACCTGAGCATTTTTGTTGTGATACTATACTACCCATTCTAAACATGCAGTACAATGTTATTCTGATCATTTTTTGTGTGAATTCAGGACAAGATGATAATTGAGTACAAAGCAAAAACTTTCTTCCAGAAATGTGTTCAAAACACTTTGCCAACTATCAAGACCTACATTGATGACATCATGTTAGCTTCCTCCATCAATGGCACATGCTCAGCTACGAAATCAGCAAGACGTAGAGGTGATGCAAGTGCTGCTAATCAAGTCCAGCCAAGTGAAGAGAGTATTATTCCTGTATCGTCACCTCTCATCAAAGTACCTCATAGCAAGCAACTGGCGACTCCACCAGGAAATCATCAGCTTTGTAACTATCATTTGAAACTTCCAGAACCTACCACAACATTTACAGATTTTGGTAATCCAATCAATGTGAAAGAAATGTTTCAGCAATTGATACAAGATTTTTCATCATCTATTGACATCACCAATTCAGAGTTGACTTTTGGATTTCAATCAACACCAAATTTCACCTATGAACCGAACTTTTTCCCTCAAAGGATCGAAGTTCCAAACAATGAAGCAACTTTGAGAACCATAAAATTTCCAGAAATCATGCAAGGTTCATTAGCTATCCTTTTTCTGCATTTAAATTCATCTTTGTACCCGTGCATTATATACACTAAGTTGCATCAACCATTTTCTCCCAGTTTTTTACGATGAACTGAAAGCTACACAAAAACAGAAGAATAATAACCACTCCACTAAGTTCAGCTTGCAACATCTTAGATTCTTGCAACCGGGTGAGAAATTAGAAGGTATGTTTCTACATGAATCAGATGACAGTACAAATTCAAATATCTAAACAAAATTGTTCATAATTTTATTTTTGAATAGCTTTCTCCTTGCAATGCTCCTTTACCACTCGAGAATAATGTGTTCCCATAAATTTGATATTGTATATCAGTCTTATAACATTACAGAGGTTGAAGGTACTTCAAGCACATGGGAACTTACTATCAATGAACCCATACTTCCTGTTGGAGGATTTTCACAATATGATGGACATGACACTCCTTCTTTTGATGCTATCACTAATTCTATAGACATACCAATGCCCCAAGTTCCTTCATTTGGAAAAACAATTACATTTGGAACAGGTTCAGTCCCGCAACTCCATATGCTATCTTCTACATTTCATTCACACACAGGTTCAACATCAAATGTCAAGAACGATGCAAAACTAAGTACAATGAAGCAGATCAATTTACAACCCAACGATACATTCTTGAACAACTCTGCATCACCAATAGCAGATCCAATACTTGTTCAAGCACTAGATCAGCATGAAGCACAGTACAAAAAGCTGAATCAAGCAGGAGCTCCAAACTGTGACCAAAGGATCATGAATGCTAATTTCGCACCTGGGAATTCTATTCTTCTTGCACAGAACAAGAAAAGCTGCCAGAGTAAATTCTCAAGAAAGATAGAGAATGAGTTCTACAATTTAATGGCTGGCCTTCTTAGCAAACTAGACCACAGGTTAGCTTTTCTTACTCATTCAGCTTCTTAATTAGTTCTTTTTGTATGCAACCTATTGAGAATTATTTCTTATATTGCAGTCCAAGAATTTTTGAACTAGAGAAAATATGGGTAGACCAGAGAACCATAACACTGTCAATGATGACTGGAGGCTGGATAAATCCTCGTGTTGTAAACTGTTTCGCAAAGCTTTCCAACAAAGACCAACTGCTTCAAGGAAGGCAAGGATTATTACCAAGCAATGAAATAATTAAGCACATTGTTAGCATTGATGATATGGTGAGAACTTTTTCATAATAAATTTACGTTTCTAATCAATTTTTCCTTCCAGCAGAATTCACAAGTACTCACTGTTTCTTGATGAAAAACCTTTTGTTTACACAGGAGATGCTTATGAACCCAATGCTAAATCATTCTGATCCTGCTTCCAAAGCAATTCTTCATGAAAGTCATGTCGGCTTCAGCTTACTTAATGCTTCACTGGTACCTTTTCAATATTTTATGCATTCAAACCTTAAATATTTTCCAAGAAATATAAAAACATAACAGTTTACATTTTCTGCTCAACTAGGTACACCTGCCAGGATATTTAAATAAACAGTGGATTCTAATTGTTGCAAACTTTATTGACAAAGCATTCAACATTTTAAATCCTGATTTCGACGGAGACAAATTTATACCAGCCATTAGTATGGTAACTTACAATTTCAAGATGCTTTTTGTGGCAAATTACCCAAGTTCCAGCTCATTCAACATAAAGAACTTTGAGTGCAGATTTATCCAAGTGCCAAAGTGCAATTTTAGGTGATTCCTAATCTTTTTCAGTACGCTCCTTCAATGCATTTTTTAAAAAAGTAAACTAATATCTCTAATTTCTTATGTTAATCTAAATACTTCAGATATGATTCTGGATTTTTTGTCTTTCAATATATCACTACATACAAAGGTTATGGAGTAGAAGGTTTTTCTAATGTGAGCAATTTTACTGTCCTACTTTTTATCCATTTACACAAGATCCATTTTTGTTTTTGGTAAAGCCAATGACAATTATTTTTCCGCATTCATCCCTTAGGATGATGTGCAAGCTCTTCGTGAGAAGTTCTTATATTCCATAGTCAACTGTAAAGACAACGAAATTCAACTCCCAGTGGTGAAATCATTCCTACAGCAACGTGTAATTCTTCTTTCTTCACTCTACTTTGTTAAGTTTTTGGATCCCTTTTTTCCTATCCATGTAGTTTCTCTTATGCATTTTATCTTTATTCATCAGGGATTCCGCATATTCAAATGAATCTCAAGGAGTACTTCTGCCTTGGAATTTGAACAAGTCTTACTGGTATATAGACACACTTTACCTCATATTTACAAGAAACATATTTTTTGACCCATTTTTTTGACACTTGATTATGTTTTTTCCTAACAAGTAATAAAAATTATTAAATTTGTTGTAGGTAAATGGAGAGCAGAAGATATGATTGAGCACATATATTCAACTGGATTACACTTTTCTACTCGAAGAAGAGAGCGAACAAATATCTGGCCATTCGTGAAACTTCTTCTTTCTTTTCTGAGAACATGTTCTACAATTATTTGTCGTTCTTTGTGGCACGGAAAATGTATTTGCTTATACTTCTTGTCTCAGTATTCTATGATTTTTCCTCAACTTTTGTAATATATATATATATATATATATATACATTTTATTGTATTCTCTGAACATTAATTTGTTATTTTTTAGCATACTTTTTTTTGTTGTCTCCGGGTAATATTTTTTATCGTATTAATTAATTTCGGGTACTCCGGCTTCAATTTTGTTGCCAAGAGAACAATTCTCTTGACCTATATTTGAGAAACAAGTTCAGGAAACAGTTCTTCATATATTGTTCAGGAAACAGTTCAACGTATATTGCTGAAGAAAGTTTCTTTCTATTACCGAGAGCATTTCAACATATACTGCTCGGGAAAAAGTTCAACATATATTGCTGAAGGAAGTTTCACTCTATTACTGAAGAAAAAGTTCAACTTATACTGGCAAGCACCATCAAACAGTCACCCAGAAAAAGAAAAAACAACCCGAAACAGACTTGAAGAATCCAGACCACGAAACAGACACGAACAGTCGCAACGTTCCACAAGTACTTTACAGGAAAACTTTCTTAGCAGGCCCCAAACAATCCAGCCCGCAAACAACTCCTATTAGCGGAAGGTTGACTTTCTGACGCTAACGAGCGTCCGACAGGGACTCTCAAGGAAAAGGGGGCTGCACCCCTTGTCCAATTCGAACTAGTGGGGGGGCACGCGCCTCCTTCCTTTTGGCCTCTCTCTTCTATTCCCGTATGGCCTAAAAAGGCCCAATACTTCTCCCGGTGAATTCCCATAACTCCCCGGTACTCCGAAAATACCCGAATCACTCGGAACCTTTTCGATGTCCGAATATAGTCGTCCAATATATCGATCTTTACATCTCGACCATTTCGAGACTCCTCGTCATGTCCCCGATCTCATCCAGGACTCCGAACTACCTTCGGTACATCAAATCACATAACTCATAATACAAATCGTCATCGAACATTAAGCATGTGGACCCTACGGGTTCGAGAACTATGTAGACATTACCGAGTCACGTCTCCGGTCAATAACCAATAGCGGAACCTGGATGCTCATATTGGCTCCTACATATTGTACGAAGATCTTTATCGGTCAAACCGCATAACAACATACGTTGTTCCCTTTGTCATCGGTATGTTACTTGCCCGAGATTTGATCGTCGGTATCTCAATACCTAGTTCAGTCTTGTTACCGGCAAGTCTCTTTACTCGTTCCGTAATGCATCATTCCGCAACTAACTCATTAGTCACATTGCTTGCAAGGCTTATAGTGATGTGCATTACCGAGAGGGCCCAGACATACCTCTCCGGCAATCGGAGTGACAAATCCTAATCTCGAAATACGCCAACTCAACAAGTACCTTCGGAGACACACAGAGAGCACCTTTATAATCACCCAGTTATGTTGTGACGTTTGGTACCACACAAAGTGTTCCTCTGGTAAACGGGAGTTGTATAATCTCATAGTCATAGGAACATGTATAAGTCATGAAGAAAGCAATAGCAACATACTAAACGGTCAAGTGCTAAGCTAACAGAATGGGTCAAGTCAATCACATCATTATCCTAATGATGTGATCCCGTTAATCAAATGACAACTCATGTCTATGGCTAGGAAACTCAACCATCTTTGATCAACGAGCTAGTCAAGTAGATGCATACTAGTGACACTATGTTTGTCTATGTATTCACACATGTATCAAGTTTCCGGTTAATACAATTCTAGCATGAATAATAAACATTTATCATGAAATAAGGAAATAAATAATAACTTTATTATTGCCTCTAGGGCATATTTCCTTAATTCGGAAGCACTCCGCACCATCGAGTCTGGAGGTTGAAGCGAAAAGGTCTGCCATGACAAGTGCTATACAATTCAGCTAGAATTACATAGGGTAAGGAAAGTACATGGTCACTCGGACTCAAACACTTCCTTCTCTATACCGTCCAACATGCAGTCTAGCTTACAATCTTGTTGGGAATATTTGGCGGCCACCTCTACTTGGTCATACACTAAACTAACAGGAATTTCTTCCCCATCCGACCCTAGCGGTCCGACCTGAGCCATGTGATTAGGATCAAGCTTGGTATACCGTGTTTTCACCATGGCCCAAGCTTCTCGCGCACCCTCCCGACAGGCCGATATCTTCCATAGTCGGATACGCCGCCCCGCTCCTCTGAACAGCTCTACAAGCTCCTCCACACTTCCAGGAGAGGCGGCGGATGGCCACAGGGCCTTGGCAACAGTCTACATCGCCAGTCATGCCTGTTCGTGCACTTGCGATAACCTTTGCAGCAGATCACTCAACGATCCGGACACCTCCTCTTCAGGACGGCCCGTCAATATACCTGCAATCATAATTATATCAGTTCCATCTCTCTCCAAACTACTTTAACAACAGTTCAAACACATACTGAATATGCCGCCACGCAGCTTCTTGTTCTCCTTCACGGAATCGGCTAGCTGGGCCCGCACATCCTTCAGCTCTTCGCCTAGCTGGGTTTTGCAATCCTGGAGCAGGTTTTTCTCAACAATGGCCTGCTTCAGCACACGTTTGCCCGCAGCATGTAGCCTCTTGGCTTCTTGTTCATTCACTTGCGTGACTTCCAGCGCCACTTTGAGTTCCTCTAACAATCATGTCATGATATAGGCAGGACTATTAGCATTAATGGCATATCATTATATTTTCTCGATGGAGGGGAATATTACTAGGCGACGCCTTTTTGGACCTTTCTAGTTCGGCGGTAGCAGCATTTAGCTGCACCCGACATTGTTCTAGCTCTTGGGTTAGCAGGTTGTTTTTCTCTGTAAGAACCTGGTCATACAATGGTCCTTAAATCAGTTGTACCAACTTGTCAGGACCCCGATCCTAAGTCACACCGATCTAGCATGTAACACATCATATCACTTTGCGGCCTCATGCACGGTATTCCCACGGGTGCCACCTTACCTGGACCAGGACCGTTTGCACCTTTTGGCTCACGTATATGATATTGTCGCTAGCATCCATATGACAGAGAACCCGGGCCGACATTACTAGTCGTCAACCCAAAGTGGCACTAACTTACAGGGACATGCATACATGACCCAACAACGAACGTGTCGGTCATCAGCGAGTGAATTCGGGCTGTAGCAACTGGGCTAGCAGGACTCTGGGAATCCGGGCTGTAGCAGGCTAACAGGACTCCGAAAGACACCGTGTGACATTTCCCCGAAGGGACAAACACAAGATCGAAGAAGGACACATGCCGGCCAGCCTAAGTGTTCCGGAGCAGTAGCAACTAGGCTAATAGGACTCCGGTAAACCGGGTTGTAGCAGACTACCATGGCTCAGTGGAAGCACCAGACTACATTTCCCCATAAGAGAGGCTACCAAGGATAGACAACTAGGTTGTCGGATCCCACACATACCAAGCATTTCAATCATACACACAATATGCTCGATATGTGTAAATACAACATGGCATCACAACATGACTCTACGACTCAAAGTACTTATTCAATAGGCTCCGAGGAGCGAGATATTACAAACATGGGTCTCATGACCCAACATTGAAACATACAAGTCAAAGCACACACGGAAGCTTAACATGTCCGAGTCTGAGACATCTACAAATGAAAAAGGCTGAGAAGCCTGACTATCTACCAGATCCTGCCGAGGGCACAAGATCGTAGCTGAGGTATCAAGCTAAACATTGAAGTCCACACGAAACTACTAGCGAGACTGAAGTCTCTCTGCAAAAACATAAATTAAGAAAACGTGAGTACAAATGTACCCAGCAAGACTTACATCAGAACTAACTACATATGCATTGGTATCAACAAAGGGGGATGGTGGAGTTTAACTGCAGCAAGCCAGCTTTGACTCGATGGCTATCCTAAACTACGACTGCAAGTAACTCTTTCGAGGTGGCGCACACGAGTTCACATATTCACCATATCATTACACCACTATGGATCCGCTCCCGTCTCCCTACGAGAACGCCATCAATAGCACTCACGCTTATCTTGCGCATTTTAGGTTATCCACTTTCACTTGTCTATGAACTGTACAGTCAACCCAGAAGTCCTTTACCGCGGACACGGCTATTCAAATAGATGATGTAAACCCTGCAGGGGTGTACTTCTTCACACATGCTCTCGCCACTTACCACCATGTACACGTCGTGTATCTCGACAACCTTCAAGCGGAAGCTTTGGCGAAAGTCGGCCACGACCTGACTAACCACACAAGTCTCTAGTCCAGGTTTATCGCCTATTCGGGTTCCATCCGCAAGGAGATCCGGCCGGGGTGTCGCTCACGGCCCCAAACGATGAGAGCAGGGTTCCCGAGGTACCAAATGGGCATCCCGGTACACCGTGCCTCGTGTCTCTACTGCATCATAGCCCACCCCTAGGGTCAGCGCCACGTACGTCCCCCAACACATATCCTACAAACACCAGAAACTAGTTGCAACTCCTGGACAGAGATCAAGGTGATTAATAAGTCGAGAGGGGCACTTAAGCATTCCAATGCGTGGTAGTAGCTGTTCATGGATCACAAACACGTAACTCAGTTCACGAGGGCCGGCTGCAATGAGACAACCCACCATGTAATCCTACATGGCCTCTCACCGCTACCTTTACCAAATCGTGTTCACACACTTAGCTCTCAGCAGTAGGACATGTGCACAACTTTCCAATTCATCCCCGATGAATCAGACCTAACTCAACTCTAAGCGGTAGCAGGCATGACAACAAGCATGAATGAGTAGGCAGATCAGGGCTCAAACAACTCCTACTCATGCTAGTGGGTTTCATCTATTTACTATGGCAATGACAGGTCATGCAGAGGAAAAGGGGTTCATCTACCGTAGCATGTAACAGATGAATCGTTGTTGTCCTAATGCAATAGAAGAGAGCAGGAGCGAGAGAGTGGGATTGTATCGTAATGAACAACGGGGTTTTGCTTGCCTGGCACTTCTGAAGATAGTATAGCTCTTCATCGGTGTCATCGAACTCATCGTCAGAACCATGTCTACTGAGAGGGGACAAATACCGGCAACCAGAGAAATAACACAATCAATGCAATGCCACAATATGATGCATGAATGTGATATGGCAAAATGCTGTGATTTGAGCTAATGCAGCTAGCAAAGATTTAAATGGAGTTGGTTTGAACACTAGATTCAAATTGTCATATACACTGGCTGTAAGTTGTTCAAACATGCATGAGAATGCCGTAAATAGATTCTTGATACTTCTCCGTCGTATCTACTTTTCCAAACACTTTTGCCCTTGTTTTGGACTCTAACTTGCATGATTTGAATGGAACTAACCGGTTGATTGTTTTCAGCAGAATTGCCATAGTGTTATTTATGTGCAGAAACATAAGTTCACGGAATGACCTGAAACTCCACGGAACATATTTTTGGAAAATATTAAAAATACTGGAAGAAGAATCCATGTTAGGGGGGCTTCCACCTGTCCACGAGGGTGGAGGGCGCACCTGCCCCCTGGGCGCGCCCCCTGCCTCGTGGGCCCCCTGACGCTCCACCGACCTCAACTTCAACTCCATATATTCACTTTTGGGGAGAAAAAAATCAGAAAGAAGGATTCATCGCATTTTACTATACGGAGCCACCGCCAATCCCTAAAACCTCTCGGGAGGGCTGATCTGGATTCCGTTCGGGGCTCCGGGGAGGGGAATCCGTCGCCATCGTCATCATCAACCATCCTCCATCACCAATTTCATGATGCTCACCGCCGTGCGTGAGTAATTCCATCGTAGGCTTGCTGGACGGTGATGGGTTGGATGAGATTTATCATGTCATCGAGTTAGTTTTGTTAGGGTTTGATCCCTAGTATCCACTATGTTTTGAGATTGATGTTGCTATGACTTCGCTATGCTTAATGCTTGTCGCTAGGGCCCGAGTGCCATGATTTTATATCTGAACCTATAATGTTTTCATGAATATATGTGAGTTCTTGATCCTATCTTGCAAGTCTATAGTCACCTACTATGTGTTATGATCCGGCAACCTCGAAGTGACAATAATCGGGACCACTCCCAGTGATGACCATAGTTTGAGGAGTTCATGTATTCACTATGTGTTAATGCGTTGTTCCGGTACTCTATTAAAAAGAGGCCTTAATATCCCTTAGTTTCCATTAGGACCCCGCTGCCACGGGAGGGTAGGACAAAAGATGTCATGCAAGTTCTTTTCCATAAGCACGTATGACTATATTCGGTATACATGCCTACATTACATTGATGAATTGGAGCTAGTTCTGTGTCACCTATGTTATGACTGTTACATGATGAACCGCATCCGGCATAATTCTCCATCACCGATCCAATGCCTATGAGCTTTTCACACATTGTTCTTCGCTTATTTACTTTTCCGTTGCTACTGTTACAATCACTACAAAACCCAAAAATATTACTTTTGCTACCGTTACCGTTACTTCCATATTACTTTGCTGCAGATACTAAGTTATCCAGGTGTGGTTGAATTGACAACTCAGCTGCTAATACTTGAGAATATTCTTTGGCTCCCCTTGTGTCGAACCAATAAATTTGGGTTGAATACTCTACCCTCGAAAACTGTTGCGATCCCCTATACTTGTGGGTTATCAAGACTATTTTCTCAAGGCGTCAGCCGAGGAGCATAGCTCTATTCTTTGAGTCACTTGGGATTTATATCTGCTGGTCCTTTGTCGGTGTCAAAACCGGCGGATCTCGGGTAGGGGGTCCCGAACTGTGTCTAGGCGGATGGTAACAGGAGACAAGGGACACGATGTTTTTACCAGGTTCGGGCCCTCTCGATGGAGGTAATACCCTACTCCTGCTTGATTAATATTGATGATATGGGTAGTACAAGAGTAGATATACCACGAGATCAAGGAGGCTAAACCCTAGAAGCTAGCCTATGGTATGATTGTTGTTAGATCCTACGGACTAAAACCCTCCGGTTTATATAGACACCGGATAGGTTAGGGTTACACAGATTTGGTTACAATGGTAGGAGATCTACATATCCAGACGCCAAGCTTGCCTTCCACGCCAAGGAAAGTCCCATCCGGACACGGGACGAAGTCTTCAATCTTGTATCTTCATAGTCTTGGAGTCCGGCCGTGACGATAGTCCGGCTATCCGGACACCCCCTAGTCCAGGACTCCCTCAGTAGCCCCCGAACTAGGCTTCAATGACGATGAGTCCGGCGCGTTGATTGTCTTCGGCATTGCGGCGGGTTCCTCCTCCGAATACTTCACGGAAGGTTTTGAACACAAGGATAGTGTCCGGCTCTGCAAAACAAGTTCCACATACCACCGTAGAGAATAACTTTTGCACAGATCTGGCGGCGTATTCAGCGGCGTGACATCACACCACGGCCAGGCCTTTATATGAATCGTTTTTAACGTTCCATCTCGGAGCGTTTAGCGAGGCGGTTTCCTTGGCACGTCTTATCAAAGCATAGATCGTGCCCCCCTTATTCCGGGACTCTCATCAATACGGTCATGGGTAACCCAACCGTGCCCGTTGGCGCGCCTCCTCTATCAAAGGCGAGTCCTAATCGACCACGGGGTGGGCTCTTGGTATTCAACCTCTTTATAATGAGACCAAGGCCCTCTTCTTTTTACACCCTCCATCGAGTTCGCCTCACGCTTCGAGTTCCAACACCCAAAGCCTCAGATTCAGGCGCTTCGGACCTTCGATGATGTCCGGCTCTGACCAACACGGCCGATGGATGTCTTCCTCCGTCACGGAAGAAGATGTGCTAAAGCTGCGAGACGCCAGGTATCTAACCGGCGAGATCTCGCATAGGCTACTGCTCGAGGCAGGTCATTCCCACTCTGAGCCGGCGAGCGTGGTGTTCGTGTCTCACTTCCTTGAGGTTTAGGCTTCCCGATGGATCCCTTTGTGCGGGGCTCATGTTTTATTATGGGCTTGATTTCCATGACTTCAATCCGAGTCCGTCCTCCATATCTCGTCATTCATTGTCGTATGTGAGGCCTTCCTCCATATTACCCCCCACTCTGGATTGTGGCTCAAGACCTTCAAGGTGGAGCCAAAGATGATCGAGGGCAACAAGCAGAGTGCGGAGAGGCGGTCATAAGCAAATGTGCTGATGCTCCGTGGCCCGAGGGCTCTTTTCAAGAGGAGCTTGGTTTGTGGCAACGGGAGTGGTTTTATAACACCGCTCCCAGGGTTACCAAATGGGTGGCGCTCCCTGCCTTCCGCTCAGGTCCACCACAGCGGCTGGCATCATGGGTCAACAAGGGGCTCGACAGGGGCCGTCCAAGGGCGTTCCTTGTTGCGGGGCCGTATTCGAGACCTCCGGGAAAGAGAGATCAATCTGGTTGCGATGGCGCAGGTTATGGTGATCCGGCGTCTTACGCCTGCAGCGTCACCCCCTCACTTTGTGGGAATTTAATCCGGAGGGACCATGAGCTCTCCAAAATTTTATGGGCACGGCGCCCGTGGAGATGTATAAACTGTTCTTGGATCACAAGAGAAGTGTCTGGACTGGCCGAGGATGCAGGACTAAGCTGCAATCGCCAGGATACTCAAGTAAGTAGTCCTGTAACCGGACAAGCTGTTCATTCATTTATCATATATATATGCCCTTTAAAGGAGCCGTTTCTTGAACAGGAGTGGATAGCCAAGGCAAAGTTAATAAGGTGTTCGGCTCCCCTCCCGGAGACCACGCCGGATCCCATGTTGACCAAGATGTTGAAGGTCGCGCCTTTTGAAGAAGGCGAAGGGGGGAGCGGGGAAGCAACTGCCTCTACGAAGGAGGCTATCAAGGAAGGAGGGATTAAAGGTCCCATCCTTCGAGGAGAGAAGAGGACCGCTTCAGAAGATCCGGAGGTCAAGGCCTCAAAGAGGGGAAAGGAATCTTCGTCAGAGAGTCCGGCGCTGGGAAGTAACCCAGCCGCACTATTTACCCAAGGGGATCAGCCCTCAATGAGCCGTAAGTAAAAAGAAGGGTCTTGTAAATAAGGATCATCCACGTATTTATTTATTAAGATAACAGAAATTGTACCTTGTAGTTCGGACCTCAGCCCTTCTCGTGAGCTTGTCTTGAGGATCTTCTTCCGGAGATGATGGAGAGCAACGCCTCCACCTGTCGCACCCTCATGTGAAGTGGACGACCCGGAGGTGTCGTCCGAGGGTTCCCCAAGTCCGTGGGCGGAAGGTCCAGCGCCAAGTGGTGTCGGCCGAGGAGGCAGCGGATCTGCTGAGGCGGCGGCTATCTCGAGAAGATCACCGTGCTCCAATGGATGCGGTGATTGAAAGAATTGCATCCACGGAGAGTGGATTGCATGAAGCCGTCGAAGCTTCTTGGCGGGGTTTGAGGTACGCAAAAATGATGTACCTTCTAACAGTTATGCATATAAAACGCGCCCTGTATAGATAGTAGCCCCTGAGACTCGGTATGTTGTCAAAATTGACAACGTGCCGATGATCAAATTCTCAATTATAACATATCGCCGCTCCTAAACAGGTGGCGGGGCGTCCGGTGGCCAGCCGGACTGATGAATATGCCGAACTAAAGCGGCAACTTGACGAGGCGGATGCGGACATTGCGCTGGTCAATAAACGGTTTGACGAGTCACAAGGTATGCGACTTCTATGCGGACACCTGGTAAGGGAGCTTGACGCCCTTGTCTCACTATTTGTATGCTTAATGCAGATGGTGCCGCTGCTATGGAGGAGTTGCGGGCGGAGCTCGCCCGAGCGAAAGAGCAAGCCAGAAATAGTAATGCGACCGCTTTAAAGGCGGCCGAAGAGCTAGAAGCTGAACGGGCTGCTCACTACCGAAGCAAAGAGGAAATGGCCGATATGGCCAAAAAGTTGAGGAATACTACCGATCGCTGCAAGGTTCTTGAAAAAGAACGTCAAGTGGAACAAGAGGGCCTGAAAAAGGCCGCCGCCGAATCCAAGAATGCCCAGTCGGCTTTTGAGAGCTGCCAAGGAGGTGCTGAGTCAGGCCGGGGCAATTGCGGCTGGAAAACCGTTTCTACTGTGGAGGAAATATATGGATCCAAAGTATGCTCAGTTAGATAAGTTATGGAGTTCGGAGGATGCTTATCTAGACTTGGCGTGGCGCATGACGCAGTTGAGCACTTCCGGGGCGGAAAAGGGGCACCGAAGGGAAAACTATATTGGTCGCAATTCCATAGTCCGGGCGTCCTCTGCCGTGACCGATCTGTTGGCGAATGGGCCGAGCTGAATCGACTGTCCGGATGTGCCATGAAGAATGTCTTGACTCACTTGTGGCCGGGCGGACCCCAGCCGAAGAGCTATTTTGGTTTAGTGCAACAGTTCCTTGGTGCGGTACCGCGTATCGACGCAATGAAGCGATCGGCGTGTATTGAGGGAGCGTGGATGGCTTTGGCCCGTGTCAAGACATATTGGGCAGAGATGAAGGCCACTGACGTTGCATCCCAAGATTCGGACAGAAGCCGAGTACCTGCCGAGCACTACTTTGAAGAAGTCCTGTCGGGCGCTCGTTTAATAGAGACACAGTGCTCGAAGGATATTATGTTTAAATGACATGTATGATTTGTGAAAACAATGTTTCAATATAATATTAGAGCTTTTTATACTTGTGCGTTCAAGTAGTAAACTACTCCCTGTGCGGCCGTTTATGTATATGTATATATAACTTTGAAAGATGGCAGTCCTTGGCTTCAGCCCCACGCACATAGTGCGGGGTGTTTGCAAAGAAAGCGCTTTTTCACACTTAATCCAACGTCTTGGTCCTGTTAAGGAGGTGATAGCGTAGCAAACCAGCAACGGACAATAATGCTTTATCATTTTCACTTAGCCATAGGAGTTCGAGGTGGGGCTACTATATAGCCCACAGGGCACCGCACTCTCCCGAATCGAGTGCGTATGTGCACGACGAAAACCAGTCCTTCGTTAATGCGGAGGAATCCTAAACATTCCGTGAGTCGTCGAGTGGTTGACCGGTCTCTCGCTATATCATGTGATCGGTTTTCGGCTTTCTCTACTAAGGTGCTCGCCCGGCGAACCGGGCACAATCGCGATAGTTCTCCTGGTGCCGCATTAGCCGTGAAAGCGGGCGTAAGGCAGCAAAACACAGGAGCGGGCAACCCAACATTTGACCAAAGACATGATTCAGAGCTGATGCATATAAGGCCTAACTCGAGACGCCGAATACTCCCTAAGGTATTCGGTCTTTATGAAAATGGGCAGAATAATGCCCTAAGCCCCTGGTGTCAAGGTACGCGCTAAAATTCTGGTGCGGCCAATGCCAAAGCGCCAGCCTCCTCCTCGGTTATAGTAAGGAACCGAGGGGATGTATATCAACAAGAGATAGTGAAAAAAGGTTTACGCAGGGTCTTAATCTGAAAAGAATCCTTGCAACAGGTCCCTACTGCACGTCTGCGCCTGTGTCTCCGTTGTGCCGTATCCTGGACGGGTGTAGCACGTTGTTCATATGTAAAAGAGAAGAACTTAGTTTGAAAGAAAAAAGGCTCGTGCGAAAGATGTACTTTATATTAAATAAATAGAGTACGACTCGAAGCAGTGAATAAAATTGAGCTTTAGTGTCTCTTATGATACATGCGTGCAGCCCTTTGTATGGGGGTATGCCGCTAGTAGGCGCCGGACTCGTCTAGCCGTGTCTGGGGTTTGAATGACCTATTCAGTTCCTTTGACTATCGGAGCTGGATAGGTGTGGGGCTGTCAAGGCGGTCTCATGTTTTTCCGTGCTCGAGTAACACTTAATACTCCCTTTTAATGAGATGATGCCGCGTGGACCGGGCATTTTAAGTGTTAGAGATGCATAATGCGGTATTGCGTTAAAGCGGGCGAAAGCTTCGCGTCCCAATAGTGCTTGATGGCTACTTTTAAATGGGGCGACATGGAAGACTAACTTTTCGCGACGGAAGTTGTCGGATGAACCGAACACAACTTCTAATAGTAGGGAGCCCGTACAATGGGCGTATGGGCCTGGCACTACCCCTTTAAAGGAGGTGTTGCTATAGCGAATTTTGGTTGGGTCTATCCCCATCCTGCGGATTGTGTCCTGATATATCAGGTTTATGTCCTTGCCGCCATCCATGAGGACTTGTGTAAATTGGAATCCGTCAATTATAGGATCCAATATCAAGGCAGTCCATCCTGCGTTCCGAATACTTTCGGAATAGTCCTGATGGTCGAAGGTGATTGGTTTTGACAACCAGTGTTGGTATTCCGCTAGGGTAGTATGTGCGGCGCATATTTTATTGGGCGCCGCTCTGTTTTTCCCTTTGATCACGTGAAGTGAGTTTACTGTTTTAACCTCTTGTGGGAAATTCTTTTGTTTTCCGGGGCTCTGCTTGTGGTGCTCGTCATCATCTTCACTTGGTGTGTCGAGCCCCTTGTGTTCGGCGTTGAGTCTGCCGGACTGTTTGAAGACCCAACAATTTATGTGGGTATGGTTTGCAGGCCTCCCTGGAGTACTGTGGATTTGACATATCTTGTCCAAGATTTTGTTGAAGTTGGATAGCTCATCGCTATTGTCCTTTGGGGGCAGTTTTTTGTTGTTCTACCGTGAGCTTTTGAATCCGGCGTTGACCGCTGCGCTCTTTGGACCGTTCCCTTTAATCCGGCGTTGGTCCTTGTTGCACCGTGGTTTCCCGTTTCAATCCCTGACTTCGGATGTACTTGGGTGTTGATCGCATCTTGCTAGCCAGCTGTGCTCTCCCACGCAAAAGTGGGTCATGAGGTTTGTTAATGCGGCCATTGTTCTTGGTTTTTCTTGGCTGAGGTGTCTGGCGAGCCATTCGTCTCAGACGTTGTGTTTGAAAGCTGCTAAGGCTTGGCGTGCAGACGATCGACTATTTGGTTCTTTTAGTAAGGAACCTGTTCGAATTTCGGGCTGACTCTCCGGGCTGTTGAGTTATGTGACTTAGGTAAATGCGCATCGGGAGGCGGACATAGGTCCCTGAAAATTTGCCCGAAACGCATCCTCGAGCTCCTCCGAGCTTCCAATGGTATTTTCGGGGAGGCTTTTAAGCCAATGCCGAGCTGGCCCTTTGAGTTTAAGGGGTAAGTATTTTATGGCGTGGAGATCATCTCCTCTAGCCATGTGTATGTGGAGGATGTAATCCTCGATCCGAACTCAGTGGTCTGTTGTTCCATCGTATGCCTCTATGTTTACGGGTTTGAATCCCGGAAATTCATGATCCGGCACCTCATCGGTGAAACATAGGGGTGTCTGGCGCCCGATATTTGGGTGTGTCGTGATCTTGGATGTTTGGCGTGTTATATTGCTTTGTGAGCCTGCTTTCTTGGCCCATAGATGGACCTAATCTGGGCCATCCTTTTGATGTGAATCCTTATGCGGATCGCATATTGGCTTGTGTCTTGGCGCCATTCGCCGCTCTCTTTTGCCGTGGGGTCGTCCATCCGACCGGGTGGCCTTTTACTTCTTAATTGTGGGGCTCTAAGGCCTCCTTGTCGAATTCAGGCAGTAGCTTTCTTTTCGGGTAGCTCTTTGTTCGGCGATCGTCGCATTTCTGTTCAAGGGCGCTGAATACTTTGCTCCATCTGATCCTGAGTGCATCTTCCGCTGTTTTGAGCTTCCGCTTCTGCTTTTTCAGGCTACGCGCAGTGGCGACGAGCCTTTTCTGGAGGTCATTTTGCTCCAATAGTTTGTCCAGCGTGAGATCGTCCGGACTGTTGTCTTCGCCGGGGACAGATTGTTTATCCAAGTTGTCTTGTTCGGACGATTGCTCGACAGCGTGTTAAATAAATCCACCGGTTCGCCCTGCTCTATGGCTGGGTCTTTGTTGAGGCGGGACTTGGTTCGCGTTTACGTTGCCGTTTTGACAGCTTTTCGAGGGATTTATCCTTCGTAGCGTCCCGTTGTTCCTCGTCTTCATTTCCTTTAGGTGTATCCACCATGTATACATCATGAGATGAGGTGGTTGTCCAGCACCCTATAGGTGCTGGTTCACTGTTGTCTCCTACATCGTCGTCCATACCGTCGATGTCTTCGGAGTCGAAATCGAGCACTTCGTGCAAGCTTTCGATGGTGGCTACGAAGTGGGTGGTGGGTGGGCGTTGAATTTCTTCGTCGTCTGTATCCCAACCTTCCTGACCGTAGTCCGGCCAGGGCTCTCCGGATAAAGAGAGAGACCTTAGTGAATTCAGGATGTCGCCAAAGGGCGAGTGTTGAAAGATGTCCGCGGCGGTGAACTCCATAACGGGCGCCCAATCGGATTCGATTGGTAGGGGCGCGGAGGGTTCGGAGTCCGGAGAGGAGTCCGGCGCCCTAGAGTCAAGGTCTTCGCAAAGGACAGGGATAGAGTTCGGCTCGATCGCCGTAGAGATCGTAGCCCCCGAGGCGGTGTCCAACCACTCGTCCTCGATCGGGGAATCCGGCTCCGGATTAAGGGTCGGAGCGGATCTTTGGTGCGGCCTCGAGTGGCCTTTGTTCGCCGCAGAGCTAGATCATGCCCATCGAGACAGTGCGGCGGGCTTAGCTGCGGCTCGAACCCGTCGAAGATCAAGTCTCCGCGGATATCGGCCGTATAGTTCAAACTTCGAAATCTGACCTGATGGCCAGGGGCGTAGCTTCCGATCTGCTCCAGATGGCCAAGCGAATTGACCCGCAGTGCAAAGCCGCCGAACACGAAGATTTGACCGGGGAGAAAAGTCTCACCCTGGGCCGCGTCGTTGTTGATGATCGAAGGAGCCATCGGGCCTATCGGTGACGACACAGAGGAACTCTCAATGAAAGCACCAATGTCGGTGTCAAAACCGGCGGATCTCGTGTAGGGGGTCCCGAACTGTGCGTCTAGGCGGATGGTAACATGAGACAAGGGACACGATGTTTTTACCCAGGTTCGAACCCTCTCGATGGAGGTAATACCCTACTCCTGCTTGATTAATATTGATGATATGGGTAGTACAAGAGTAGATCTACCACGAGATCAAGGAGGCTAAACCCTAGAAGCTAGCCTATGGTATGATTTTTGTTAGTCCCCACGGACTAAAACCCTCCGGTTTATATAGACACCGGATAGGTTAGGGTTACACAGTCGGTTACAATGGTAGGAGATCTACATATCCGTATCGCCAAGCTTGCCTTCCACGCCAAGGAAAGTCCCATCCGGACACGGGACGAAGTCTTCAATCTTGTATCTTCATAGTCTTGGAGTCCGGCCGTGACGATAGTCCGGCTATTCGGACACCCCCTAGTCCGGGACTCCCTCAGTCACTATGGAGAACTTGAAAGACGCTAAAACAATAATGTATCCCTCAACTACGAGGGGAGGTTAGGAACTACCATCTAGCTCCGCACTTGATTCACCTTCTGCTTTGAGTAAGCTTGCGACACCTAAACCTGCTTCTGCTATTCATTCTGATATGTCGTATGTTATTGATGATGCCACATCTGCTATGCATGATACTTATGATGAAACTACTTCTATGCTTGATACTACTGTGCCACTTGGTGAATTTCTTGATGAACAACTTGCTAGGGCTAGAGAGAAAGAAATTATTGAAATTGATAACATTGATGGAAGTGATGATGAAGACTATCTTGTTGTTCCCGAGGGTTATGTTTTTGACAAAGAAGCTTCTCTAGCTATTTACCTTGCAAAGATAGATACGATCTCAAGAGGTTATTAGCTAAATGGAAGCAGCAATCTCTTAATGCTAGAATGATACCTGACCCTGCTTTTTGCTACTTCACCTATTTGAGTTACTGATAAGGATTATGAATTCTCTGTTGATCCTGATATAATTACTTTGGTTGAATTTGATTCTTTTCATGGCTATGAATCTGAAACTGTTGTGGCACGTCTTACTAAATTAAATGATATAGCCACCCTGTTCACTAATGATGAGAAATCTCGCTATCTTTATATCCTTAAAATATTTCCGTTCTCATTAAAGGGTTATGCCAAGATATGGTTTAATTCTCTTGATCCTGGTTGTGTCGTAGTCCCGGGATATGATTTATTACTTCTCTGCTAAATATTTCCCTCCTCATAAGAAACAAGGTTCTTTAAGGGATATATATAATTTTGTGCAAATTGAAGAAGAGAGTCTCCCACAAGCTTGGGGGAGGCTTCTCCAATTGCTTAATGCTTTGCCTGATCATCCTCTTAAGAAAAATGAAATACTTGATATCTTTTATAATGGACTAACCGATGCTTCCAGAGACCACCTGGATAGTTGTGCTTGTTTTCTTTTCAGGGAAAGAACACCGGATGAAGCTGAAATTCTATTGAATAATATGTTGACCAATGAAAATAATTGGACACTTCCTGAACCAACTCCTAAGCCAACTCCGAAGAAGAGGGGCGTTCTATTTCTCAGTCCTGAAGATATGCAAGAGGCAAAGAAATCCATGAAAGAAAAAGGTATTAAAGCTGAAGATGTTAAGAATTTACCTCTTATTGAAGAAATACATGGTCTTAATTTACCGCCTGTTGAAGAAACATATGATCTCAACCCATCACCTATTGAAGAAATACATGGTCTTGATAACCCGACACAGGTAGTAAAGGTAAATTCTCTCTGTAGATATGAAAAAGCTGAAATCCCTCCTACTAAGTTTCCTAGCCAATGCTTAGATGAGTTTGATAACAATAAAACTTCAATGCTTATTTTGGTAGACAATTGAAATGCAATTCTGATATGCTTGAACACTTGAGTAATTACATGGCTAACGTTAAAGGTGAACTCAAAATAATTAGTAAACATGCTTCTATGGTTACCACTCAAGTAGAACAAGTACTTAAAGCTCAAAATGATTTGCTCAATGAATTAAATAGTAAGAAAAATGACAATGCTGTTAGAGTGGCTACTAGAACTGGTAAAATGACTCAGGAACCTTTGTATCCTGAAGGCCACCCTAAGAGAATTGAACTAGATTCTCAGAGAAATAATATTGATGCACCTAGTCCTTCTAAAAAGAAGAAAAAGAAAGATGATAGGACTTTGCATGCTTCTAGTGAACCTGTTGCTGAAACACCTGCGAATCCAAATGATATTTCTATTTCTGATGCTGAAACACAATCTGGTAATGAACATGAACCTAATGAAAATGTCAATGATGATGTTCATGATGATGCTCAACCTAGTAATGATAGTGATGTAGAAATTGAACCTGCTGTTGATCTTGATAACCCACAATCAAAGAATCAACATTATGATAAGAGAGACTTTGTTGCTAGGAAACATGGTAAAGAAAGAGAACCATGGGTTCAGAAACCCATGCCTTTTCCTCCCAAGCCATCCAAGAAAAAGGATGATGAGGATTTTGAGCGCTTTGCTGAAATGATTAGACCTATCTTTTTGCGTATACGATTAACTGATATGCTCAAAATGAATCCTTATGCTAAGTACATGAAAGAAATTGTTACTAATAAAAGAAAGATACCAGAAGCTGAAATTTCCACCATGCTTGCTAATTATACCTTCAAGGGTGGAATACCAAAGAAACTTGGAGATCCAGGAGTACCCACTATACCATGCTCCATTAAAAGAAACTATGTTAAAACTGCTTTATGTGATCTTGGAGCTGGTGTTAGTGTTATGCCTCTCTCTTTATATCGTAGACTTGATTTGAATAAGTTGACACCTCTTGAAATATCTTTGCAAATGGCTGATAAATAAACTGCTATACAGCCGGTATTTGTGAGGATGTGCCGGTTGTCGTTGCAAGCGTTACTATTTTAACGGACTTTTTTATTCTTGATATTCCCGAGGGCGATAGTATGTCTATTATTCTTGGAAGACCTTTTTGAATACTGCAGGGGCTGTTATTGATTGCAACAAAGGCAATGTCACTTTTCACGTTAATGGTAATGAGCATACGGTACACTTTCCGAGGAAACAACCTCAAGTTCACAGTATAAATTCTATTGGAAAAATTCCATCGATTATTATTGGAAGTTTTGAATTTCCTCTTCCTACTGTCAAAAAGAAATATGATATTCTTATTATTGGGGATGTGCATATCCCCGTTGAGGTAACATAGTGTTATTCAAAATTTCTCTGGTTCCATGTTATTCAGAATGAGTTTAATAACAAGACCTGATCAACCTTGTTAGTGGATTCCTTTTGATGAGCATGAGATGGATGAAACTAGGAAGCACAACCTTCTATACCCTCTCTCTACTTCCTGTTGTTTAGTTGAAATAAAGCAAAAATAGTATTTTTCTGTCTGTTTTCTGAATTATCCGTGCAATATAAAAATACCCTGAAAATAAAAGTTCTCCAAATGCCCTGAAATTGAAATATGATTTTTTTCTGGAATATTTGAGAATATCTGGCACTAAGAACACAACAGGGGAGCAAGCACAGCCACGAGGGTCAGGCGCCCACCCCTGGGGCGCGCCCCTGCCTCGTGGGCCCATGGTGGCTCCCCTCCACTTATTCCTGCACCCACACACTTCTTCTTCCTCCCAAAAAAATCACCATCCAGCTCAAGCACGAGTTCTAGCTCATTTTGCTGCGATTTTCGATCTCCTTGCTCAAAGCACTTCTCACAAAACTGCTTGGGGGGATTGTTCCTTGGTATGTGACTCCTCCATTGGTCCAATTAGTTTTTTTGTTCTTGTGCTTTATTCATTGCAAATTTGTGCTGCCTAGGTGACCATGTTCTTGAGCTTGCATGTCAAATTTATATGGTTCCAAGTAGTTCTAATGCATGATATAGGCTCTAGGCACTTGTAGGAGTAGTTGCTATCAATTTTTTTGAGCTTGGTACACTTTTATTTGAAGTTACTAAAAATTTCAGAATTTTTCAGAAAATAATGAAGAGATTTTTGAGGGGCTCATCGAGCCGAAGCTCGAAGGAAAAGCAAGGTGAAGAAGTAGAGAGGCCCAAGTATAATTTGCCTCGCACCGCGGAGGTTCGGCCGTGTGAATGGCCTTCCAATGATTTCCTGAGAGTAGCCGGGATTTATGATGATTTTTATGAATTGGCTGAGAATGTAGGCCTCACCGACTTCCTCCGCGACCAACGCGAACAGTATCTCTTACTCACAAATACTTTTGTGCAAAACTTCTGCTATTATCCTAAGGAATCACCTCCTTCAGTAGAGTTTCATTTATATGATGTGGTTAAGAAGATGTCACTAGATGAATTTTGCAAGGTTTGCAAAATACCTTTCGATGGTAGCTCAGAGGAACCACATCGTAAACATGTGGACGGGTTTATTGACACTATTACCGTAGGGGAAACTAGGAAGATTTTCGATGCAAGAATCACTAGCATACATTTTCCTGTTTTACACTATTTTGCAATATTTGCTAGTCGTTGCTTAATTGGTCATGGAAACTCTGGAAACCTTAGTGTTCCTGATATTATTATTTTGTTCCATGGTTTATTCTGTGATAACTCTGTTAGTATGGGCGGTATTATTGCTAAACGGTTAAGTTTGAACCGTACAAAGGGCCCCATCTTTGGAGGTATTTACGCTTCACGCCTTGCTGCATATTATAACATACCTATCAGGCACTATGAAAAAGAAGAAAAAATACTGCCCACTGCTTATTTAGATTATAAGAGTATGGTAGCGCATGACTTTATTGTCAAGAATAGGGAAGGGGCGCTTAAATAAATTTTTTTCTTGATAAACATCACCCTGAAACCATTACCTTGCCTGCTCCTTCCTTGTTTGATTTATCTGCAGGTCCGTATCTCGTTCCACTGGCGGCCATTCACGCCTACCGGAACTCTACATCAGCCATAGAGCCGGAGCCGGAACCACAATTTGATCCTCCACGACAATCTAATTACCAGTGGGATCTAGAGATGATTGCCAACCAGTGGCAATCAGAGTCTTCTTCATCTCAGTACGACCCCAACTACAACTTTGGATATCCGCCAGGCCATCCGTGGCAATAAACCAACTTAGGCCAAAAGCCTAAGCTTGGGGGAGTACGTATTTCTCACCGACATTACATTCATGTTCACACACTCATTGCTAGATGTCGGTGCTCATACTTTTTCACTGTACTATCCATGCTAGCTTATTTTCTTTTTGTTGCTTTCTTCTTGTGTGTTTGATAAAGCTTAATAAAAAACTAAAAACCAAAAAATTAGTAATAGCTTTTAGCTAGTTTACTTTTCATGCTATAGTAATAATTAAAAAGAAAACCCAAAAAGATTTCCCGTTGTTCTTTTGCTTGTCGGGAGCTTTCCCGTGTAAATAGTTTTATTTCTTTTCTTTTCTTTGGGGTTCGATAGGAGAAGACCATAATTAAATTTTTGAAGTGGCTGTTATATGCAATATTGTTGATTTAACCAAGAGCCCAAATTGCCTTGTCTTCTCCTGTTTATTGAATGCTCGTAGATTCCAGCTTAGTCCAATGCATGTGCACTCTTATTATTTTCACATCGGTCAGTCGTGCAAGTGAAAGGCAATTATGACGATATATGATGGACTGAATGAGATGAGAAAAGCTGGTATGAACTCGACCTCTCTTGTTTTTGTAAATATGATTAGTTCATCGTTCCTGATTCAGCCTATTATGAATAAACATGTTTGCAATGACAATTAGAGATTATAGTTGCTCGTACCATGCTTGATTAGCTATGAGTTATAATGGTTTACCTTGCGTGCCAACATGCTATTAAAATAGTTGTGATGTGGTATAGTGGGGTGGTATCCTCCTTTGAATGATTTAAGTGACTCGACTTGGCACATGGTCACACATGTAGTTGAAACAAATCAACATAGCCTTCACGATATTTATGTTCATGGTGGATTATAACCTACTCATGCTCGTACTCAATGTTTATTAATTTTAATGCATGTTCATGACTGTTGTCGCTCTCTAGTTGGTCGCTTCCCAGTCTTTTGCTAGCCTTCACTTGTACTAAGCGGGAATACTGCTTGTGCATCCAATCCCTTAAACCCCAAAGTTATTCCACATGAGTCCACTATACCTTCCTATATGCGGTATCTACCTGTCGTTCCAAGTAAATTTGTATATGCCAAACTCAAAACCTTCAAATAAAATTATGTTTTGTATGCTCGAATAGCTCATGTATCAACTAGGGCTGTCCGTATCTTCCATGCTAGGCGGGTTATTCTCAAGAGGAGTGGACTCCACTCCTCATTCACGAGAAAATGGCTGGTCTCTGGGATGCCCAGTCCCATGCTTTATGCAAACTAAATCAAAATAATTGCAAACAAAACTCCCCCTGGGACTGTTGCTAGTTGGAGGCACTCATTGTTTCGAGCAATCCATGGATTGATGCTTGTTGGTGGAGGGGGAGTATTAACTTTACCATTCTGTTTGGGAACCGCCTATAATGTGTGTAGCATGGAAGATATCGCCATCTCTTGGTTGTTATGTTGACAATGAAAGTATGCCGCTCAAAATATTATTTATTTCTATTTCAAAATCGGGCTCTGGCACCTCTACAAATCCCTACTTCCCTCTGCGAAGGGCTTATCTATTTACTTTCATGTTGAGTCATCACCCTCTTATTAAAAAGCACTAGCTAGAGGCACATCTATCATTTGCATCCATTACTATTAATTTATAGTGGGTATGACCATGACTGGATCTCTTTTACCATATTACAATGTTTAGTCAGTCCTTGATCTTTAAAGGAGCTCTTCATTTATGTTTTGCGGTCTCAGAAAGGGCTAGCGTGATACCATCTTATTATATCATATCATGATTGTTTTGAGAAAGTGTTGCCATCCGATATTTATTATTATCGCTCGCTAGTTGATTATTCCATTGATATGAGTAAACATGAGACCTAAGAGTTATTGTGAATGTGGTTAGTCATAATATTTGCTGAAAACTTGAATGCTGGCTTTACAAATTTACAACAACAAGAGCAAACAGAGTTTGTAAAAGTTTTTCTTTATCACTTTCAGTTTATCAACTGAATTGCTTGAGGACAAGCAAAGGTTTAAGCTTGGGGGAGTTGATATGTCTCCGTCGTTTCTACTTTTCCAAACACTTTTGCCCTTGTTTTGGACTCTAACTTGCATGATTTGAATGGAACTAACTTGATGGCTGTTTTTTGCAGAATTGCCATAGTGTTATTTATGTGCAGAAACAAAAGTTCTCGGAATGACCTGAAACTCCACGGAACATATTTTTGGAAAATATTAAAAATACTGGAAGAAGAATCCACATCAGGGGGGCTTCCACCTGTCCACGAGGGTGGAGGGCGCGCCCCCTGCCTTGTGGGCCCCCTGACGCTCCACCGACCTCAACTCCAACTCCATATATTCACTTTCAGGGAGAAAAAAATCAAAGAGAAGGATTCATCGCGTTTTACGACACGGAGCCGCCGCCAAGCCCTAAAACGTCTCGGGAGGGCTGATCTGGAGTCCGTACGGGGCTCCGGAGAGGCGAATCCGTCGCCATCGTCATCATCAACCATCCTCCATCACCAATTTCATGATGCTCACCGCCGTGCATGAGTAATTCCATCTTAGGCTTGCTGGACGGTGATGGGTTGGATGAGATTTATCATGTAATCGAGTTAGTTTTGTTAGGGTTTGGTCCCTAGTGTCCACTATGTTATGAGATTGATGTTGCTATGACTTTGCTATGCTTAATGCTTGTCACTAGGGCCCGAGTGCCATGATTTCAGATCTGAACCTATTTTTTTTTCATGAATATATGTGAGTTCTTGATGCTATCTTGTAAGTCTATAGTCACCTACTATGTATTATGATCCGGCAACCCCGAAGTGACAATAATCGGGACCACTACCGGTGATGACCATAGTTTGAGGAGTTCATGTATTCACTATGTGTTAATGCTTTGTTCCGGTACTCTATTAAAAGGAGGCCTTAATATCCCTTAGTTTCCATTAGGACCCGCTGCCACGGGAGGGTAGGACAAAAGATGTCATGCAAGTTCTTTTCCATAAGCACGTATGACTATATTCGGAATACATGCCTACATTACATTTGATGAATTGGAGCTAGTTCCGTGTCACCCTATGTTATGACTGTTACATGATGATCCGCATCCGGCATAATTCTCCATCACCGATCCAATGCCTACGAGCTTTTCACATATTGTTCTTCACTTATTTACTTTTCCATTGCTACTGTTACAAACACTACAAAACCCAAAAATATTACTTTTGCTACCGTTACCGTTACTTCCATATTACTTTGCTGCTAAATACTTTGCTGTAGATATTAAGTTATCCAGGTGTGGTTGAATTGACAACTCAGTTGCTAATACTTGAGAATATTCTTTGGCTACCCTTGTGTCGAATCAATAAATTTGGGTTGAACACTCTTCCCTCGAAAACTGTTGCGATCCCCTGTACTTGTGGGTTATCAATTCTTCATATTTTTCTGATAATTTTTCATATATAAATTATTTCATTTGGAGTTACGGTTTATTTTCTATGATCTTTAGAAGTTTAAACAATTTTCTGGATTTTATAATTCATTTCTAAAATATAAAACCGCTAGAAAGTGATTATGAGGTCAGCATGACGTAAGCCTGGCATCTGCAGGTCAACTGGGCTGCCCCTGGTCATACCTGACCAGTGGGACCCGCATGTCAGTGTAACGAGGCAGGAACAGAGGATGACCAGTGGGGTCAGGTCAACGTTGATGTGGCATGGTCAAACTGATGTGTGGGGCCGAGCGGGTTAATCTAAACTAAACAGAAGATAATTCCGGGGTTAGTTAGGGCATGGGGCCCACTAGTCAGTGGCTCTAGGGGTGATTAGTTGGATCATTAGCACTAATTAAGTGTGCCACATCGGCCGTTGCCGGAGTTTCGACGACGGCGACCATTCCGCATGGCGGAGGCACAACTGTGCGGCGCTAGGGGCTGCGGCTAGACGTGATGAGACCACTAGGAGGTAGCTCAAGCTCGTCCGCATCCAACGGAGTAGTCAGCAGCGGCTGGGGTGCCCTGTGCTCGTCGGAGATGAGCTTAGGGCGGCGGCCGAAGTTCGGGCAGGTGCGGGACGCGGCTGTAGCGCTCGAGCAAGCAAAAGGAGTGGCTAGGCAGCCTCCTAGAGGCGCTAGGAGCGTGTTAGTGCCCCTGGAGTGAGCAAGAGAGGCTCGGGAGCGCGGGCTCGCCGGCCATGGCGGACGACGGCCTCGATTTCACGGGCGATGAGGCTAGAGGAAGAAATCGAGCAGGGAAGGATGGGGGAAACGACCAGTAGCTCACAGCGCGTCACCTGAAGTACTCATCAGCTCAGGGTGGCTCTGGAGATGACGGAGTGCTGACGACGATCACCGGCGCTGGAGCTTGAAGATGATGTCGGTGGCGGCGATACGGCGCGTCTCCGGTTGCTTGGCTCGTCGAGGAGGCGTAGATGACGGAGGCGGAGCCTTATACGTCTCCAACGTATCTATAATTTATGAAGCATTCATGCTATATTATTATGTGTTTTGAATGATTACGGGCTTTATTATTTACTTTTATATTACTTTTGGGACTAACCTATTAACCGGAGGCCCAACCCATATTGCTGTTTTATTGTCTGTTTCAATATTTCGAGGAAAAGGAATATCAAACGGAGTCCAAACGGAATGAAACCTTCGGCAGCGTTATTTTTGGGACGAATATGATCCTGGAGACTTGGAGTTCACGTCAGAAGATCCCCGAGGACTCCACAAGATAGGAGGGCGCGCCCCCCTACAGGGCGTGGCCCCCTATCTCGTGGACCCCTCGAGCACCCCCTGATACGTTCATTTTGCATCATGCTTTTATTTCGATATTTATCACATTATGGGCTGTTATTTCACGTTATGTCACAATAGTTATGGCTATTCTCTGTTATTTTACAAGGTTTACATGAAGAGGGAGAATGCCGGCAGCTTGAATTCGGAAAAGGAGCAAATATTGGAGACCTATTCTACAAGAACTCCAAAAGTCTTGAAACTCCACGGAATATCTTAAAATAAATAAAGAAAAATTGTCGCCAAAGATGAAGGCCAGGGCCCACACCCTGCTCACGAGGGTGGGGGGCGCCCCCTGGGGCGCGCCCCCCTACCTCGTGGGCCCCCTGGTGGCTCTTTGACGCCCATCTTCTCCTATATGAAGTCTTTTGATGAGAAAAAAAATAAGAAGCAACCTTTCGGGATGAAACTCCACCGCCACGAGGCGGAACCTTGGCGGAACCAATCTAGGGCTCCGGCAGAGCTGTTTTGCCAGGGACACTTCCCTCCAGGAGGGGGAAATCATCACCATCATCATCACCAACACTCCTCTCATCGTGAGAGGGAAATCTCCATCAACATCTTCACCAGCACCATCTCTTCTCCAAACCCTAGTTCATCTCTTGTATCCAATTCTTGTCTCCATGTCCGGGATTGGTGCTAGTAGGTTGCTAGTAGTGTTGATTACTCCTTGTAGTTGATGCTAGTTGGTTTATTTGGTGGAAGATCATATGTTCAGATCCTTTATGCATATTATTACCCCTCTGATTATGAACATGAATATGCTTTGTGAGTAGTTACGTTTGTTCCTAAGGACAAGGGAGAAGTCTTGCTATTAGTAGTCATGTGAATTTGGTATTCGTTTGATATTTTGATGAGATGTATGTTGTCTAGCCTCTAGTGGTGTTATGTGAACATCGACTACATAAAACTTCACCGTTATTTGGGCCTAGAGGAAGGCATTGGGAAGTAATAAGTAGATGTTGGGTTGCTAGAGTGACAGAAGCTTAAACCCTAGTTTATGCGTTGCTTCGTAAGGGGCTGATTTGGATCCATATGTTTCATGTTATGGTTAGGTTTACCTTAATACTTTTGTTGTAGTTGCGGATGCTTGCAATAGAGGTTAATCATAAGTGGGATGCTTGTTCAAGTAAGAACAGTACCCAAGCACCGGTCCACCCACATATCAAATTATCAAAGTACCGAACGCGAATCATATGAACATGATGAAAACTGGCTTGACGATATTCCCATGTGTCCTCGGGAGCGCTTTTCCTATTATAAGAGTTTGTCCAGGCTTGTCCTTTGCTACAAAAAGGATTGGGCCACCTTGCTGCACTTTATTTACCCTTGTTACTTGTTGCTCGTTACAATTTACCTTATCACAAAACTATCTGTTACCACTTATTTCAGTATTTGCAGAGAATACCTTGCTGAAAACTGCTTATCATTTCATTCTGCTCCTCGTTGGGTTCGACACTCTTACTTATCGAAAGGACTACTATAGATCCCCTATACTTGCGGGTCATCAAGACTCTTTTCTGGCGCCGTTGCCGGGGAGTGTAGCGCCTTTGGTAGCTGGAATTTGGTAAGGAAAATTTTATATAGTGTGCTGAAATTTACTGTCACTTGTTACTATGGAAAGTAATTCTCACGAGGGGCTTGTTCGGGTATCTTCACCCCGTCCAATAGAGCAAAGAGTTGCTCCTCAACCTACTGAACCTATTGAAAATGAAACTCCTTTTGAAATTCCTTCGGGTATGATGGAAAAACTGCTAGCTAATACTTTTACAGGAGATGGAACAAAGCATCATGATGAACATCTACTCTATGTGGATGTGGACTATTTAAGCTTGCAGGTATACCCGATGATGTTGTTAAGAAGAAGGTCTTCCCTTTCTTTGAAGGGAGACGCATTGACAGGGTATAGTCTATGTGATGATACGAGATCATGGAACTATAAAAGATTGAAATTGGAATTTCATCAAAAATATTACCCTACGCATCTTGTTCATCGTGATCGCAATTATATATATAATTTTTGGCCTCGCGAAGGAGAAAGCATAGCTCAAGCTTGGGGGAGGCTTAAATCAATGTTATATTCATGCCCCAATCATGAGCTCTCAAGAGTGATAATTCTTCAGAATTTTTATGCTCGGCTTTCTGATAACAATTGCACCATGCTCGATACTTCTTGTGCTGGATCTTTTATGATGAAGACTATTGAATTCAGATGGAATTTATTGGATAGAATTAAACGCAACTCTGAAGATTGGGACCTCGACGAAGGTAAGGAGTCAGGTATGACACCTAAGTTTGATTGTGTTAAATCTTTTATGGATACCGATATTTTCCGTAAGTTTGGCACTAAATATGGACTTGACTCTGAAATAGTAGCTTCTTTCTGTGAATCTTTTGCTACTTATGTTGATCTCCCCAAGGAGAAGTGGTTTAATTATCATCCTCCCATAGAAGTAAAAGTAGCTGCACCTATTAAAGTTGAATAAAAGACTGTCACTTATAATGATCCTATTATTCCTACCTCTTATGTTGAGAAACCACCCTTCCCTATTAGAATAAAGGATCATGCTAAAGCTTCAACTATGGTTCGTAAAAGCAATATTAGAACTTATACACCTCCTGAGCAAGTTAAAGTAGAACCTAATATTGCTATTGTTAAAGATCTCTTGTCTGATAATATTGATGGGCATGTTATTCAGTTCTGTGGACTGATAGAATTGCTAAACCGTGTGCTAAAGATAAACATAGACCTGTGATAGGCGTGCCTGTTATTTCTGTTAAAATAGGAGATCATTGTCATCATGGCTTATGTGATATGGGCACAAGTACTAGTGCAATACCCATTGAATTATACAAAGAAATTATGCACGATATTGCACCTATTGAGTTAGAAGAAATTGATGTCACAATTAAGCTTGCCAATAGAGATACTATTTCACCAGTGGGAATTGTTAGAGATGTTGAAGTCTTGTGTGGGAAAACTAAGTATCCTGCTGATTTTCTTGTTCTTGGTTCTCCACAAGATAGCTTTTATCCCATTATATTTGGTAGACCCTTCTTGAATACTGTTAATGCTAAGATAGACTGCAAAAAGAATGTCGTTACTATTGGTTTGGATGATATGGTTCATGAGTTTAATTTCTCTAAATTTAGTAAACAACATCGTGAGGAAGAATTGCCTAGTAAGGATGAAATTATTGGTCTTGCTTCTATTGTCGTACCTCCTAGTGATCCTTTAGAACACTATTTGCTAGACCATGAAAATGATATGTTCATGAATGAAAGAAGGGAAATAGATGAAGTATTCTTTAAACAGGAACCTATTTTGCAACACAATTTGCCTGTTAAAATCCTAGGGGATCCTCCTCCACCCAAGGGTGATCCCGTGTTTGAGCTTAAACCATTGCCTGATAATCTCAAATATGCTTATCTTGATGAAAAGAAAATATATCCTCTTATTATTAGTGCTAACCTTTCAGAGCATGAAGAAGAAAGATTATTGAAAACTCTGAAGAAGCACCGTGCCGCTATTGGGTATCCTCTTGATGATCTTAAGGGCATTAGTCCCACTCTATGTCAACATAAAATAAATTTGGAAGCGGATGCCAAACCAGTTCGTGATGCTCAACGACGTTTGAATCCTAAAATGAAAGAAGTGGTAAGAAAAGAAATACTCAAGCTTCTGGAGGCAGGTATAATTTATCCCGTTGCTGATAGTCGATGGGTAAGTCCTGTCCATTGTGTCCCTAAGAAGGGAGGTATTACTGTTGTCCCTAATGATAAAGATGAATTGATCCATAAAGAATTATCACAGGTTATAGGATGGTAATTGATTTCCGCATAAAGTAAATAAAGCTACTAAGAAAGATCATTACCCTTACCTTTTATTGATCAAATGCTAGAAAGATTATGCAAACATACACATTATTGCTTTCTAGATGGTTATTCGGTTTCTCTCAAACACTGTGTCATTAAAGATCAATCAAAGACTACTTTTACTTGCCCTTTTGGTACTTTTTCTTATAGACGTATGCCTTTTGGTTTATGTAATGCACCTGCTACCTTTCAAAGATGCATGATGGCTATATTCTCTGATTTTTGTGAAAAAATTTGTGAGGTTTTCATGGACGATCTTTCCGTCTATGGTTCCTCTTTTGATGATTGCTTGAGCAATCTTGATCGAGTTTTGCAGACATGTGAAGAAACCAATCTTGTCTTGAATTGGGAAAAGTGCCACTTTATGGTTAATGAAGGTAATGTCTTGGGGCACAAAGTTTCTGAAAGAGGTATTGAAGTTTATAAAGCCAAGGTTGATGCTATTGAAAAGATGCCATGTCCCAAGGACATCAAAGGTATAAGAAGTTTCCTTGCTCATGACGGATTTTATAGGAGGTTCATTAAGGACTTCTCAAAAATTTCTCGGCCTCAGACTAATTTATTACAAAAAGATGTACCATTTGTCTTTGATGATGATTGTGTAGAAGCATTTGAAATACTTAAGAAAGCATTAGTCTCACTTTGTTGTTCAGCCACCTGATTGGTATTTACCCTTTGAAATTATGTGTGATGCTAGTGATTATGCTGTAGGTACTGTTCTAGGGCAAAGAGTCGATAAGAAACTAAATGTTATCCATTATGCTAGTAAGACTCTAGAAAATGCTCAAAGAAATTATGCTACTACCGAAAAGGAACTTTTAGCAGTTGTATTTGCTTGTGATAAATTCAGACCCTATATTGTTGATTCTAAAGTAACTATTCACACTTGATCATGCTGCTATTAAATATCTTATGGAAAAGAAAGATGCAAAACCTAGACTTATTAGATGGGTTCTCTTGCTGCAAGAATTTGACTTGCATATTGTTGATAGAAAACGAACTGAGAACTCCGTTCTGGACAATTTATCTAGGTTAGAGAATGTTCTTGATGACCCACTACCTATTGATGATAGCTTTCCTGATGAACAATTAAATGTCATAAGCACTTCTCCTAGCACTCCATGGTATGCTGATTATGCTAATTATATTGTTGCTAAATTTATACCACCTAGCTTCACATACCAGCAAAACAAAAAGTTTTTCTATGATTTGCGGCATTACTTTTGGGATGACCCACATCTTTATAAAAAAGGAGTAGATGGTGTTATTAGACGTTGTGTACCTGAGCATGAACAGGAACAGATTCTACGCAAGTGTCACTCCGAAGCTTATGGAGGACACCACGCTGGAGATAGAACTGCACATAAGGTATTGCAATCCGGTTTTATTGGCCTACTCTCTTCAAGGATGCCCGTAAGTTTGTCTTGTCTTGTGATGAATGTCAAAGAATTGGTAATATTAGTAGACGTCAAGAAATGACTATGAGTTATTCACTTGTTATTGAACCATTTGATGTTTGGGGCTTTGATTATATGGGACCTTTTCCTCCCTCTAATGGATATACACATATTTTGGTTCTTTGTTGATTACGTTACTAAGTGGGTAGAAGCTATTCCAACTAGTAGTGCTGATCATAACACTTCTATTAAAATGCTCAAGGAAGTTATTTTTCCGAGGTTTGGAGTCCCTAGATATTTAATGACTGATGGTGGCTCACACTTTATTCATGGTGCTTTCCGTAAAATGCTTGCTAAATATGATGTTAATCATAGAATTGCATCACCATATCACCCATAGTCTAGTGGTCAAGTAGAATTGAGCAATAGAGAGCTCAAATTAATTTTGCAAAAGACAGTTAATAGGTCTAGAAAGAATTGGTCCAAGAAACTTGATGATGCATTATGGGCCTATAGAACTGCATATAAAAATCCTATGGGTATGTCTCCATATAAAATGGTTTATGGAAAAGCATGTCACTTACCTCTCGAACTAGAACATAAGGCATATTGGGCTATTAAAGAGCTCAACTATGATTTCAAACTTGCCAGTTAAAAGAGGTTATTTGATATTAGCTCACTTGATGAATGGAGAACCCAAGCTTATTAAAATGCCATGTTGTTTAAAGAAAAAGTTAAAAGATGGCATGATAAAAGGATACAAAAGCGTGAGTTTAATGTAGGTGATTATGTATTGCTATACAACTCTCGTTTAAGATTTTTTGCAAGAAAACTTCTCTCTAAATGGGAAGGTCCCTACGTTATCGAGGAAGTCTATCGTTCCGGTGCCATAAAAATCAACAACTTCGAAGGCACAAATCCGAAGGTGGTAAACGGTCAAAGAATCAAACATTATATATCGTAATCCAATAAATTTTGAAACCAATATTATTGAAACCGTAACCCCGGAGGAATACATAAGGGACACTTTCCAGACCATTTCAGACTCCGAAAAGGAATAGGTATGTGGTACGGTAAGTAAACCGACTCCAAAAAATTTTTTAAGGCAATATTTCTCTGTTTTGGAATATTTAGAAAAATAAGTAGCAGTCCGGGAAGGACACGAGGGTGGTGGGCGCGCCCTACCCCCTGGGCGCGCCCCTACCTCGTGTGCCCTCCAGACTCCGTTTTCTTGCATGATATGTATTTTGGTCGTTAAAAATTCATTATATATTCTCCAGAAGGTTTTGACTCTCGTATCACGCAAATCTCTTATGTTCTTGTTTCGAGCTGTTCTCTGTCAGGGTTGTCAAGGCCAGGCATCATGTCGTCCCCCTCCTCTAAGAATAGCGACAAAGATGCTTGGCTAATGAAGACAGAGCTGAAGAGGGAAGAACCCATGGAGATGAACAAGGATGAAGGGATCAAGAAGGCCACGGAGAACCAAACCCCGGCAGCAGAAGACATCCTTCAACTTGATCACAATCTTCTTACCCCAACTGAAATCGAAGCTTTCAAGATGATTGAGTTAGCTCGTATTCGAAACAAGTATCTCACAAGTGAAAATATTTTGTTGAAGGAGCATATCGTTGCACTCAAGGGAATTATTCGCAAGTTGGAGGACCTCTTACGCTCGATGTGCGACTATCCAACACCTCCACCTTCACCGACAAAGAAGGAGACATAATCACATGGGTATGGGCACTCCCCTTGGCAACTGCCAAGCTTGGGGGAGGTGCCCCGGTATCGTATCACCATCACAACTCCTATCTTTACCGTTTTTTCTTAGTTCGATCCTATTAGTAGTATCTTGATTTAGTAGAATAAAGTCATGGCATGATCTAGTTTTGAGTTTTGCTTTATGATCCCTCTATGTAATCGAGTCTGTGAGCTATATATATAATAAAGTTTAGTGTTGAGTCAAGGGCTTGATTATTTTGCCATGATCTTGGGTGAATAAAAGAAAAGAAAGAAGAAAAAAATAAAAAGAAACAAAGAGTTCATATTGATCTTATTGAGAGTAATGACTTCGCATAGAAAGAGTATGATGATTAAAAGTTGTTGGGAGTTGGCAAATATAGTTTTGGTCATCGTTGCAATTAATAGGAAGTAATAAGAAAAGAGAGGTTTCACATATAGATATATTATCATTGACATCTTTTATGATTGGGAGCACTCATTAAAATATAACATGCTAAAGAGTTGATGTTGGACAAGGAAGACAACATGATGAGTTATGTTTTCTTATATCTAAGATAAAGTATGTTGTCATGGATCCTCTAACATGTTGAGCTTGCCTTTCCCCCTCATGCTAGCCAAATTCTCAGCACCAAGTAAAGATACTACTTGTGCTTCCGAAATCCTTAAACCAGTTTTGCCATAAGAGTCCACCATATCTACCTATGGATTGAGTAAGATCCTTCAAGTAAGTTGTCATCGGTGCAAAGCAATAAAAATTGCTCTAAACATGAATGCTTGATTGGTGTGGGAGAAATAAGCTTTATACGATCTTGTGATATGGAAGAAATAAAAGCGACGTACTGCATAATAAAGGTTCATATCACAAGGGGCAATATAAAGTGACGTTCTTTCGCATTGAGATTTTGTGCATCCAACCATAAAAGCGCATGGCAACCTCTGCTTCCCTCTGCGAAGGGCCTATCTTTTATTACTATCCTCTACCTTATGCAAGAGTCAAGGTGATCTTCACCTTTCCTTTTTCATTTTATCCTCTGGCAAGCCCAGCATGTTGGAAAGAACATGATATATATATATATATCTAATTTGATGTAGGGGAGGATGAATTATTATTGTTGACATTACCCTTGAGGTAAAAGGTTGTGGGGCAAAACTATAAGCCCGTATCTTTCTCTGTGTCCGATTAAAACTCCGTAACCACAAGTATTGCGTGAGTGTTAGCAATTATGAAGGACTAAGTGATAGTTGAGTATGTGGACTTGCTTTTAAGCTCTGACATAGACTCTTTCCGATGTTATGATAAATTGCAATTGCTTCAATGGTGAGGTTATAATTTGTTGGTGCTTTCGAGAAGGTTTCTGATTCATACTTTTGCATTGTGAAAAGATCATCAATTGAACATAAGTAATCATATGACAAAATCTATATATGTTGCTGTTATGAGAATAATCATGATGCCTTCATGTCCGTATTTTATTTTTATCCACGCCTCTACCTCTAAACATGAGGACATATTTATTGTTATCGGCTTTTCGCTTGAGGACAAGCGAGGTCTAAGCTTGGGGGAGTTGATATGTCCATTTTGCATCATGCTTTTATTTCGATATTTATCCCATTATGGGCTGTTATTTCACGTTATGTCACAATACTTATGGCTATTCTCTCTTATTTTACAAAGTTTACATGAAGAGGGAGAATGCCGGCAATTTGGAATTGGTGGAAAAGGAGCAAATATTGGAGACCTATTCTGCGCAACTCCAAAACTCCTGAAACTCCACGGAATATCTTAAAATAAATAAATAAAAATCGTTGCCAAAGATGAAGGCCATGGGGCCCACACCCTGCTCACGAGGGTGGGGGGCGCCCCCCCCGGGGCACGCCCCCCTACCTCGTGGGCCCCCTGGTGGCTCTCTGACGCCCATCTACTCCTATATGAAGTCTTTCGATGAGAAAAAAATAAGAACCAACCTTTCGGGACGAAACTCCGCCGCCATGAGGCGGAACCTTGGTGGAACCAATCTAGGGCTCCGGCACAGCTAATCTGCCGGGGACACTTCTTTCCGAGAGGGGGAAATCATCACCATCATCATCACCAACGCTCCTCTCATCGGGAGAGGGCAATCTCCATCAACATCTTCACCAGCACCATCTCATCTCCAAACCCTAGTTCATCTCTTGTATCCAATTCTTGTCTCCAAGTCCGGGATTGGTGCTAGTAGGTTGCTAGTAGTGTTGATTACTCCTTGTGGTTGATGCTAGTTGGTTTATTTGGTGGAAGATCATATGTTCAGATACTTTATGCATATTATTACCCCTCTGATTATGAAAATGAATATGCTTTGTGAGTAGTTACGTTTGTTCCTGAGGACAAGGGAGAAGTCTTGCTATTAGTAGTCATGTGAATTTGGTATTCGTTCGATATTTTGATGAGATGTATGTTTTCTAGCCTCTAGTGGTGTTATGTGAACGTCGACTACATAACACTTCACCATTATTTGGGCCTAGAGGAAGGCATTGGGAAGTAATAAGTAGATGATGGGTTGCTAGAGTGACATAAGCTTAAACCCTAGTTTATGCGTTGCTTAAAAGGGGCTGATTTGGATCCATATGTTTCATGCTATGGTTAGGTTTACCTTAATACTTTTGTTGTAGTTGCGGATGCTTGCAATAGAGGTTAATCATAAGTGGGATGCTTGTTCAAGTAAGAACAGCACCCAAGCACCGGTCCATCCACATATCAAATTATCAAAGTACCGAACACGAATCATAAGAAGGTGATGAAAACTGGCTTGACGATGTTCCCATGTGTCCCCGGGAGCGCTTTTCCTATTATAAGAGTTTGTCCAGGCTTGTCCTTTGCTACAAAAAGGATTGGGCCACCTTGCTGCACTTTATTTACCCTTGTTACTTGTTGCTCGTTACAATTTACCTTATCACAAAACTATCTGTTACCACTTATTTCAGTACTTGCAAAGAATACCTTGTTGAAAACCGCTTATCATTTCCTTCTGCTCCTCGTTGGGTTCGAAACTCTTACTTATCGAAAGGACTACGATAGATCCCCTATATTTGTGGGTCATCACCCCACGACTGACTTCTTTCGCCTATATAGTCCCATGTACCCTAAAAACATCCACTGCGAAGATAGATCAGGAGTTCCGCCGCCGCAAGCCTCTGTAGCCACCAAAAACCTCTCGGGAGCCCGTTCCGGCACCCTGCCGGAGGGGGAACCCATCACCGGTGGCCATCTTCATCATCCCGGCGCTCTCCATGATGAGGAGGGAGTAGTTCACCCTCTGGGCTGAGGGTATGTACCAGTAGCTATGTGTTTGATCTCTCTCTCTTGTGTTCCCTCTATGGCACGATCTTGATGTATCGCGAGCTTTGCTATTATAGTTGGATCTTATGATGTTTCTCCCCCTCTACTCTCTTGTGATGAATTGAGTTTCCCCTTTGATGTTATCTTATCGGATTGAATCTTTTATGAGAACACTTGATGTATGTATTGCCGTGCTTATCTGTGGTGACAATGGGATATCATGTGCCACTTGATGTATGTTTTGGTGACCAACTTGCGGGTTCCGCCCATGAAACTATGCATAGGGGTTGGCACACGTTCTTGACTCTCCGGTAGAAACTTTGGGGCACTCTTTGAAGTACTTTGTGGTGGTTGGATGAATCTGAGATGGTGTGATGCATATCGTATAATCATGCCCACGGATACTTGAGGTGACAAGAGAGTATCTAGGTGACATTAGGGTTTTGGTTGATTTGTGTCTTAAGGTGTTATTCTAGTACGAACTCTTGAATAGATTGATCCAAAAGAATAACTTTGAGGTGGTTTCGTACCCTACCATAATCTCTACGTTTGTTCTCCGCTATTAGTGGCTTTGGAGTGACTCTTTGTTGCATGTTGATGGATTGTTATATGATCTATCTATGTTATTATTGTTGAGAGAACTTGCACTAGTGAAAGTATGAACCCTAGGCCTTGTTTCCTATCATTGCAATACCGTTTACGCTCACTTTTATCATTAGTTACCTTGCTGTTTTTATTATTTTAGATTACAAAAACCTTTATCTAACATCTATTTTGCACTTGTATCACCATCTCTTCACCGAACTAGTGCACCTATACAATTTACCATTGTATTGGGTGTGTTGGGGACACAAGAGACTCTTTGCTATTTGGTTGCAGGGTTGTTCGAGAGAGACCATCTTCATCCTACGCCTCCCACGGATTGATAAACGTTAGGTCATCCACTTGAGGGAAATTTGCTACTGTCCTACAAACCTGTGCATTTGCAGGCCCAACAACGTATACAAGAAGAAGGTTGCATAGTAGACATCAAGCTCTTTTCTGGCGCCGTTGTCGGGGAGGCTAGGTAAAGGGCACTCACTCACACCCCGTCAACTAAGCTCTTTTCTGGCGCCGTTGCCGGGGAGGTGAGTGCTTGAAGGTATATCCTTAGATCTTGCAATCGAATCTTTTTGTTTCTTGTTTTATCACTAGTTTAGTTTATAAAAGAAAACTACAAGAAAAAGGAGTTAAGTTTGTCTCATACGCTTCGTCTTTTTAATATCTTTCGTGAATTTGATGGAACGGAAAATTGTGCTCAAGTGCTAGAAGAAGAGTGCATTAAAATGCTTGGTAATAAATCTTTGAATGATGAGCATAATTGCAATGTTGTTAGTATAAACTCCTTGAATATCCTTAGTACTAATGATGATTGCTCTAGTCATGATGAAAATATATCTTATGAGCATGTCAACTTTTGTTGAGTGCATGTTTGCATGAACACACCAAATAGAGAAGATATATATTGCAAGAGGCATAAGTATTTAGAAACTAAGAAGTTGCAAGAAATGCTAGATAAGAGTGCGGAGAATTTAAGATATCTTTCCTGTTGTGAATTTTGCTATAAACAAGATCATTTACATCTCCAATGCAAATTGTTTCATGACCGGATCGTGTCCAAAAATTGTGATGATTTGTTCTCCCTTTATCATTACAATTAACTTATATTGCTTTTGGGTTGTGAAGAGCTGAAACGTTTAACTAAGCCTATTCCAGAATTTAATCTTAAGCATTTTCTTGATATCGATCTAGAAAAGATTTATATGTTTTGTGCGGAGAATTGCATTGAAAATCCTTATATTGCCAATTACCTAAAGAAAAGAAAGCAAATGGAAGATGATGAGAATACTAATGAAAGGGAAGAGACTTCCCAATCTCCTCCTATTATTTCTTATAATGAATCAGGTAACGAGGAGGAGCTTTCTATTCAACCAATCTCGTCAATAAGGAGCTCAAAGAGGAAGGTTAAACCTACACATAATGTGAAGAATAAAAAGAAAATAAGGAGCAACAAGGTAGAAAGGTATCCCTCCCAAATGATGTTGCTCCTACTACTCGTTGTGATGATGATAATTGCTTTACTATTGGTGCTATCCATATTTTTAAAGATGAAAGTGATTATGCTTATGATATGAAAGTGCCCAAGCTTGGGGAAGCTATGTTTGATGAGGATGAAATATTTGAGAATATATTTGCTGAAATTAATGTTTGTCCGAAGCTTGGGGATGCTATGTTTAATGAATATGATATTTTTAGCACCCCAAGTTTTGATATGCAAAGTTGTTATGATGATAGCATGCCTCCTACCTATGATGATTATATTGACGAAAGTGGGTTCGGAAGAGTGTCAACTTTAGGAAGTAGTGATCCCACTATTTTGGAGGATGTTGAATTTTATTGTGATGAACATGAAAGTGGATTTGGAATAGTGTCAACTTTATTTAGTGATTCCACTATCTTGGGAGAGGTTTCAATCGATTATGATGAGAACGAAGTTGCTACTTATGATGATTATTGTGATGAAACTTATGCTATAAAAAGTAGTGATGATTATATTTATAAATCTTGTCATGATTATGATTACCCTTTTTCTGAACATTACTCTTTTAATGTGGAAACAATTTTTAGTGGTCAAGTCTCTTATGATACTCCCAATATTCCGAATGAGAAGAATTTTGCTTATGTAGAGAGTAGTAAATTTTCTATGCTAGTAGATCATGAAAATAATGATTTAAGTGCTGGTTATATTGTTGAATTCATTCATTATGCTACTGAAAATTATTATGAGGGAGGAACATATGCTTGTAGGAATTGCAATAATATCAAGTTTCCTCTCTATGTGCTTAAATTTTTGAAGTTATGCTTGTTTTGTCTTCCTATGCTTGTTGATTCTTGTTCCCATAAGTTGTTTGCTCACAAAATCCCTATGCATGGGAAGTGGGTTAGACTTAAATGTGCTAGTCATATTCTTCATGATGCTCTCTTTATGTTTCAATTCTTATCTCTTATGTGAGCATCATTGAAATCATCATGCCTAGCTAGCGGCTTTAAACGTTAGCGCTTGTTGGGAGGGAACCCAATTTTATTTTAGTTTCTTGCTTTTAGGTTATGTTTAGGAATAAATAATCCATCTAGTTTCTGGTTAGATGTGTTTTCATGTTTTAATTAGTGTTTGTGCCAAGTAGAACCTTTGGAAAGACTTGGGTGAAGTCTTTATGATCATGTTGTAAAAAACAGAAACTTTAGCGGTGACGAGATTAGCTTCAACTTTTTACTGGAAAGTGATATTTAGTTGATTCTTTTTGAAGATGATTACTAGACAAATTCCTCAGGTTCACCAATTTATTTTAGAATTTTTGGAGTTCCAGAAGTTTGCGTTAGTTACATATTACTACAGACTGTTCTGTTTTTGACAGATTCTGTTTTCATTGTGTTGTTTGCTTATTTTGATGAATCTATGGCTAGTAAAGTAGTTTATAAACCATAGAGAAGTTGGAATACAGTAGGTTTAACACCAATGTAAATAAAGAATGAGTTCATTACAGTACCTTGAAGTGGTGTTTTGTTTTCTTTCGCTAACGGAGCTCACGAGTTTTATGTTAAGTTTTGTGTTGTGAAGTTTTCAAGTTTTGGGTAAAGATTCGATGGACTATGGAATAAGGAGTGGCAAGAGCCTAAGCTTGGGGATGCCCAAGGCACCCCAAGGTAATATTAAAGGACAACCAAGAGCCTAATCTTGGGGATGCCCCGGATGGCATCCCCTCTTTCGTCTTCGTTCATCGGTAACTTTACTTGGAGCTATATTTTTATTCACCACATGATATGTTTTTTGCTTGGAGCGTCATTTTATCTTGTTAGTATTTGCTTTCTGTTATTTATAATAATGTTTTGCGTCTTTAGTTTCAATAAAAAAGTCAAGGATAGCCTTTGCCATGCTTATTTTGCTAGTATACATGTTGCTGTTTGAAAACAGAAAGTTTACCGCTGTTGCAAAAATTCCCAAGAAAAGTCAGAGAATGATATAATGGTGAAACCTTTTGCATAATGAGCTCTGATAAATTTATTACAGTGGGAATTTTATTTCATAATTTTTGGAGTTAGGTAAGTATTGATACTCTTGCATTATTTACAGACTGTACTGTTTTGGCAGATTGCTGTTATGTTTGCATTGTTTGCATATGTTTGCTTGTTTAGTGATTCTATTTAAGGATATGAGTATTAAATATGCAGAGACATTTAGTATGCAATGTTGAATAATAATTTTAGTAATTTGTTACAGTAGAAAATGATAAGGTTTTGCATTGGTTTATACTAACCTATCTCACGAGTTCTTGTTGAGTTTGTTGTGGATGAAGCTTTTGATAAAAGAGAAACCATGATATGAGAGGAATTAAGGAGACACAAAGTTCAAGCTTGGGGATGCCCAAGGAACCCCAAGGTAATATTTCAAGAAGTCTCAAGCATCTAAGCTTCGGGATGCCCCTGTAGGCATCCCACCTTTCTTCTTCAACAACTATCGGTTAGTATCGGTTGAGCCTAAGTTTTTGCTTCTTCACATGAGTTGTGATATCCTTGCAATGTCATTTTATTTTGTTTTTCTTGCTGTTTGAATACAATACCAAGATCTGAAATTCTTAAATGGGAGTCTTCACATAGTTGTGTAATTATTTAACTACTCATTGATCTTCGCTTATATCTTTTTAGATTAGTTTTTCATTTACTCGTGTGCTTCACTTATATCCTATGAGTAAATGGTTGAATGAGTTGAATGTCATAAATCTGAAATTATATATGCCTCATTTGCTTATCCCATGGGGAGTAATGACTTCACATCTAAAAGTAGAGGTTGTAAATTTATTGAAGGTTAGCAAGCATTGTATTGGTCATTTGAACAATTTCATGAAAGAATATTGAAGGAAGAGAGATTTCATATATAAATATACTATCGTGAGACATCTTTTATAATTGGGAGCACTCATTAAGTATGACATGCTAAAGAGTTGATGTTGGACAAGGAAGACAACGTAATGGTTTATGTTTTCCGACATCTCGGTTAAAGTATATTGTCATGGATCATTCAAACATGTTGAGCTTGCCTTTCCCCCTCATGCTAGCCAAAATTCCTTGCACCAAGTAGAGATACTACTTGTGCTTCCAAATATCCTTAAACCCAGTTTTGCCATGAGAGTCCACCATACCTACCTATGGATTGAGTAAGATCCTTCAAGTAAGTTGTCATCGGTGTGAGCAATAAAAATTGCTCTCTAAATATGCATGACTTATTAGTGCAGAGAAAATAAGCTTTGTACGATCTTGTTATGGAAGCAATAAAAGCGACGGACTGCATAATAAAGGTCCATATACAAGGGGCAATATAAAGTGACGTTCTTTTGCATTAAGATTTTGTGTATCCAACCCTAAAAGCGCATGACAACCTCTGCTTCCCTCTGCGAAGGGCCTATCTTTTACTTTATATCTTTTACTTTATGCAAGAGTCAAGGTGATCTTCACCTTTCCCTTTTTCATTTTATCCTTTGGAAAGCTCCTCATGTTGGGGAGAACCTGATATATATATCCAATTGGATGTAAGTTAGCCTGAACTATTATTGTTGACATCACCCAAAGGTGAATACATTGGGAGGCAACACTATAAGCCCCTATCTTTCTCAGTGTTTGATTGAAACTCCATAACCATTAGTATTGCGTGAGTGTTAGCAATTGTAGAAGACTATATGATAGTTGAGTATGTGGAGTTTGTTATTCCTGAAAATAAGATGAATTGCAATTGTTTAAAGACTAAGAATGAAGTTTGCTAGTTTTCAAGAAAGTTTATGGTCTATGCTTTGACATGTCAATTGCTTGTTACTTTATCGTGAGAAGTTTTATGAGATGAACTACTGTTATCACATATTATCATGCTAGAAAAGGTGATTGAAATTATCACTGATCAAACTTGTGCACCTTCTAGCATTCACACTTCATAAATTCTTTCTTTATCATTTACCTACTCGAGGACGAGCAGGAATTAAGCTTGGGGATGCTTGATAGGTCTCCAATGTATCTATAATTTATAAAGCATTCATGCTATATTATTATGTGTTTTGAATGATTACGGGCTTTATTATTCACTTTTATATTACTTTTGGGACTAACCAATTAATCGGAGGCCTAGCCCATATTGCTGTTTTATTGCCTCGTTTCAAAGATTTCAAGAAAAGGAATATCAAACGTAGTCCAAACGAAATGAAACCTCCGGCAGCGTTATTTTTGGGAAGAATATGATCCTGGAGACTTGGAGTTCACGTCAGAAGATCCCCGAGGACTCCACGTGATAGGAGGGCCCCCCCCCCCTACAGGGTGCGCCCCCCTGTCTCGTGGACCCCTCGAGCACCCCCCGACCGACTTCTTTCGCCTATATAGTCCCACGTACCCTAAAACATCCACGGAGAAGATAGATCGGGAGTTCCTGCGCCGCAAGCCTCTGTAGCCACCAAAAACCTCTCGGGAGCCCGTTCCGGCACCCTGCCGGAGGGGGAACCCATCACTGATGGACATCTTCATCATCCCGGCACTCTCCATAACGAGGAGGGAGTAGTTCACCCTCGGGGCTGAGAGTATGCACCAATAGCTATGTGTTTGATCTCTCTCTCTCTCTCGTGTTCCCTCTATGGCACGATCTTGATGTATCGCGAGCTTTGCTATTATAGTTGGATCTTATGATGTTTCTCCCCCTCTACTCTCTTGTGATGAATTGAGTTTCCCCTTTGAAGTTATCTTATCGGATTGAGTCTTTCATGAGAACACTTGATGTATGTCTTGCCGTGCTTATCTGTGGTGACTATGGGATATCATGTGCCACTTGATGTATGTTTTGGTGACCAACTTGCGGGTTGCGCTCATGAAACTATGCATAGGGGTTGGCACACGTTCTTGACTCTCCGGTAGAAACTTTGGGGCACTCTTTGAAGTACTTTGTGTTGGTTGGATGAATCTGAGATGGTGTGATGCATATCGTATAATCATGCCCACGGATACTTGAGGTGACAATGGAGTATCTAGGTGACATTAGGGTTTTGGTTGATTTGTGTCTTAAGGTGTTATTCTAGTACAAAATCTTGAATAGATTGATCCGAAAGAATAACTTTGAGGTGGTTCGTACCCTACCATAATCTCTACGTTTGTTCTCCGCTATTAGTGGCTTTGGAGTGACTCTTTGTTGCATGTTGAGGGATTGTTATATGATCTATCGGTGTTATTATTGTTGAGAGAACTTGCACTAGTGAAAGTATGAACCCTAGGCCTCGTTTCCTATCATTGCAATACCTTTTACGCTCACTTTTATCATTAGTTACCTTGTTGTTTTTATTATTTCAGATTACAAAAACCTTTATCTACCATCTATTTTGCACTTGTATCACCATCTGTTCGCCGAACTAGTGCACCTATACAATTTACCATTGTATTGGGTGTGTTGGGGACACAAGATACTCTTTGTTATTTGGTTGTAGGGTTGTTCTAGAGAGACCATGTTCATCCTACGCCTCCCACGGATTGATAAACCTTAGGTCATCCACTTGAGGGAAATTTGCTACTGTCCTACAAACCTGTGCACTTGCAGGCCCAACAACGTCTACAAGAAGAAGGTTGTGTAGTAGACATCAGAACCCATGGGCACGTTAGAGGGGCGAGGGGGTGGCTCTGGGCGACGCAACGGTGAGCAGCGGCGACGGCGGCTCTCGGGTGATGCGAGCGAGAGAGCCAGAGAGGAGGGGGAGAGGCACTAGGAGAGCGAGAGAGGGTCGAGGGGGAGTGCGTGGCACTCAGGGCTATCTCCAGCGGCGAGCTAGCAAGCAGGAGGTGGCCAGGCGCGTGCCGGCGCATGCCACCGAGCTGCTTCGTGCGCTGACACGGGGAAGAAGACGGGAGTGCCCCTGGTGGGCTGGCCCGCGAAGCTGGGCCGCCAGGTAAGGCCAGGTTAGCTCTCTCTCTCTCTAGTTCTAATTTTGTTCTGTTTTTCTAGTTTTGCAGATTTGTTTTAATTTGGTTTTCAAACCAAATCACTTTTAAAAATTCTGAAAATAGTTATGGGCTCTAAAATGATTATTCCAGATGCCCTCAACTAATTCCAAAACTGTTGGGGCATTTAAAATATTAATATTATTTAAATGCTCCAATTCAAATACAATATGAATTAATTCAAAAATCCAGAATGGCCTAAAAATATGTTCATCATTTTTGGCAGAGGTTTTCACCTTTATCAGAAATCATGAAAATTTTCAAAGGGCATTTTGGGTTCATTGGGCAAATATTTTAGTAACCCTAGTTGGTTTAAGTGGTGCTGGGGGTTTCTGTCATCCCCATTTCAGGTTTCTGGAAAATTTACACATGATGCATCACTCTAATGCAAGCACTGACTAGGGTTGTGACAACTCACCCCTACTAAACAAGAATATCGTCCCGAGATTCAAGACGTAAGGTAAGAAGAAAGATGTGACACCCCAAAATTTTAACCTTGTTTTATTAATTAAAATTTTGCCAGGAAACTTAAACTTTTATTTTCTGGATTTCCTTTTGTTTTCAGAACCATTCTTTTCTTTAGTATTAAGGAGTTTTTACCCCAAGTGAAAACTTTTCAATCATTATTGGACTTATTTACCCTCTCAAATAAAACAATTCTTTTATCAGTAGGATTATTTATATAATTATTTTTCCTGAGCTTTATGTCTCTAAAATGGTTTTTCTTTAGTTTTAGGGTCCCATTTGAACTGCAACCCTTTTATAAATTCATTTAAAAATCCCACCAAAATTTGGGGATGTTATGTGATGTTTTTAAATCACTTTTATGCAAAAATATATTTCATTCATTGGATATTTTGAGTTCTACACCAAGTTTTCAAATCTGGTCCAGTGGGCAATTTAGCACTACAACCTAATTAAATATTTCTTTAAAACTTCCACCAAAATTATGGGATGTCAGTAGGAGTATATTATTCAACTTTCTGCAAAACCCAGTGTTGTTCTTTGAAAAATTTGAGGGAATCATCCTCATTTGCATTCTGGTTCAACTTGGTGATTTGTACTGCAATCATATTTTTGCTTGCTCTTTTTCCCTTGATTCTTTCTCCTGATTGTAGACCACCCTACCAAACCCTTAAGTCCAAGAGATCAGCCCCATAGGCATGTTTTAAGTTGACCAGATTGCCCCTTTCCTTTTCTGTCCAGATTTGAATTTCACCAAAACTTGCATTGTAAAGATTCTTGTTTTACCAAACCAACTCCATCACCACCTTTTTGAATGAAGGAGACACCAATCTCGAATGTTTTGTTGCCATCAGAGTCCTTTAGATGCCACTGGCATTTCTTCAAACACCTTGAGTGCATAGCCAGTTTTGGCATGGTTTTTAGTTTACACGTTGGACTAACTTTCTTTGCCTAGCCAGCTTGTCCACTAGGGGTTTAGCAACCACCCTAACCAGTCTGGTGACTTGCAGTATCATCCAAGCCCTCTGGGGTGCCATGGCATTTCGCCGAGCGGTTGGTGGGCGTGCACTGGGCGCGCCTAGAGCGCGCCAACTGCAGCCGCGCGCCCAAACCGCCGCGTCGCGCTTGCTCCGCACCTCCTGGCCTTTTCTTGCCCGAGGGACCAAGCCACGATCTTATCCATTCACCCGTGACATGCTGCCACCCCTGGCTCCTCGCAGCGCCGCCGCAGCGAGCCTTTTGGCGGCACGCAGGCGTCGGCAGCCCGCCCCTGCTCAGGTCGGCACCGCCCAAACCACCCCAGCGCGCCAGCTCGCTCGTGGAACAGCCCGAGCTCATCCATGATCTCGTACGCTAGCGCCCGTCGCCGCCACATCGCCCTAGCTACAGAATGGCGGTCGCCGGCGATCTTATCCGCGGCCGCCATGAACCGACCTTGCTATGCTATAAATGGAAAGCCCCGAGCTCGTCCCAGCACTCAGGCAGCCTCAAGCCATCTCCCTAGGACCCCCCATGGCCAGCAATCAACGGCAGGAGGTCTTCTTCCCCACCTCCGGCCGGCTCGGCCGCCGCCACGCCCCAGCTCCATTAAGTCGCAACCCGAGCCCTCCCGTCCATCTAGCGCTACCGTTCGACTCCCCATGACCCTGCGGAGCCGCCCAACACCTCAATCCCGGTCGGGAACCACCACAGCGCAGAGCCCCATCTCACCCGACGCCGCCGTCCGCCGGGAAGCTCATCGCCGGCGACTCCGTCCACGTCGGCGACCATGGCGAGTACCCACGGGTTCGCCTCGACCACCTGAGCACACCCGTGCGCTCAGATCCCCGAGGGATGCCTCCGTTCGCTGGCGAGCCTCGCCGGAGCTCCGCCTCTGTTCGGTCGGAGGAGACGGCGCGCGCGTGGACTTGTCAAACCTGACCAGTGGGCCCGCTGGACCCACTGTTAGTGACCCAGCCCCGCCACCACGTGTTTTAAGTGGAGGCGCATTCTCAAAGTACGTCTTCGACGTGTACCCCTTTTCAAAGCGTTTTTTTCTTTTTTTTAGTTTTATTTTAAAAAGAGATTTGACCAAAACTTTGACTAGCTCTAACTTTTTAAATATAACTCCAAATGAGTTGATTCTTTTTCCTACCTCTCTCAAATATTGTCTAGTTTATTTTCAGATTTATTTAAAAATTTCAGACAACATTTTTGTACTGTTTAAAAGCTATGTGTTAATTTGAATAATTTCAAAAATAGGATTTTTGGAGGAGAAGAAAACTTTCAAAAGTTTTGGAGTGCACCTCACCCCTCCACAACTTGAAGGCAAGCATTCTGAACCCTGGCATAATATTTTTGTGTGTTGGCTAACACGATTTATAACACCATCTTAATACGAAAAACTCGTTATTTTATGTGGTGATACGATCATTTGCATGAATGCATATTGGAAACTTCCTTGCTGTAGGAAGTGGATATACTTGTGGTGGTAATCGTCCTCGTATGCCTTGCATGCATGCCGGAAAGAAATCCGGGAAAGCCTCTGCCTTGGGTAGGCGTGAGCTTCTCTCCGGTCTCCGTCCGGGGCGATTCGTCGGTATGGCATAGTAAGGTATAATGAGTGGTGATTCTGTTGGTGGAAATATTTTGTTATACATATCATGCAGGGAATATTAAACCTCCAGAGTCGACCATAGATCGAGTCTTGTTCCAGTAACCCCCCATACTCGTTTCGTACTACTACTTGTCCCTGCCGCAGGTAGGGTACGGTTCAGTAAATTGTAAACCCCTTCCTAGCACACACCATACAGAGAGGCCATGGTGTAAGATACCTGCTGCATCCGGTAGGCATGCCACCTGGTCTGGGGGCATGGGTGTTTTCCGGTTGGGACCGAGAGGTGGCACCCCTTAGAGCGTGCGATATAAATTTGATCCCATGCTACGCGAGGTTGTAGCCTCCCCACTTAGAGTTTTGCTTAACAGGTGTCGTGCGTGATTCCAGACACCGGTAAGTTAAGCTGGTGTGTGCGAGTTAGGCGTGTTTTCAATTAAAAGACCGTAAAGAATTAGTCCTGATGGACTAAAGGAATCCGTTACTTGTGGGTAAAGAGTACACCCTCTGCAAAGATTAAATCTATTCGAATAGCCGTGTCCATGGGTAAGGACTATAGTCTGGGATGGGTCAAGTGTCGGTCTTAGTGTCGGTCTTCGGAGGAGAAACTGTTAACCCAGAACTTGGATCATGACTTGTGACTTGTGATGATCATGATTATTATTTGTTATGGACTAACCCGTTATATTATTTGAATTATCGAGTATCCCTGGGGCGGTTCTACCTCCTGGATATTCACTTTGATTATTTAAAAGCCCTTTATGTGGTGTCGCTGAGATGCCCGACTATGGCATTCTTGTTGTTTAATTTATAAGCCCTTTATGTGGTGTCGCTGAGACGCCCGACTGTGGCATGCTTATTATTTATTTAATTTATAAGCCCTTTATGTGGTGTTGCTGAAATGCCCGACTGTGGCATGCTTACTATTTATTTACTTTATAAGCCCTTTATGTGGTGTCGCTCAGACGCCCGACTGTGGCATTCTTGTTGTTTACTTTATAAGCCCTTTATGTGGTGTCGCTCAGACGCCCGACTGTGGCATGCATGTTATTTACTATCCTTTCGAGACGTCGCTTCAGACATCCGATCGGGCATTTTATTACTACTCTGTTATTACATATTCATTGTTGCATATAAATAACCTGCTTCCATGCATCAGGGATTTTATTTTATGTCTGACGTTGTGATCATAGAACATTTCAGAGCATGATTAGCAATTGTTATATTATACCCGTGTTCATAATGTTTGCGAGTACATTCAAAGTACTCACTGGCTTGTCCCTGGCTATTGTCTTGGCCAGATTTCTTGCTTGGAGAGGAGCGTTGCAATGACGGCCCCGAAACCTAAGCAACGGTAATAGCAGCCTCGTGAAGATAGGAGTTAACCTTGTCAGCTGTTCCTGTGGGAAATGGAGTCCCATAGACGCTAAAGATCCACAAACCGCTTCCGCCATCAACCACTAGAAACCAAATTGTTGTACTCATAGGCCAGAATGGTCTTGTACTACATATTATGTATTTTGCTTGGAATTTCTGTATCAAGTTGGTGCCTCATCAGCTACTTGATAATCCTGGGGCTGAGTGAGCACAAGGGCCATTTTACGGGAAGTTAATATCCGAAAACCGGTCCCGACAAACTTGTTATCAGAGCCAGGCTGACCATTGGCTAATCCTATCTTAGCCAGGTCGAAAAACCTAGGTAAACCAACCCACCAGACCTTAACCTAACCCCAGCCAAGCTTCTCATGCAAGATAGCCACACAGTGATCCCGACACTTTTGGCAGTCGGTGCCCAACCTATCAGCCTAGCCTGTCGATCACGCGCTAGTGACCGACACCTATATTGTCTCATTCACAAGTGTGCGAAGTAAAACTCCGTCCCCTTTTTCTATAAAAAGGGCACGCTAGCCTCAACACAGCACATCACAAACTCTTTCCCCAAACCAAGCTATAATGCCTGGCCCCGTCGTGCACAATGAAACCACGGCAAACAACCTTGGAGGCTTTGTGACCGTGCTAGCAAACCTCACCCGCCGTGCATTTGCATTAGAAGAACCCCCAGAATATGTTGTGTACCAAGGACCCATGAACAGTGAGAGCCGTCAATTCTGGGCCACCGTGCACATCTATGGTAGGGGTCTATCACCAGAACGCCCCTACAGGTTCACCAGAAGGACAACTTCCTTTGAGCCGCAAGCCATCCAACTAGCTGCTCGAGAGGCTATAGTTCAACTCCGGCACTTGTTGCCCAGAGTTAACTGTCGCTCATTCTACTACTACCCCAGCCGTGATGGATATGGTAGGCCACCCCAAGTTGCCAACGGAGACCATGAGACGGATCCTGCATTATTGCATCTGGTACGCTATGTAAGTGTACTAGAGGGACTGTTCGATCAAATCACCCTTTATCTGATCGCAGCTCGTGGAGAGCTGATTCGCCGAGCTCCGACAAGAGGAGAAGAGGAGCCCAACACCGACAACCCAGTCGTGCTGTTCGGATAACCGATCGAGACCTTGAGGTCAGCCCCAGCCATCAACCAAGGTGCTTTGATGACCCCAGAAGTGCTTCATCGCCTTTTGGGAAGCACACCCCAACGGGATTGTGGCCAACAATCCCCGCGATGGTCATCATCGCTACCCCGACCCTGCAGTTCCTCAACCCCCTCCAGCTAATCCCGACGGTGAGGCCAATGGAGAAGCCTCGGCATCCACAAGGCTAGCCCTCTTAGATATTAACGAGGTAGACTAGAGTCGCTCGAGTAGTGCCGAGTCTTAGTACGTCCACGCCCTGTAATTGTGTGATCTTGTATCGCCGTAATTAAATGTTGTTTGCTTGTGCACCCCTATTTTTTTAATAGCCATGCATGAGTATGTTGGTGTGCGATTGCATTTTTAATTCCGAGCGTGGTTGCCAAAAACTAGCCCCGACGACGCAAAGTTTGTGCTATGAGTAGACTCTTTGTTTTCAGCTAATGGGAGTAATATTTTCAAGACAACCCTTAACAAAACTCGAGGACGAGATTTTTTTAAGGGGGGTAGTGTTGTGACACCCCAAAATTTTAACCTTGTTTTATTAATTAAAATTTTGCCAGGAAACTTAAACTTTTATTTTCTGGATTTCCTTTTGTTTTCAGAACCATTCTTTTCTTTAGTATTAAGGAGTTTTTACCCCAAGTGAAAACTTTTCAATCATTATTGGACTTATTTACCCTCTCAAATAAAAATATTATTTTATCAGTAGGATTATTTATATAATTATTTTTCCTGAGCTTTATTTCTCTAAAATGGTTTTTCTTTAGTTTTAGGGTCCCATTTAACTGCAACCCTTTTATAAATTCATTTAAAAATCTCACCAAAATTTGGGGATGTTATGTGATGTATTTAAATCACTTTTATGCAAAAATATATTTCATTCATTGGATATTTTGAGTTCTACACCACATTTTCAAATCTGGTCCACTGGGCAATTTTGCACTACAACCTAATTAAATATTTCTTTAAAACTTCCACCAAAATTATGGGATGTCAGTAGGAGTATATTATTCAACTTTTTGCAAAAACCCAGTGTTGTTCTTTGAAAAATTTGAGGGAATCATCCTCATTTGCATTCTGGTTCAACTTGGTGATTTTTACTGCAACCATATTTTTACTTGCTCTTTTTCCCTTGATTCTTTCTCCTGATTGTAGACCAACCTACCAAACCCTTAAGTCCAAGAGATCAGCCCCATAGGCATGTTTTAAGTTGACCAGATTGCGCCTTTCCTTTTCTGCCCAGATTTGAATTTCACCAAAACTTGCATTGTAAAGATTCTTGTTTTACCAAACCAACTCCATCACCACCTTTTCGAATGAAGGAGACACCAATCTGGAATGTTTTGTTGCCATCAGAGTCCTTTAGATGCCACTGGCATTTCTTCAAATACCTTGAGTGCATAGCCAGTTTTGGCATGGTTTTTAGTTTACAGGTTGGACTAACTTGCTTTGCCTAGCCAGCTTGTCCACTAGGGGTTTAGCAACCACCCTAACAGTCTGGTGACTTGCAGTATCATCCAAGCCCTCTTGGGTGCCATGGCATTTCGCCGAGCGGTTCGTGGGCGTGCACTGGGTGCGCCCAGAGCGTGCCAACTGTAGCCGCGCGCCCGAACCGCCGCGTCGCGCTTGCTCCGCACCTCCTGGCCTTTTCTTGCCCGAGGGACCAAGCCACGATCTTATCCATTCACCCGTGACATGGTGCCACCCCTGGCTCCTCGCAGCGCCGCCGCAGCGATCCTTTTGGCAACACGCAGGCGTCGGCAGCCCGCCCCTGCTCAGGTCGGCACCGCCCAAACCACCCCAGTGCGCCAGCTCGCTCGTGGAACAGCCCGAGCTCATCCATGATCTCGTACGCTAGCGCCCGTCGCCGCCACGTCGCCCTAGCTACAGAATGGCGGTCACCGGCGATCTTATCCGCGGCCGCCGCGAACCGACCTCCCTACGCTATAAATGGAAAGCCCCGAGCTCGTACCAGCACTCAGGCAGCCTCAAGCCATCTCCCTAGGAGCCCCCATGGCCAGCAATCAACGACAGGAGGTCTTCTTCCCCGCCTCTGGCCGTCTCGGCCGCCGCCACGCCCCAGCTCCATTCATTCGCAACCCGAGCCCTCCCGTCCATCTAGCGCTACCGTTCGACTCCCCATGACCCTGCAGAGCCGCCCAACACCTCAAACCTGGTCGGGAACCACCGCAGCCCAGAGCCCCATCTCACCCAACGCCGCCGTCCGCCGGGAAGCTCATCACCGGCGACTCCGTCCACGTCGGCGACCATGGCGGGTACCCACGAGTTCGCCTCGACCACCTGAGCACACCCATGCGCTCAGATCCCCGAGGGATGCCTCCGTTCGCCGGCGAGCCTCGCCGGAGCTCCACCTCTGTTCGGTCGGAGGAGACGGCGCGCGCGTGGACTGGTCAAACCTGACCAAAGGGGCTCACTGGACCCACTGTCAGTGACCCAGCCCCGCCACCACGTGTTTTAAGTGGAGGCGCATTCTCAAAGTACGTCTTCGACGTGTACCCCTTTTCAAAGCGTTTTTTCTTTTTTTTTTCAGTTTTATTTTAAAAACAGATTTGACCAAAACTTTGACTAGCTCTAACTTTTTAAATATAACTACAAATGAGTTGATTATTTTTCCTACCTCTCTCAAATATTGTCTAGTTTATTTTCAGATTTATTTGAAAAAAATTCAGACAACGTTTTTGTGCTATTTAAAAGCTATGTGTTAATTTGAATAATTTCAAAAATAGGATTTTTGGAGGAGAAGAAAACTTCCAAAAGTTTTGGACTACACCTCACCCCTCCACAACTTGAAGGCAAGCATTCTGAACCCTGGCATAATATTTTTGTGTGTTGGCTAACACGATTTATAACACCATCTTAATACGGAAAACTCGTTATTTTATGTGGTGATACGATCATTTGCATGAATGCATATTGGAAACTTCCTTGCTGTTGGAAGTGGATATACTTGTGATGGTAATCGTCCTCGTATGCCTTGCATGCATGCCGGTAAGAAATCTGGGAAAGCCTCTGCCTTGGGTAGGCATGAGCTTGTCTCCGGTCTCCGTCGGGACGGTTACGTCCGGTATGGCATAGTAAGGTATAATGAGTGGTGATTCTGTGGGTTGAAATATTTTGTTATACATATCATGCAAGGAAACTTAAACCTCCAGAGTCGACCATAGATCGAGTCTTGTTCCAGTAAACCCCCATACTCATTTTGTACTACCACTTGTCCCTGCCGCAGGTAGTGTACAGTTCAGTAAATTGTAAACCCCTTCCTAGCACACACCGTACAGAGAGGCCATGGTGGAAGATACAGGCTGCATCCGGTAGGCATGCCACCTGGTCCGGGGGCATGGGTGTTTTCCGGTTGGGACCGAGAGGGGGGCACCCCTTAGAGCGCGCGATATAAATTTGATCCCATGCTACGCGAGGTTGTAGCCTCCCCACTTAGAGTTTTGCTTAACAGGTGTCGTGGGTGATTCCTGCATACAGGTAAGTTAAGCTGGTGTGTAAAGTTAGGCGTGTTTTCAATTAAAAGACCGTAAATGGAATTAGTCCGGGACTAAAGGAATCCGTTACTTGTGGGTAAAGAGTACACCCTCTGCAGAGATTAAATCTATTTGAATAGCCGTGTCCATGGGTAAGGACTACTGATGCAGGATGGGTCAAGTGTCGGTCTTAGTGTCGGTCTTCGGAGGAGAAACTGTTAAACCGAACTTGGATCATGACTTGTGACTTGTGATGATCATGATTATTATTTGTTATGGACTAACCCGTTATATTATTTGAATTATCGAGTATCCCTGGGATGGTTCTACCTCCTGGATATTCACTGTGATTATTTAAAAGCCCTTTATGAGGTGTCGCTGAGATGCTCGACTGTGGCATTCTTGTTGTTTACTTTATAAGCCCTTTATGTGGTGTCGCTGAGACGCCCGACTGTGCAATGCTTATTATTTATTTACTTTATAAGACCTTTATGTGGTGTCATTTGAGGCCTTAATCGTGGCATGCTTACTATTTATTTACTTTATAAGCCCTTTATGTGGTGTCGCTCAGACGCCCGACTGTGGCATTCTTGTTGTTTACTTTATAAGCCCTTTATGCGGTGTCGCTCAGACGCCCGACTAAGGCATGCCCGTTATTTACTATCCTTTCGAGACGTCGCTTCAGACATCCGATCGGGTATTTTATTACTACTCTGTTATTACATATTCATTGTTGCATACAAATAACCTGCTTGCATGCATCAGGGATTTTACTTTATGACTGACGTTGTGATCATAGAACATTTCAGAGCATGATTAGCCATTGTTATATTATACCCGTGTTCATAAAGTTTGCGAGTACATTCAAAGTACTCACTGGCTTGTCCCTGGCTATTGTCTTGGCCAGATTTCTTGCTTCGAGAGGAGCGTTGCAATGATGGCCCCGGAACCTAAGCAACGGTGATTGCAGCCTCGCGAAGATAGGAGTTAACCTGGTCAGCTGTTCCTGTGGGAAATGGAGTCCCATAGACGCTGAAGATCCACAAACCGCTTCCGCCATCAACCACTAGAAACAAAATTGTTGTACTCATAGACCAGAATGGTCTTGTACTACATATTATGTATTTTGCTTGGAATTTCTGTATCAAGTTGGTGCCTCATCAGCTAACAGTAATCCCGGGGCTGGTGATCACAAGGGCCATTTTCTGGGAAGTTAATATCCCGAAAACCCGGTCCTGACAACAGATGGGACACAAAGCTAACACGATCTTCACGTTCCAGATTGCACTTCATAAGAACGTTGATTGCTTGCATCATGTTGTTCTTGATATCCTTGCTTTCGAGAACCTCATCCAACGTGACGACCAAGGGAATAGAAAACCCTACAAGACTTGATCTTCTCAAAGATCGAGCAACTCACGACGAACTCACGAAATGAGACATTAGAAGACCTCTTGAGTTGAGACTCAAAACACACATCTGGAACGAGGAAAGGACGCAGACGACGAATGTTCAATTTGGTAGGCAACAATTCCATGCTGGAGTAGGATGGTGCCTGGTTTCAAAGTAACGAGGAGATAATTGCCATGACTCCATAACGGGACACCCTGAGGGAGGTGATTTGTAGAAATATTCCCTTGAGTGGCAAAAGAATTACTTTTGATGTAGAAATCACCGAAACTCTCTAAACCAGCCCAAGGTAAAACACAAATGATTGTTTGAAGGAGTTCGGAGAAACGACATGCTCCGACTAGAATGGATGATGTGGACTACCTTGTTGAAAACAATGCAATGGATGATTTTTGCTTATCATCGGAGATGGATGGGACCCATGGTAGGACCACTTCTGAAGATGATCCGGAACAACAATTACTGGGAGGGGCAGCCCATGGAAAATTGGCACAATGGTGGTGCAAGCTGGGAACATAATGCAAATGTTGGGAATGTTCCAACCATCATATCTGCCTGAGATTCAGATCTGGTTGGTAACAGGATAGTTCAGACCGCATGTCTGGAAAAGAAAGTTTGCAACACAAACTGACGAGACGACGTTGCTAGATTCTCAGGAAATGAACTATGGTAGTAAGCTCCAAAACATGAGATGGTTCTGGTACACACATGTGAACACGCTGTCCCAGACAAGCATGACCACGTAGTGGTCTTAAAACAAAACACTACCGAGTTCTGGTTGGGAACCATCAACGAGGATATCGAAGTCCTTTCATAAGTCCAGATTAGCTCTTATGAAGGAACTCCTTCTCCTTGATCAAATCAGTCAGTGGCCTGGTGTACTAGGAGATACATATGGAACAGAGGTAGCGAGCCTGTCAAACCATAGCATACTTCGCACAGGCATGACTAACTTGGGATGGTACTAGAGGAAACAAAAACAATCTTTTTCGAACATCACGGTGGCAACTTGCACCAAATGCACATGAATCAGAGAAAGTCACTTCTCTCATCCAACATATGCTTCATGAGCTAGCATGAAGAAATGCTTTCAAAAGTTTCCAACACTAGCTTAATGTTCAACATGAATCATGGAGGAGATAAAATGCTGCGGATGAGCTCAACAACAAGTCATCGGAATGACCATATAAATGGAATTCCATAATTATGTGAAAAAGGACATAGCATTGGTCAGACCAAAGGATGTAATGGTGTATGCTCGAGGGATCAACCACGAGTAAGACAACATTACGAACATTGTTGGTTCTGATTTGACTTGACGATAGCCCATAATCAAGTCAAAGTTTGGAAAAGACAATAGATCCAACAATTGATCACGAGGATCAATCAATGAGGATATCATCTTTCTTCAACACACACACACCTAAGGATATCCCTTTGAATGAACCGGGTCAAATAAAGCTTTTATCTTCCAACTCTCCAAGTTATTGTTTAGCTTATCCAACTAGTTCAGGGGTATCCAACACACATCCTTGGAGAAAGGGTGGTTTATGAAAAAACCAACTTGATCACGAACCCAACATAGCGATCAGGTGACAACCTGGTAATGCTTCCGAGAAGATATTCGGAAAATCACGAACCACCGATATGTTTTTAAGCTCGAGAACAATCTTGCTTTTCAAGGCAAGACGACATGATCGGAAGAGCAAGGGATGGATATAGTCCTAACTCATTGATCGAAGAGTGCACCAGGGGAAACAGACTAGGTAGCACCATCTATCTTAGAATGATGATTCAATAACCAACACGCTAAGAATGAAATTATTGTCCTTTAACTACCAAGCAACACGGTTGCTAGGAGTTTTGACTTCACACATCATAACTCACTTGTCGGCATTCCGGTTGCGAAAACACAAAACCGAGGTATGAATAATGATGGCGAGAAGTATCACTGCAACAAGAATTCATAAGAGTTGATGCAATTCTTATGACATTCTTGACATAAAGATGGTAACACTCCAAGGTAGAACAGAGCAAAAGCTGAATTATCATTTTGATCCACGGAATACAACTACTTTTACCCAATCCTCGAAATGGACAAGGTACTGGAGTTTGTTTCTCCTAGTCATTCCGGAATAGGATGGCTTGACGGACCACATGAATAATAGGCATCGATGAACGAATGCACGCATACTTTTGACTATCAACTGATAGATGATGGTCAGAATACAACTGAAGAGGGACAACTCAAAGGAACATATAACTTTCTGAGTCATGGATGCATAGATTAGTATGTCGTACAAAGCTCAACATATTTCTTCCGAATAACCCATGCAGAAAGGTAGATCTGGCAGAGGCATAATATAGAATCGAGAACTCATCAAGAGCACTCTGGTTGTGATCTTTCGGTTCAAAGAACTTCTACCATAAGCAGTTCATGGTATTTGGAAGAAGGAAATACCACGGACCTCGAGGACTATCGCAAATGTTACTAATGTCCTAAAGGAACTAGCAAACACTATCAACAGGAGGTGAGTGGAGTGAATCTCGGGTTCAAAACCCAGGAATAGAATAACTACTAACTAAATGGCATCACGGGATGCTTTTGAGAATGGTGGCCAGAATCATCACACTTGGAACAAAAAGCATTGCTAGATTACTGGGTGATTTTTCCAGGATGCCTAGGGTCATAACACTAGCTCCATCTTATATGTCGAGGCAGTAGAGTACCTCAACAAACAGTTTAGTGTGCTTAATCTGGCCCAAAAGGACATCAGGAACGGGAGGAAGGGATTTGCAAATGTATCAGTCTGTTTAGAAACCTGGGATGACTCGGACAACAAAACGGCTGTAAATGCTCAGAAAAATATTTGAGACATTCACAAGGATTTGCATAGTCACTTAACAACATCATATCAAGGTTCTGGTTCAACTAACAACATACTAAAAAAGTAGAAACTGAACTGAGGCCTGGAACTAACAATCCTAAGATTCTACGGATTAGTAACACGTGATCCTGATAGACAGATGAGATCCTAGTCCTTAACCCACGTAGGAAAGAAGAGTGTCGGTGTCAAAACCGGCGGATCTCGGGTAGGGGGTCCCGAACTGTGCGTCTAGGCGGATGGTAACAGGAGACAAGGGACACAATGTTTTTACCCAGGTTCGGGCCCTCTCGATGGAGGTAAAACCCTACTCTGCTTGATTAATATTGATAATTTGGGTAGTACAAGAGTAGATCTACCACGAGATCAGAGAGGCTAAACCCTAGAAGCTAGCCTATGGTATGATTGTTGTTCGTCCTACGGACTAAAACCCACCGGTTTATATAGATACTGGAGAGGGCTAGGGTTACACAGGGTCGGTTACAAAAGGAGGAGATCTACATATCCGTATCGCCAAGCTTGCCTTCCACGCCAAGGAAAGTCCTATCCGGACACGGGACGAAGTCTTCAACCTTGTATATTCATAGTCCAGGAGTCCGGCCAAAGGTTATAGTCTGGCCATCCGGACACCACCTAATCCAGGACTCCCTCAGTAGCCCCCGAACCAGGCTTCAATGACAGCGAGTCCGGCGCGCAGATTGTCTTCGGCATTGCAAGGCGGGTTCTTCTCTAAATTCCGTGTAGCTGTTGAATAGTGTCCGGCTCCTTGTGAATATTGCGCTCCTTGGCTTCCGCGCCCACTAATGGCCATCTTCCACGTGTCAAACGAATGCGAAAAGCTAGGGTGTTTTACATTTACCCCCCTAGCTGCACAAATGAGTTGTCTATTAAAGAGACGGGGATTTAGATCCAAATCACACCACCTTCCCTTCACGAGCTTTCATCAGAGCACACCCGACAGAGATCCAGTCCATCATGGCCGGTCGTCGTAGCTCCTCCTCTCGCCCTCCCAGTCCTCAACCTGGAGATTGGAAGAGATGTTCCATCCCGCACAGCGAGCTAGTGGCGCTCCAAGCAAAGGGATTCCTCCCCCCAGCCTACATGGTCCCGGTTCGAGCCGGACTTGCCACCTATAATGGCCGAGAGCAAGCGGAGAGTGTCCCCAATCCTTCAAAAGGAGAGCGGGTATGCTTATCCCTTATTTGATATGAGGGCTCGGATTTCTAATTCATCCGTTTCTCCGGGGGCTGCTGGAGTTCTATGGCCTCCAGCTGCACAACCGTACGCCAGCCTCCATATTGCACATCGCGGGCTTCGTAGCTGAGGGAGTCCCGGACTAGGGGGTGTCCAGATAGACGGACTATCGTCACTGCCGGACTCCAAGACTATGAAGATACAAGATTGAAGACTTCGTCCCGTGTCCGGATGGGACTTTCCTTGGCGTGGAAGGCAAGCTTGGCGATACGGATATGTAGATCTCCTATCATTGTAACCGACTCTGTGTAACCCTAACCTATCCGGTGTCTATATAAACCGGAGGGTTTTAGTCCGTAGGGCGAACAACAATCATACCATAGGCTAGCTTCTAGGGTTTAGCCTCCTTGATCTCGTGGTAGATCTACTCTTGTACTACCCATATCATCAATATTAATCAAGCAGGAGTAGGGTATTACCTCCATCGAGAGGGCCCGAACCTGGGTAAAAACATTGCGTCCCTTGTCTCCTGTTACCATCCGCCTAGACGCACAGTTTGGGACCCCCTACCCGAGATCCGCCGGTTTTGACACCGACATTGGTGCTTTCATTGAGAGTTCCGCTGTGCCGTCGCCATCAGATAGGATGCCTCATCTCGTCTTTAAAGACGACACCATCGCCAAAGAAGCCTTGGCCACTGGTCAGACTCTTCGGCCAGGCGGTTTTCTCATGACCACTAGTTCGGCCGCCGCGCCGACGATGACCTCTCGAGTCATCGACACCAATCTCCATGTTGATTCGGAACTTGCCGAACAGTTAGATCCGATCGAGCTCTCCTCCATAAACGAGCTCTTGGATCGCATCGCCGCCCTGGGAGTCGCTACAGACTACGACCGGATCGGGCCTAAAACCGATCTGAGAGAGATCAACTCTCCCCAGACTACCCATCATGTTGCTGTGATAGAGGAGCAATGCGGCGACTCTTCTTCTATCTTAAGGACTAGCTACGTCCGGATTCCCGATCCCTCCATGCCGGATTCCTGCGGAAGGACGGATGTCGATCAAGCCCTGAACTTAAAGTCAGGCGACGGGTCGGACTCATTGGATAGCACTCAAAAATCCAAACTTCTGAGTTCGGAGGCTTCCCAGCCCTTGAGTCCTAAATTGGACGGGGTTCCGGAGTTAGTGCCACCCGCCCACCCAAACATGAGCGATCTCTCTCGAATTCGGCAAGAGCCCGCTGAAACAGTACATCATTACTGGGCCAGATTCCTCCTGGTTTTGAACAGGATAAAGGACTGCCGAGAGGAGGACGCAATCCCAATTTTCTGCAATAATTGCACGGACAAGGGAATCTTAAACGCCATAAGTCGTCGTGAAATTACACGCTCACCGACTTGGTGACCATAGTACAAAAGTATCTGTGCGATGGAGAGCGCTGGACAGCCGAAAGTAAATTTTGGGATAATCCGCCCCGAATACATCCCGATCCGGAAAAAAGGGTTCATCATTATCAAGCACCTGGGTTGAATACCAAAAACCAAAACCCCTAAAGGGTACGGAACCGCATCGAGGGTTGGCTAAGCGGACCTGCAAAATTCATAGCACAGAGGGCGCCACTCCAACTCATAGCCTTCGAGCATGTTGGATACTACGGCAGGTGGCCAAAAGTGGCGAAGAGCTTCTAGCTCCAGAATCCCAGCCCAGCAACACCAGTACGGCGTTAACAGTCTTCGAGACTTTCGCGTCAAATAACATGCGAAAATGAACACTCCGCAACCTTGCCGAAGTCTACCAAGTAGCAACAATAAATCCATGGAGTGACACGGCTATTACCTTTAATGCCAATGATTTAACCTAAATTCGAACTGCCGGGCACCAGCCGCATTGGTCCTCGGTCCGATAGTAGACGGCTTCGCCTCACTAAGGTATTCATGGATGGCGGTAGCGGACTAAACCTCATCTATGAGGAAACCCTCCAAAATGGAAATAGATCGGAACCGCGTTGAGCGAAGCAACACAACCTTTAGAGGAATAATCGAGCAGGAAGCATGCTGCACAGAAAAATTACATCGACGTAGTGTTCGCTCACCGGACAATTACAGGTCCAAGGAGGTCACCTTTCAAGTGGCCCGTTCAACAGCGGATACCATGCTTTATTAGGACGAGGCGTTCACAATCTTTCAAGCTATACCCCATTATGGGTACATGAAGCTTAAAATGCCCGGACCTATCGTAATCATCACTCTCGCTAGTGATCCGAATATAGCACTCCGCTACCGAAAACAAGACAGCCGCACTAGCCCTCGAGGCACTATCCGAAGCCCTAGCGGCCGAAGAACTCACCACGATGCGCTCCACGGTGAACAGGGACGATGTGATACTTGATAAAAGATCCAAGTCCACCTCTTTTAAACCAGCAGATGAAATAGTCAAATTCCAAGTCCACCCAACGGACCATGCAAAGAGGGCCTCCATCGGGGCACAATTAAACCCTGATGTAGACGCCGCACTACGAGAATTTCTACAAGAAAACTGGGACATCTTCGCCTGGCACCCTTCAGACATGCCAGGAATCCCATGTCAGCTGGCCGAGCACAGCCTAAATATCCTAAAAGGATTCAAGCCAGTTAAACAGGCTCTTCGGCGCTTTTCCGAACCAAAGAGACAGGCCATGGGAGAGGAGCTAGCCAAACTTTTGGAAGCCGGATTCATCAGAGATATAAAACATCCGAATTGGCTAGCAAACCTGGTGATGGTACCAAAGAAGGATAAATCCTGGCGCCTATGTGTTGATTTGAAAGACCTTAATAAGGCTTGCCCAAAGGATCCCTTCCCCCTCCCTCGAATTGATCAAATCATTGACGCTTCTGACAGGACACGACTCATTGTGCTTCCTCGACGCGTACTCCGGCTACCACCAAATCAAGATGGCGGAGCCAGACCAAGCTGCAACACCATTCATCACTCCATACGGCCCGTTCTGCTTCAACACAATGCCCTTTGGGCTAAAAAACGCCGGAGCAACCTATCAGCGCATGATTCAGACATGTCTGGCAAACCAGATCGACAAAAGGGTGGAAGCATATGTAGATGACGTGGTCGTCAAAACCAAGCACGTCGAAACTCTAGTAGACGATTTGAGGCTCACATTTGACAATCTTCAAAAATATGACATCAAGCTCAATCCAGAAAAATGCGTCTTCGGCGTTCCAGCCGGAAAGCTCCTGGGCTTCATCGTGTCCGGTAGAGGAATTGAAGCAAACCCAGCCAAGATCCGGGCCCTGTCACAATTGGATATTCCAAAAGACCTCAAACAAATACTGAAATTGACGGGATGCGTAGTGGCTCTAAGCCGCTTTATTTCCCGATTGGGGGAAAAAGCGTTACCCCTTTACCGCCTCCTCCGCCGCACCGAACACTTCGAGTGGACGGATGCCGCCACGGCCGAGCTCGAAGAAATAAAGGCCACTTTGGCAACAAATCCGGTCCTGGCAGCGCCCAATGTGGGCGAACCAATGCTATTATATATCGCCGCAACACATCAAGTTGTCAGCGCGGTGCTCGTTGTCGAACGAGAAACGGCGGACACCGGTTCCCTGTTCAAAAACCGGTTTATTATGTGTCCACTGTCCTAACTCCATGCAAGTCCCGGTACCCACACTACCAAAAGATAGCATACGCGGTGTTCATGGCATCCCGGAAGCTGCGACACTACTTTCAAGAGTGTTCGATAATGTTAGCCTCTGAAGTACCTCTTAATGACATTATAAACAACCGCGATGCGACGGGCCGGATTGCTAAATGGGCCATAGAGCTCCTCCCATTCGACATAACTTATAAGCCACGACGAGCTATTAAGTCACAGGTTTTGGCCAACTTCGTGGCCGAATGGACTGAAGCCGAACTCCCTAAAGAGTACGGCGCATACTCCAATTGGATCATGCACTTCGACGGCTCCAAAATGTTGGCCGGCCTGGGGGCTGGCGTCGTCCCGACGTCCCCAACCGGGGACATAGTCCAATACGTCCTTCAGATAATGTCTACGGACTCCAACAACGCAGCCGAATACGAGGCCCTTCTGCACGGCCTCCGGATGCAGTCTCCATGGGCATTCAACGCCTAGAAGTGCGCGGGGATTCGAACCTCGCAATATCTCAAATAAACGGGGACTTTGATGCCAAAGATCCAAAAATGGCAGCATACCGCAATGCGGTCCTATAAATGTCAGCACGGTTCGAAGGGCTCGAATTTCATCACGTAGCCCGGGATAACAACCAGGCGGCGGATATATTAGCCCGCATCGGTGCAAAACGCGATGCCGTCCCACCCAATATCTTTTGGAACGGCTGTTCAGGCCATCCGCATTATGGGAAGAAGTCCGCAATAACAATCCGGACTAACCGCACCGCCTGACGCCGAACACCCTGACACAACCGGAGGCTCCGCCCCCGAGATAACACCCTCTGCTCATGAAATAATGGCGGTTATCGCCCCGTGGACGGAACCATTCCTTGCCTACCGAACGACGCAGGAACTCCCCGAAGACCAAAATGAGGCTCGCTGCATAATACGGCGCTCTAAAGCCTATAAAGTCCATGAGGGAGAGCTTTATAAGAAAAGCACTACCGGAGTCCTTCAAAGGTGCATCTCCGAAGAGGAAGGGCGCAACCTCCTGGCTGAAATTCATGCCGGACTGGTGGGCACCACGCCGCAGCCCGGCACTTGTAGGCAAGGCCTTCCGTATAGGATTTTATTGGCCGACGGGCTCGGGCAGATGCGCAGGATTTAGTCCAAAGATGCGTCGGTTGCCGCCTTTTTGCTAACAAAGCCACATGCCACCCACCGCCTGAAAACAATACCCATCACCTGGCCGTTCATGATGCAGGGGCTTGACATGGTTGGACCCCTTAAGGGAGGAACCCACAAGAAAAAATACCTATTGGTCATGGTGGATAAATTCACCAAATGGATAGAGGCCAAACCAGTTAAAACGGCCGAATCCGGACCGGTGATAGACTTCATATCAGGGGTAGTGCACCGTTACGGTGTCCCCCACAGTATCATCATTGCTAATGGCACCAACTTCACGGCCGATGAGGTCAAATCATGGTGCAAAAACATGGGCATCAAGCTCGACTACACCTCAGTCTATCACCCTCAAACCAACGGCCAAGTCGAAAGGGCAAATGGTCTGATCATGAGCGACATTAAACCCAGACTAGTGCGGTCCCTCAAAGAATCTAACACGACCTTTGGGTTGAGGAGCTCGACTCAGACTGGGGCTACGGACCACGCCGAATCGTACTACCGGATTCACACCATTCTTCATGGTGTACGGCGCAGAGGCAGTCTTGCCCTGCGACATAATACATGACTCACCTCGCGTGCGCATGTACGAAGAAAGAGAAGCCGGTCTCGATCGGCACGACAGTTTGGGCGCATTGGAGGAGGAGCGCGACGTGGCAAAAGCTCGTTCCGCATTTTATCAACAGCAGGCTCGAAGATATCAAAGCAGGAAAGTACGGGCCAAAGCTTATAGCGTTGGCGAACTAGTTCTACGCTCACGGACAAGAAAAAGGACAAACTCAAGCCCAAATGGGAAGGTCCCTTCATCATTGACCAGGTCCTGACCGGCGGAGCATACCGTATGCGAAACGCATCGGATAACCGACTCGAGCCGAACCCATGGAACACAGCCCGTCTACGAAGATTCTACGCCTAAGTGCCGGACTCCAAGTTCGTCTCCTTCCTCCGTCCGCATTCTTTATTTTTTCTTTTGTGTTGTCTTTTATTTCTCTCCTTCCTCCTTCTTCTTCTTGTAGCCTCTAGAGGATCGTTTGCGCTTTTTCCGCACACACTTGATGCGCTGTCCGCGCTCATTATACCTGGGGGATTCTTTAACATAAGCTTATCTCTACGGGCTTCAAAACCGGCGGATCTCGGGTAGGGGGTCCCGAACTGTGCATCTAGGCGGATGGTAACAGGAGACAAGGGACACGATGTTTTACCCAGGTTCGGGCCCTCTTGATGGAGGTAAAACCCTACGACCTGCTAGATTAATATTGATGATGTGTGTTACAAGAGTGGATCTACCACGAGATCAAAGAGGCTAAACCCTAGAAGCTAGCCTATGGTATGATTGTTGTATATTGTATATGAGATTGTCTATCGACTAGCCTGGCCTCGGTTTATATAATGCACCAGAGGCCTAGGATAACAAGAGTTCTAGCCAAATACGCCGGTGGGGGAGAAGTCCTTGTCTTGATCGCCAAGTCTTGTGGAATCTTCCTTGTATGCGGCACCTGTCCGGACTGGCCCATGAGTATGCGGCCCTGGGGGTCCTCGGCCCAATCTAACCGATTGGGGGACGACGTGGTGAGTACCCCCTAGTCCAGGACACCGTCAGTAGCCCCCTGAACCGGTCTTCAAGTTAGGGACGCTCCTCGATTCTTCCGAACTGTTCTTCATCTTCGGTTGTCGGTCTTGAAAACTGGTTCAACAAATCTTCCCATATTCGATTCGAGGATCGCCGAAATGCATTCGGCGAGTTTATACGTCGGGTATCCGAGGAGCCCCTTTAAGTTTCCGGCCTTTATCAATGCCTTGTTATTTTTATGCCACACCTCGGGTTTGAAGTTATTCCCGGGAGGCAGTGTCCTCTTGCGTCCGAGCTCTAACGCCGGACTGCATTCGAGGTATCTTTTGCAGCCGAGCACCAATGCCGGACTGCTTCCCAGCTCTAACGCCGGACAGTATCCGAGCTCCAACGCCGGACTATGTATCCGAGCTCCAACGCCAAACGGTATCCGAGCTCAAACGCCGGACTATGTATCCGAGCTCCAACGCCGGACTGTATCCGAGGTGTCGTAAATCACCTTGGGTCAAAGGAGTTTGAAGGAGTTTAGCCGAGCTTAATGCTGGAAATGCCCTCTATGGAGCCAGCCACTGGCACCCGAGCTTTATGCCAGACTGCTTCTGAGGTGGTGCACCACCCCGACTGCGGGCCGATTTTTTTCAATATTTTTGATTGGTGCAATTTATTCTCTGCCGAGATACCTAGCCAGTAGCCCTCAAGGTGGGTATCGGTCTAAAACCCGAGATGCACATGAAGGATGACATAAGACCGATGATCCCCTAGCTGCCGAGACTCAGGTTGATTTGCAAAATCGGTCTGAGGATCAAGTCCTAGCTCGGTAGAATACTTCGGGACACAAAAGGCGGCGTGCTCAGTCCTCAAGACTCAGGTTGGGTGCGGCCGACCAAACTGAGGATCAAAATCTCCTCGGAGACTGTATTACACTTAAAATTTTCTGCATTGGATAGGCAATGCAGTAGCCCCTGAGACACTGGTTGGGTGGCAACACCAGATCAAGGGATCGATGTGCCCCTTTGATATTTGTAAATAATAAGCCCGAAGCCCAGTAGCCCCCGAGCCTTAATGCGGGCACGGGTGGCCGAATTAAGGATCGATATCCATAATAAAATCACAAATTATGTGTAATGACTCTATGTATTTACTCATTAATGCTCCGATCCGCATTGTACAAAACTTTGTTGACCGACCATCAGCTTCCACCTCCTCGGCCAATAGCCGAGGACTGTTTGTCCTACTTTATAAAGCCTTCATGAGGGCAAATATTTATAACAAACAAGGCAATCTGGCCATATGGTTTTATAAACAAAGGTACGCGGAGAGACATGTTATATTACTGTTTAATAGAAGAAATGTCTTCCAAAGAAAATAGTCTCGCTATCGGTTCCTTTCTGTGGTTGTCATGCTAAGCATGATCATGAAACCTCAGCTCCAATGTAAGAGCAAAATATCAAGGATTTAGTTTGGGAGGCCGATTAATAGCCCCTGTAGTGTTCGGGCGACGATACGAGGTCAAGCCGGAAACACTTCGGCCAATTTTATGAATGGCCCGTCATTTAATATAGTCATCGAATCGCTGACCAGTTTACATCTATTGTGACAGTCAGTTTTCGGCTTTCTCCACTAAGGTGCTTGACCATGCGAGCTGGAAGGACAATCGCAGTGGTTCTCCCTTTGCACACCTAGCCGAACAAAGCGGAACGTAGGAGGCAAGCGCGGGAGCCGGGCAACCCAACTATTGACCGAAGACACAATTCGAAACCGATGCATATATAGCAATATCCGAGAATGTTTTTTGCCGAATCTCTAAAGGTGTCCGGCGTTGCACTGCGAGACTTGTGCTGAAAACACACAAATAGTTAAAAGTGCCAAAAGCTTGGAAAACCAAAAAAAGGTTAGTAAAAACATGACGTCCGAACAAGATCAAGTGTTCGATGCCAATCCGAAAATTGGACTTTAGAAAAAAAAGTGCTTCTGTCGTGCTTTATCATGACACATCCTATCTCAAGACTTCAAGCGGGCCGGCCTACGGACTAGGCAAGTTTAGGAAACTAAACTCTAGCGGTTTTGAGAGAGAAATTAGGCTCCTCAGCTAGTGACCGCACACTCGTGTCGAGAAAAGGAGTGATAAATAATAAAAACTTTGCAATGACTAAGAAGAAAAACACTTAGTATGAAACGGCTCAAATAAACATAAGAGCCCCCAAGTGACTTGGGTAAAAGTTGACTATATAATGTAAGGTGACATGTATAATGCCTTCTAGCCGGATTGTAGATCGTTTGTCGTAGCGGACCTTTTCGCTTCAACCTCTGGACCCAATAGTCGGGAGTGTGTCCGAATACCCTCGCGGTTATAAAAACCGAGGCATGCGTGGAGACCAGGCGTAGGGGTCATTAGTGCTTTATCGGACATAAGTGCCCAACTAGTTATGTTATATTACATGGTTAGTAAGAAACATCTTCCAGGAGAATAGTTCCGTTAGGGGTTCCTTTCCACAGGGAGGCATGCCCTAAAGTGCATGTCCAGACCGCAAAAAGAGCGAGAAAAACATCTGGGGCAGGTAAATAAATAGGTAAGAAATCATCTTTTAGTTCATCGACCGAGTATTCCCTTAAGAACGCTTAGCTTTCGGCTTCACCCAGTCGAGGTACACATCCGGTGACCCGGCAGTAATAATCGCAGAGGTGCTCCCTTTACCACCTAGCTGAACAATCGGGAACGAGGGGTAAGCACAGAGCCAGCAACCCAGCTTGGCCAAAACTTAAGTCATATCGATGCATATAATGGTGAATAAAAGGTACATGCGGAAGTGTGACACATGTGTTGGGCATAAAGCCCGTATTAATAAGCTTATGTTAAAGAAGCCCCGGGTATAATGGTAGCGGGTAGCGCGTCAAGTGTGTCTTGAACAAAGTTTCGACAAGGAAAATTTTTACAAGCAACTTTTTTCCAAAAAAGTATAATGCTTGGTCGAACCGAACACAAGTTAGAAATTTAAAACTTTGAGCATGAAGGCAACTTAGATGGTTAATGTGTTCGGTATTGATGATGCGGTCCGAGCTTGATGTGGGACAAGGTTCCATCCCCAAGCCGGTCCCGAGGTGGCGGAGCAAAGAGCTCAGACCGTGAAGTGGTGACATAGCACGGTCCAACGCAGGACGGTAGAGTGATGCCGAAGTCCCCTGCATGGGGTAATGAAGTGTTGATGAAGCCCCCCGTCCAGCCGAGGTGACGCCAAAGGATATAGTCCGGCTGGATCATTTTCCTGTGCACAATAAATAGTGCAGACCGGGGATAATAGTAATAATAGGAATTAAAAAAAATGTTGCATAATAAATAATTTATGCAAAGTGAGTAATAAAAGAAATATGGCATGGCGCCGAAGTCAATGTCGATGCAGGGCGGCGGCGTGATGCGATAAAGGCATGGCAAGGCCTGAATTCATAGGTCGGTTCGAGTTCCGGATGCAGCATTCGCCGGACTATGTACGAAAACTCACCGAACCACCATGCAACCATCATTAATGCGGCCACCATTTGATAGACCTACGTACATATGATGGACAAACCAGAGTAATAGTTCGTTGGGAAAAAAGAACCCGAACAAGTAAAAAATACTAGGATTAATAGCACCTGGTTTATTTATTGTAGCAATCTGAAGAAAGGTGATTCCCAAAATTGGGACTCGATCCGCGCACCCATTGCCTGGTCGGCTAGTGACGCCGAAGTGTCCGGAGTAGGTTGATGAAGAGATGGCGAAGCCCCCGGTCCAGCCGAGATGTCGAAGTAGGTCGGCGTGATGGACACCAGCTTGAAGAAGCAATAGTGCGGCCCTGCCGATGCAGGTCGTGACGTGGTCAATGCCGGCTTGATGAAGCGATCGGGCGGCGATGCCGGTATGCCCGCTCCGTGTAATCCGTGGGGTGGCGATGTTGGTGATGATTTATCCTTCACGATGCCGGACTCAACAAAGTGACGACGTGTCTAGCGCAGGTCGGCAGCCGTGGAGCAATATTGCCGGACTGGTTTGATACCAGCATGATGTTGAAGATCATGTTCAAAAGATCTTAAAGTTAGTGGGATGTGTTCGGAAACAAAACACAATACCCCATACAAAACTTCCTTCAAAAAGGATGTCCGAGATCCCGTTCATAAAAAAGACGAACTCGGGTCGGATTCGTTTTCACGCAGAAAACAGATCCGAAAAGTGATGCACTAATCGGAAGGTTCCCGGAGTTTGGACGGTCGGATCGAGCTGAACTTTTGAGGGATGGTAGATATAGGAATTCCGCAGCCGATTAACGGTTGGATCTTCTAAAGGAAGTCCGAGCTAGAAGCTGGACACCACGCCCTAAACTCGTCCGGATTCTCGTCCATATTCAATGCGGCTCCGGTATATCGGAGATTGCCAGAGATTCCTCCATCGGAACTCGAGGAAATTTTCCAGGGTTGTTGTAGACTCAATTCCGCACAATTCCACCGAAGCAATCGTTAAAACGGCTCTTGAGGAGGCGGTGGCGGCGGACAGAAGTCCGCTGTCTAGAAAAACAGTACGGTCGCCTAAGGGCAATGTCGATGTTGAGCCCCCGGGCTCCCTGGATGATTCCTCCATGATCTTGAGAGAGACCGGAGTTTATGTTGATGAAGGCCCTCATCCGAACACGACGATCGGAGGTAGGGCGCAGTCCTTGGTCGAACCAAGGTGACCAGTCGAGCTGGTGACGAAGATGCCGAAGTCGCAGTTGATCTGCAGGCGAGCCATCGACCTTTTGCTGGACACACAGCGGAACTCTCAATGAAAGCACCAATGTCGGTGTCAAAACCGGCGGATCTCGGCTAGGGGGTCCCGAACTGTGCGTCTAGGCGGATGGTAACAGGAGACAAGGGACACGATGTTTTACCTGTGTTCGGGCCCTCTTGATGGAGGTAAAACCCTACGTCCTGCTAGATTAATATTGATGATGTGTGTTACAAGAGTGGATCTACCTCGAGATCAAAGAGGCTAAACCCTAGAAGCTAGCCTATGGTATGATTGTTGTATATTGTATATGAGATTGTCTATCGACTAGCCTGGCCTCGGTTTATATAATGCACCAGAGGCCTAGGATAACAAGATTTCTAGCCAAATACGCCGGTGGGGGAGAAGTCCTTGTCTTGATCGCCAGGTCTTGTGGAATCTTCCTCTTATGCGGCACCTGTCCGGACTGGCCCATGAGTATGCGGCCCTGGGGGTCCTCGGCCCAATCTAACCGATTGGGGGACGACGTGGTGAGTACCCCTACTCCAGGACACCGTCAAGGCTCGTTTGCGCTTTTTCCGCACACACTTGATGCGCTGTCCGCGCTCATTATACCTGGGGGCTTCTTTAACAGAAGCTTATCTCTACGGGCTTCATGCCCAACACATGCGTTAAGCTTCCGCATGTACCTTTTATTCACCATTATATGCATCGATATGACTTAAGTTTTGGCCAAGCTGGGTTGCCTGGCTCTTGTGCTTACCCCTACGTTCCCGATTGTTCGGCTAGGTGGTAAAGGGAGCACCTCTGCGATTATTCTTGCGGGTCACCGGATGTGTACCTCGATCGGGTGAAGCCGAAAGCTAGCGTTCTTAAGGGAATATTCGGTCGGTGAACTGAAAGATGATTTTAAACTATTTACCCATGTGCCCCAGATGATTTTCTGCTTTCATAGCAGCTTTGACATGCACTTTAGGGCATGCATCCCAAATAAAGGAACCCTTAACGGAACTATTCTCCTGGAAGATGTTTCTTACTACCCATGTAATATAACATAACTAGTTGGGCACTTGTCTGATACAGCAACAATGACCCCTATGCCTTGTCTCCATGCATACCACGGTTCTTATATAACCACGAAGGTATTCGGACACACTCCGGACTATTGGGTCCGGAGGTCGAAGCGAAAAGGTCCGCTATGACAAACGATCTACAATCCGGCTAGAAGACATTCTTTCATGTCATATTTTTACATAGTCAACTCGACTCATTGTATTCCTCCTCAATGCCATCTAATAGGCTATCTAATTTACAATCTTCCTGGGAATACTTGGCGGCCATTTCTACTTGGCCGTACACTAAGCTTACAGGGATCTCCATCCCATCCGGCCCCACAGGTCCGACCTCGGCCATGTGGTTTGGGTCAGCCTTCGTGTACGCGTCTTCACCATGGCCCAAGCCTCCCTGGCGCCTTAACGGCAGGCCGATGTCTTCCATAGCCGAAAGCGCCGCCGTGCTCCTTGAAGCCGCGCTCCAGCTCCCCAATGCCTTGGGCAGGGAGATAGATGGCCACAAGGCTTGGCCGATGCCTTTCATCACCGGCCGGACTCGTTCGGTAGCCGACGCAGTCGGGAAGAAGATCACCAAGAACTGGGCATCTCCTCCTCAGGATGACCTGTGAGCAAACCTACATACATCTTTATGTTAGTGGCCTTCCTCGCCGAACTCTTTTCAAAGTTCGCTCAAGCACTTACTGAAAATGCCGCGACAAAGCCGCCGAGTCAGACAACTGGGCACGAACGTCTTTTAGTTCCTCACCCAGCTTGGTGTTGGCGTCTTGGAGGTTATTCTTCTCCTGCCGCACCCTTGTAAGCACGCTCTCGCCGGCCTTTAGCCGGCGTAAGAGCTGTTGCTTGTCCGGATCTAGTCCAACGCCATCTGCAATGTTTTTGTCAGATTTACACACCCGCCGTACTTTATAAACTATTTAAAAAAACATATATTACCAGAGGGGGTCTCTGTAGCTCCCCCTATAGCGGCTAGTGCGGCCTCACGTTGGGCCTTGCACTCTTCAAGCTCCTGGGACACTCGGGTATTCTTTTCTGTAAGATCCGGCACAACAAATGATCCTTAATAAGTTATTCTAACTACTTCATGTGTCGGGGGCTACTGGCATATATAAACTGTCAAATTTTCTTACCCGTATATCCTTTACATACTGCTCCCTGGCTCTGGCTAGACCATCTCGAGCGGCACGGAGGTGCGCATCTCCCGAATCGAAGGCATTCAAGGCCTCTTGGGAGAAACACGCGTCGCGAAGAACTGTCCGGCGGCGCCTGTGATTCAAGGCGCTCTCCACCTCGGAGTTGGTGGCGGACAACCTGTCGGCATCCTGCAGCCGGAGGAGCATCCGACGACGTCTCGTGCTTTCGCCTCAGCCTCCGGACCCGGCTTTGAAGCCCGGCCAAGGTTCGATTGGCAACCTCTCCGGACTCAGTCCGGCGAGCGCTCTTTTTCCTGAAAAGAGCATCAGCGTTAGTACGCCTTCCAGGAATCAATCCTGGGAGTATGGTGACACACCGTACCGTTGCGGCGGAGTTTCGATCCGAACCGCACTTCTTTTTAACCTGCGGGGCCGCACTGCCCTTTGTTGGCCAGCCGCCGCGGGCTCGGCTTCCTGCCTCGAAGGCACCCCCTGCGAAACACCATTGGTATACGATGTTCAAAGATAAGCATGGATGGGTCATTATCATGGTTTTGAGATCTCGATCTCATTTACCTGTGAGGCTGGAAGTATTCCGGGGTAATCAGCCGTAACGGCGACCAAAGCATTATCGATGCTAAGTTGGTAAAACACCCCGTCGATCAACTCCACCTTTATATCCGGATCCTCTTGGGAGGTCGGATCGAGGGACCGTTCCGGATCCTTGGGTTGTGGGGGCGGGCTGTGTATCTTCTCCATAGTCCGGCGCAGTTCCTGCGCAGAAGCAACGAAATGTGATATTTAACCATGGGTACTCGGATTGGATAGGTCATAAAGATGTTTGCTTACCCAGCTTCGAGGATTATTCGAACAAAACTCCTTCAAAGGATTGACACGGAGGAAATCCTCCTCCTCCCCTTTGTACATAGCAGACAAGATCTTCACCAGTTCGGTGACCGATCCCGGCCCTTTGCGGTCATGGCGGGTGGCGTCGTCCTATCAGTTGAAGTCCCACATGGGGTGGCCCCTATATTGGAGTAGTTGCACCCCCCTCATAATACAGATTTCCATGACTCCAATCATGGTTAATCCGGCGTGAGCCAGTAACCGTATTCGGCTCATTAGATAGAGGACGTCCTTGTCATCTTCCCTCTGGGGGCTTCGAGGGCACCAGCTTAGGCGCTTCTTCAGAGGAGCATTGCTGAACTCCGGAAGGCCGATCCGAACAGGATCCGGCAGCAGGACATCCTCCATATAAAACCATTCCGAGGGCCAGTCTTCGGACGCCTTCTTTGGGGTTCCGGATAGGTATCTGGCCCCGGTGATGCGCCATAGCTCGGCTCCACCCACTTGATATATTGACCCCTCATGAGAACGGGGAACTAGGCAGAATAATCTCTTCCACAGCCCGAAATGGGCCTCGACACCCAAGAATAGCTCGTAGAGGGCCACGAAGCCCGCAATATGCAAAATGGAGGCAGGCGTAAGGTGGTGCAACTAGAGGCCGTAGAACTCCAAGAGCCCCCGGAGAAACGGATGGATTGGAAATCCGAGTCCTCTTAATAGATAAGAGATGAAGCAGACCCGCTCTCCTTTAGAGGGATCGGGGATGCTCTATGCTTGCTTTTCGCCCTTGTAGGTGGCGAGTCCGGCTCGAACCGGAACCATGAAGGCCGGGGGAAGAAATCCCTTGGTTTGGAGTATAACTAGCTCGCTATGCGGGACTGAGCATCTCTCCCAATTTCCAGGCTGAGGGCTAGGAGCGCGAGAGGAGGAGCCACGTCGACTGTCCATGATGGAATGGGCTTTGGTCAGGGGCGCTCCGATGAAAGCTCCCAAAGGAGGGATGATGACTCAGATCTAGATCCTCGCCCCTTTTATAGGCAGCTCATTTGCGCAGCTAAGGGGGTAATTGTAAATATACCCTGGCCTTTCGCATTCATTCAAACACGTGGAAGACAGCCATAATTGGGCGCAGAAGCCAAGGAGCATAGCATTTATCAGAAGCCGGACACTGTTCGACAGGTATATGGAATTTGGAGAAGAACCCGCCTCGCAATGCCAAAGACAATCAACGCGCCGGACTCGTCGTCATTGAAGCCTGGTTCGGGGGCTACTGAGGGAGTCCTGGACTAGGGGGTGTCCGAATAGCCGGACTATCATCACGGCCAGACTCCAATACTATGAAGATACAAGATTGAAGACTTCGTCCCATGTCCGGATGGGACTTTCCTTGGCGTGGAAGGCAAGCTTGGCGATACGGATATGTAGATCTCCTACCATTGTAACCGACTCTGTGTAACCCTAACCTATCCGGTGTCTATATAAACCGGAGGGTTTTAGTCCGTAGGGGGGAAACAACCATACCATAGGCTAGCTTCTAGGGTTTAGCCTCCTTGATCTCGTGGTAGATCTACTCTTGTACTACCCATATCATCAATATTAATCAAGCAGGAGTAGGGTATTACCTCCATCGAGAGGTCCCGAACCTGGGTAAAAACATCGTGTCCCTTGTCTCCTATTACCATCCGCCTAGACGCACAGTTCGGGACCCCCTACCCAAGATCCGCCGGTTTTGACACCGACAGTAGCCCTTTGCAAGCTGTTTTTGTGCTGCGAGGCTCATTTTGCGCTGTGGAAGAGGCTGTTCTGCCTCGTGCCCCGTTCTAAGGAGGGGTCGATATATCAAGCGGGCAGAGCCGAACTATGGCGCATCGCCGGGACCGGATATCTATGAGGAACCCCGAAGAAGGCGTCCGAAGACTGGCCTTCAGAATGGTTTTATATAGAAGATGTCCCCCTGCTGGACCCTATTCGGATCGGCCTTCCTGAGTTCGATAATGCTCCTTTGAGGAAGCGCCTAAGCTGGCGTCCACGGAGCTCTCAGAAGGAAAATGACAAGGACGTCCTTTACCTGATGAGCCGGATAAGGTTGTTAGCTCATTCCGGACTGACCATGATCGAGGTCATGGCCACATGCATTATGCGAGGGGTGTAGCTGCTTCAGTATAGAGGCCACCGCATGTGGGATTTCAATGGGGAGGATGATGCCACCCGCTGCGGCCGTAAGGGGCCGGAATCAGTTGCCGCTCTGACAAAGATCTTGTCCACATTGTACAAGGGAGAAGAGGAGGAATTTCTCCGCGTCAACCCACGGGGCGGATTTTCTATGTACAATCCTCCAAGATGGGTAAGTGGTCAATTTTACTCGCCCATCCGTTTCATATTCCCATAGTTAAGTATTCAGTCTAGCAATTTCAACGCAGGAGCTACGCCAGGCTATAAAGGAGATAAACAACCCTCCTCCACAACCCGAGGACCCGGAACGGTCTCTCGACCCGGTCTCCCAAGAGGACCCGGACTTATCTGTGGAGCTGATCGATGGGGTGTTTCATCAATTGAGCAAGGACAACGCCTTAGTGGCCATTACGGCTGATCATCTCGGACTACTTCCAGCCTCACAAGTAACCGAGACCGAAGTCCCCGTACTTTAAAAATGATCCATCCGTGCTTATTTTTTATCACCGTATACCAATGGTGTTTTTGCAGGGGATGTCCTTGAGGCGGAAGGCCGAGCCTGTGGTGGCTAGCCAACAAGGGACAGCAAGGCCCAGCAGGCTGAGAAGAAGTACGGTCCGGATTGAGACACCGGCGCAACGGTATGGCGTGCCATCTTATTCCCAGGTTTTATTCCCTCAAGGCATACTAATGCTCGTGCTCTCTTCAGGAAAAAGAGCGCTCGCCGGACTATATCCGGAGAGGTTGCCAATCACGCCTCCACCAGCCAGGCTCCAAGGCCGGGTCCGGAAGCGGAGGCGAACACGAGGCGCGCACCGGACGCTCCTCCGATAGAGGATACAGACGGGATGTCTGCCACCAATTCCGAGGTGGAGAGTGCCATGAACCACAGGCGTCGCCGGACAGTTCTTCGTGATGCTTGTTTCTCCCAAGAGGCATTGGATGCCTTCAATTCGGGAGATGCGTACCTCCGTGCCGCTCAAAATGGTCTAGCCAGAGCCACGGAGTAGTATGTGAAAGACATACGGGTGAGAAAATTTTATGGTTATATATGTCAGTAGCCCCCGAGACTTAAAACAGTCAGAATAACTGATTTAAGGATCATTTGTTATGCAGGATCTTACAGAAAAAGAATACCCAACTGTCTCAGGAGCTGGAAGAGTGCAAAGCCCAACTTGAGGCTGCACTAGCCGCGGCAGGGGAGGCCAAAGAGACCCCCTCTGGTAACATATGCTTCGAAAGAGAAGTATGTTGTGAAGTGCGGCGTGTGTGCAAATCTGACAATAACATTGCAGATGGCACCGGAGTAGATCGGGACAAGCAACAACTCTTGCGCCGGTTAAAGGCCGGCAAGAGCATGCTTACGAAGGTGAGGCAGGAGAAGAATAATCTCCAAGATGCCAACACCCAGCTGGGCGAGGAACTAAAGGATGTTCGTGCCCAGCTGTCGGACTCCGTGAAGGAGAATCAGCGGCTTCGACGCGGCATTTTTAGTAAGTGCTTGAACGAACTTCGAAAGAGAGTTCGGCGAGGAAGTCGATTGACAGAGTTATGTCTGTAGGTATGCTAACAGGTCAGCCTGCAGAGGAAATGCCCGGTTCTACGGGTGACCTTCTTCCCAAGCTCTCACAACCGCACGAACGAGTTTGGCAGGTGATGCAAGGCGTCGCCCAGGCCTTGTGGCCATCCGTCTGCATGCCCGAAGGCCTTGGAGAGCTTGCAGAGAAGCTGAAGGGAGCGCGGCGGCGCTTCCGATTATGGAAGATATTGGCCAGGGCGCCAGGGAGGCCTGGGCCATGGTGAAGACGCGGTACACGAAGGCTGACCCAAACCACATGGCCGAGGTCGGACCTGTGGGGCCCGATGGGAAGGAGATCCCTGTGAGCTTAGTGTACGGCCAGGTAGAATTGGCCGCCAAGTATTCCCAACAGGACTGTAAACTAGACAGCCCGTTGGATGGTATTGAAGAGGAATATACCCAGTCAAATTGACTATGTAATTTAAGATGACATGTAAAATGCCTTCTAGCCGGATTGTAGATCGTTTGTCATGGCGGACCTTTTCGCTTCAACCTCGGGACTCGACAACCCGGAGTGTGTCCGAATACCCTCTCGGTTATGTAAGAACCGGGGCATGTGTGGAGACCAGGCGTAGGGGTCATTAGTGCTTGAACAGACAAGTGCCCAACTAGTTATGTTATATTACATGGTTAGTAAGAAACATCTTCCAGGGAGAATAGTTCCGTTAGGGGTTCCTTTCCCTGGGAGGCATGCCCTAAATTGCATGTCCGGACTGCGAAAAAAGGAGAAAAGCATCTGGGGGCAGATAAATAAACGAGTGATAAATCATGTTTAGTTCACCGACCGAATATTCCCTTAAGAACGCTAGCTTTCGGCTTCACCCGGTCCCGAGGTACACATCCGCTGAACCGGCAAGAATAATCGCAGAGGTGCTCCCTTTACCGCCTAGCCGAACAATCGGGAACGTAGGGGTAAGCACAGGAGCCATGCAGCCCAGCTTGGCCAAAACTTAAGTCATATCGATGCATATAATGGTGAATAAAAGGTACAAGCGGAAGTGTGACACATGTGTTGGGCATGAAGCCCGTATAAATAAGATTCTGTTAAAGAAGCCCCCAGGTATAATGGTAGCGGATAAGCGCGTCGGTTAATGTCTTGAACAATGCGCGAACGAGCTCTTAAAGGATGTAATAGAAAGGGAGGTAGAAGGAGAGAAATATAAGACAACTAATGTGTAAAAAATAGACAGAGGAAGGAGACGAACACAGAGTCCGGCGCTAGGCGTAGAATCTTCGGAGACGGGCTGCGTTCCATGGGTTTGGCTCGAGTCGGTTATCCGATGCATCTCGCAGACGGTATGCTCCACCAGTCAGGAATTGGTCAATAAAAAAGGGACCTTCCCATTTGGGCTTGAGTTTGTCCTTTTTCTTGTCCGGCAGGCGTAGAACTAACTCGCCAACATTGTAAGTTTTGGCCCGCATTTCTCTGCTTTGGTATCTTCGAGCCTCTTTGTTGATAGAATGCGGAACGGGCTTTTGCCACGTCACGCTCTTCCTCCAAGGCGTCCAAACTGTCCTGCCGATCGAGTTCGGCTTCTCTTTCTTCATACATGCGCACGCGAGGTGAGTCATGAATTATGTCGCAGGGCAGAACCGCCTCTGCGCCGTATACCATAAAGAATGGTGTGTATCCGGTGGTGCGATTCGGCGTGGTCCGCAGCCCCTAGAGTACGGAGTCAAGCTCCTCTACCCAGTGTGTGTTAGATTCCTTGAGGGACCGCACTAATCTGGGTTTGATGCCGTTCATGATTAGACCATTTGCTCGCTCGACTTTACCGTTAGTTTGTGCGTGATAGACTGAAGCATAGTCGAGCTTGATGCCCATGTTTTTGCACCAGAGTTTGACCTCGTCGGCCGTAAAGTTCATGCCGTTATCAGTGATGATGTTCTGGGGACGCCAGACGGTATCGACCCCTCGATATGAAGTCTATCATCGGTCCGGATTCGCCGTCTTAACGAGCTTGGCCTCTATCCATTTGGTGAATTTATCCACCATGACCAGTAGGTATTTTTGCTTGTGGGTTCCTCCTTTAAGGGTCCAACCATGTCAAGCCCCGGACCGCGAAGGGCCGTGATGGGTATAGTTTGGAGGGCGGTGGGTGGCATATGGCTTTGGTTAGCAAAGAGTCGGCAATCGACGCATCGTTGGACTAAGTCTGAACGCCCGCTCGGGCCGTCGACCAATAAAATCCTATACGGAAGGCCTTGCTTACAAGGGCCGGGCTGCGGCGTGGTGCCCGCCGAGTCCGCATGAATTTCAGCCAGAAGATTCCACCCTTCCTCTTCGGAGATACACCTTTGAAGGACTCCGGTGGTGCTTTTCTTATAAAGCTCTCCCTCGTGGACTTTATAGGCTTTAGATCGCTGCACTATGCAGCATGCCTCATTTTGGTCCTCGGGAAGTTCCTGCCTGGTTAGGTAGGCTAGGAATGTGTCCACGGGGAAATGACTGCCATTATTACGTGGGCTGAAGATGTTACTTCGTTGGTAGAGCCTCCTGTTGTGTCAGAATGTTCGGTGTCGGGCAGTGCGGTTGGGTCCGGGCTGTTATTTCCGGATTCCCCTTCCCATAATACGGATGGCTTGAACAGCCTCTCCAAGAAGATGTTGGGGGGGGGGGGGGGACGGCATCGCGCTTTGCGCCAATGCGTGCCAAGACGTCTGCTGCCTGATTGTTTTCCCGAGCTATATGGTGAAATTCGAGCCCCTCGAACCGAGCTGACATTTTTAGGACGGCGTTGTGATAAGCTGCCATTTTTGGATCTTTGGCATCAAAGTCTCCATTTATTTGGGATATCGCGAGGTTCGAATCCCCGCGCACCTCTAGGCGTTGAATGCCCATGGAGACTGCCATCCGGAGACCATGTAGAAGGGCCTCATATTCGGCTGCGTTGTTGGAGTCCGTATACATTATCTGGAGTACGTATTGAATTGTATCTCCTGTTGGGGACGTCGAACAACGCTGCCGCTGCAGACCAGCCAACATTTTGGAGCCGTCGAAGTGCATGATCCAGTTGGAATATGTGCCGTACTCTTTAGGGAGTTCGGCTTGATCCATTCGGCGATTTAAGTCGGCCAAAACTTTGCGACTTAATAGCTCGCCGTGGCTTATAGGTTATGTCGAACGTGAGGAGCTCAATGGCCCATTTGGCAATCCGGCCCATCGCGTCGCGGTTGTTTATAATATCGTTAAGAGGTACTTCAGAGGCTACTGCTATCGAACACTCTTGAAAGTAGTGTCGCACCTTCCGAGATGCCATAAATACCGCGTACGCTATATTTTGATAATGCGGGTACCGCGACTTGCATGGAGTGAGGACAGTGGACACGTAGTAAACTGGCTTTTGAAGAGGGAATTTGTGTCCGTCCGTTTCTCGTTCGATGACGAGCACTGTGCTTACAACTTGATGAGTTGCCGTGATATATAATAGCATTGGTTCGCCGATGTTAGGCGCGTCCAGGACCGGGTTTGTTGCCAATATGGCTTTTATTTCTTCGAGTCCGGCCGTGGCGGCATCCGTCCACTCGAAGTGTTCGGTGCGCCAGAGGAGGCGATAAAGGGGTAATGCCTTTTCTCCCAAGCGGGAGATAAAGCGGCTTAGAGCCGCCACGCATCTGGTCAATTTTTGTATTTGTTTGAGGTCCTTTGGGGTATCCAATTGTGACAGACCTCGGATCTTGGCTGGGTTTGCTTCAATTCCTCTACCGGATACAATGAAGCCCAAGAGCTTTCCGGCTAGTACAATCAAAACGCATTTTTCCGGGTTAAGCTTGATGTCATATGTTCGGAGGTTGTCGAATGTGAGCCTCAAGTCGTCTACTAGAGTTTCGCATGCTTGGTTTTGACGACCACGTCATCTACGTATGCCTCCACCGCTTTGCCGATCTGGTTTGCCAGACATGTCTGAATCATGCGCTGATATGTTGCGCCGGCGTTTTTGAGCCCGAAGGGCATTGTGTTGAAGCAGAATGGGCCGTATGGGGTGATGAATGCCGTTGCGGCTTGGTCTGCCTCTGCCATCTTAATTTGATTGTAGCCGGAGTATGCGTCGAGGAAACACAATGAATCGTGTCATGCGGTAGTGTTGATAATTTGATCGATGCGGGGGAGGGGGAAGGGATCCTTTGGGCAAGCCTTGTTGAGGTCCTTGAAATCGACGCATAGGCGCCAGGATTTGTCCTTCTTTGGTACCATCACCATGTTTGCTAGCCAGTCCGGATGTTTTATATCTCTGATGAATCCGGCCTCCAGTAGTTTGGCTAGCTCCTCTCCCATGGCTTGTCTCTTAGGTTCGGAGAAACGCCGTAGGGCCTGCTTGACTAGCTTGAATCCTTTTAGGATGTTTAGGCTGTGCTCGGCCAGCTGGCGTGGGATTCCTGGCATGTCTGAAGGGTGCCAGGCAAAAATGTCCCAATTTTCGCGTAGGAATTCTCGTAGTGCGGCGTCTACATCAGGGTTTAATTGCGCCCCGATGAAGGCCGTATTTGTAGGGTCCGTTGGATGGACTTGGAATTTGACTACTTCGTCCGCTGGTTTAAAAGAGGTGGACTCGGATCTTTTATCGAGTACCACGTGGAGCGCAGCGCAGTCAGTTCCTCGGCCGCTAGGGCTTCGGATAGTGCCTCAAGGGCCAGTGCGATTGTCTTATTTTCAGCGCGGAGTGCTATGCCCGGGTCACTAGCAAGAGTGATGATTCCGTTGGGCTAGGGCATTTTGAGCTTCATGTACCTGTAATGGGGTATAGCTTGAAAAATTGTGAATGCCTCTCACCCTAATAGAGCGTGGTATCCGCTGCTGAACGGGGCCACTTGGAACGTGACCTCCTTGGACCTGTAATTATCCAGTGTGCTGAACACCACATCCAGTGTGATTTTTCCTGTACAGCGCGCTTCCCGACTGGGATTATTCCTCTAAAGGTTGTGCTGCTTCACTCAATGCGGCTCCAGTCTATTTCCATTTTTCGAAGAGTTTCCTCGTAAATGAAGTTCAATCCGCTGCCACCGTCCATGAGCACCTTGGTAAGGCGAAAGCCGTCCACTACTGGACTGAGGACCAATGCGACTGGTGCTCGGGCTGTTCGGAATTCAGGTTCATCGCTGGCATTAAAGGTAATAGCCGTGTCACTCCATCGGTTTGTTATTGCTACTTGGTAGACTTCGGCAAGGCTGCGGAGTGTTCATTTCCGCATCATATTATTTGATGCGAAAGTCTCGAAGACTGTTAATATTGTACTGGTATTCTTGGGCTGGTGCTCTCTGGATTCTGGAGTTAGAAGCTCTTCGCCACTTCTGGCCACCTGCCGGAGTATCCAACATGCTCTAAGTCTATGAGTTGGTGTGGCGCCCTCTGTACTATGAATTTTACAGGGTCCATTGAGACATCCCTCGAGTACGGTTCGATGCCCTATAGAGGGTTTTTGCTTTTTGCTGTTTAACCCAGGTGCCTGGCAATAATGCACCATTTTATTTCGGACTGGGGTTGTATTCAGGGCCGGATTGTCCCAAAATTTTATTTCGGTTTTCCAGGCGCTTTCCATCGCACAGTACTTTCGTACTATGGATGCCAAGTCAGCGAAGCGTGTAATTTCACGGTGACTTACGGCGTTGAGGATTCCGTTGTCCGTGTAATTATTGCAGAAGAATGAAATTGCATCCTCCTCGCGGCAGTCCTTTATCATGTTCATGACCAGGAGGAATCTTCCCCAATAATGGTGTACTGTTTCTGCGGGCTCTTGCCGAATTTGGGATAGATCTCTTATGTTTGGGTGGGCGGGTGGAATTAAATCCGGAACCTCGCCCAATCTGAGACTCAGGGGCCAAGGAGTTTCCGAACTCGGAAGCTTGGGTTCTTGGATGTTGTCCAATGAATCTAGCCCGCTGCCTGACTTTATGTTTAGGGCTTGAGTGACGTCCTCCCCTCCGTGGGTATCCGGCTTGGAGGGATCGGGAATCCGAACATAACTAGTCCTTAAGATAGATGAAGGTTTGCCGCATTGTTGCTCCACCACTTCAACGTGATGGGTGACCTGGGGAGAGTTAATCTCTCTCGGATCGGGTTTAGGCCCAATCTGATCGTAGTCTGTAGCGACTCCCAGGGCGGCGATGCAATCCAAGAGCTCGTTTAAGGAAGAGAGCTCTGTCGGATCTAACTGCTTAGCGAGTTCCGAGTTGACGTGAAGATTGCTTCAGATGACCCGAGAAGTCATCGTCGGCTGGCTGACAACAGCGGTCATAAGAAAACCGCTTAGCCGGAGAGTTTGGCTGATAGCCAAAGCTCCTTTAGCAACAAGCCATCTTTAAAGACGGGATGAGGCATCTTTCACGATGGCGACGCAAGACAACGGAACTCTCAATGAAAGCACCAATGTCGGTGTCAAAACCGCGGATCTCGGTAGGGGTCCCGAACTGTGCTTCTAGGCGGATGGTAACAGAGGAGACAAGGGCACGATGTTTTTACCTGTGTTTGGGCCCTCTCGATGGAGGTAAAACCCTACTCCTGCTTGATTAATATTGATGATATGGGTAGTACAAGAGTAGATCTACCACGAGATCAGAGAGGCTAAACCCTAGAAGCTAGCCTATGGTATGATTGTTGTTCGTCCTACGGACTAAAACCCTCCAGTTTATATAGACACCGGAGATGGCTAGGGTTACACAGGGTCAGTTACAATAGGAGGAGATCTACATATCCGTATCGCCAAGATTGCCTTCCACGCCAAGGAAAGTCCCATCCGGACACGGGACGAAGTCTTCAACCTTGTATCTTCATAGACCAGGAGTCAGGCCAAAGGTTATAGTCCGGCCATCCGGACACCCCCTAATCCAGGACTCCCTCAAAGAGGATGACTCAAATCAGAAGGGCATAAGGTAAAGGAGTAAAAAGAGCCTTACGTCCCTTCCCACAATCAATTCCCTTACATATAACTAAAGCATTTCTAGACTCAACTTCGACCAGTTTGGCTTGGTAATCCTACAGGCAGTCAGGTTCTGATACCAAAGCTGTCAGGACCCCAATCCTAAGTCACACCTATCTAGCAGGTAACACATCATATCACTTTGCGGCCTCACGCACTGTATTCCCACGGGTGCCACCTTACCTGGCCCGGGACCGTTTGCGCCTTTTGGCTCACGTATATGATAGTGTCGCTAGCATCCATATGACAGAGAACCCGGGCCGACATGACTAGTCGTAAACCCAAAGTGGCAGTAACTTACAGGGACATGCATACATGACCCAGCAACGAACATGTCAGTCATCAGCGAGTGAATTTGGGCTATAGCAACTGGGCTAGCAGGACTCCGGGAATCCGGGCTGTAGCAGGCTAACAGGAATCCGAAAGACACCGCGTGACATTTCCCCGAAGGGACATACACAGGATCGAAGAAGGACACATGCCGGCCAGTCTAAGTGTTCCGGAGCAGTAGCAACTGGGCAAACAAGACTCCGGTATACCGGGCTGTAGCAGACTACCATGGCTCAGTGGAAGCACCAGACTACATTTCCCCATAAGAGAGGCTACCAAGGGTAGACAACTAGGTTGTCGGATCCCACACATACCAAGCATTTCAATCATACACACAATATGCTCAATATGTGTAAATACAACATGGCACAACATGACTCTACGACTCAAAGTATTTATTCAGTAGGCTCCGAGGAGCGAGATATTACAAACATGGGTCTCATGACCCAACATTCAGAGCATACAAGTCAAAGCACAAGCAGAAGCTTAACATGTCTGAGTACAGACATCTACAAATGAAAAAGGTTGAGAAGCCTGACTATCTACCAGATCCTGCCGAGGGCACAAGATCGTAGCTGAGGTATCAAGCTAAACGTCGAAGTCCACACGAAACTACTAGCGAGACTGAAGTCTCTCTGCAAAAACATAAATTAAGCAAACGTGAGTACAAATGTACCCAGCAAGACTTACATCAGAACTAACTACATATGCATCGGTATCAACAAAGGGGGTGGTGGAGTTTAACTGCAGCACGCCAGCTTTGACTCGGTGGCTATCCTCAACTACAACTGCGAGTAACTCTTTTGAGGTGGCGCACGAGTCCACATATTCACCATATCAATACACCACTATGGATCCGCTCCCGTCTACCTACGAGAACGCCATCCATAGCACTCACGCTTATCTTGCGCATTTTAGAGTATCCACTTTCACTTGTCTATGAACTGTACAGGCAACCCAGAAGTCCTTTACCGCGGACGCGGCTATTCGAATAGATGAATTTAACCCTGCAGGGGTGTACTTCTTCACACACGCTCTCGCCACTTACCACCATGTACACGTCGTGTATCTCGGCAACCTTTAAGCGGAAGCCTGGCGAGGGAGTCGGCCACGACCTGACTAACCACACAAGTCTCTAGTCCAGGTATATCGCCTATTCGGTTTCCACCCACAAGGAGATCCGGTCGGGGTGTCGCTCACGGCCCCAAACAATGAGAGCAGGGTTCCCGAGGCAGCAAACGGGCGTCCCGGTACACCATGCCTCGTGTCTCTACCGCATCATAGCCCACACCTAGGGTCAGCGCCACGTACGGCCCCCAACACATATCCTACAAACACCAAAAACTAGTTGCAACTCCTGGACAGAGATCAAGGCGATTAATAAGTCGAGAGGGGCACTTAAGCATTCCAATGCGTGGTAGTAGCTGTTCATGGATCACAAACACAGAACTCAGTTCCTGAGGACGGCTGCAATGAGAGAACCCACCATGTACTCCTACATGGCCTCTCAATGCTACCTTTACCAAATCGTGTTCACACATTTAGCTCTCAGCAGTAGGGCATGTTCACAACTTTCCAATTCATCCCCGATGAATCAAACCTGGCTCAACTCTAAGCAGTAGCAGGCATGACAACAACCATGAATGAGTAGGCACATCAGGGCTCAAACAACTCCTACTCATGCTAGTGGGTTTCATCTATTTACTGTGGCAATGACAGGTCATGCAGAGAAAAAGGGGTTCAACTACCACAGCATGTAACAGATGAATCATTGTTGTCCTAATGCAATAAGAGGGAGCAGGAGCAAGAGAGTGGGATTGTATCAGAATGAACAAGGGGGTTTTACTTGCCTGGCACTTCTGAAGATAGTATAGCTCTTCATCGGTGTCATCGAACTCATCGTCAGAACCACGTCTACTGAGAGGGGACAAATACCGGCAACCATAGAAATAACATAATCAATGCAATGCCACAATATGATGCATGAATGTGATATGGCAAATTGCTGTGATTTGAGCTAATGCAGCTAGCAATGATTTAAATGGAGTTGGTTTGAACACTAGATTCAAATTCGAACTCCACATGAGGCATTTCAAATACCATTAATTCAAATTGTCATATACATTGGCTGTAAGTTGTTCAAACATGCATGAGAATGCCATAAACAGATTCTTCGTATTTTTCTGATAATTTTTCATATATAAATTATTTAATTTGGAGTTACGGTTTATTTTCTATGATCTTTAGAAGTTTAAGCAATTTTCTGGATTTTATAATTCATTTCTAAAATATAAAATCGCCAAAAAATGATTATGAGGTCAGCATGACGTAAGCCTGGCGTCAGCAGGTCAACTGGGCTGCCCTAGTCAAACCTGACCAGTGGGACCCGCGTGTCAGTGTAACGAGGCAGGAACAGAGGCTGACCGGTGGGGCCAGGTCAATGTTGATGTGGCATGGTCGAACTGATGTGTTGGGCCGGCCGGGTTAATCTGAACTAAACAGAAGATAATTCCAGGGTTAGTTAGGGCATGGGGCCCACTAGTCAGTGGCTCTAGGGGTGATTAGTTGGATCATTAGCACTAATTAAGTGTGCCACATCGGTAGTCTCCGGAGTTTCGCCGGCGGCGACCATTCCGCACGGCGGAGGCACAGCTGGGCGGCGCTAGGGGCTGCGAATAGACGTGATGAGACCACCAGGAGGTACCTCAAGCTCGTCCGCATCCAACGGAGTAGTCAGCAGCGGCTGGGGTGCGCTGTGCTCGCCGGAGACGAGCTTACGACGGCTGCCGGAGTTCGGGCAGGTGCGGGGACGTGGCTGCAGCGCTCGAGCGAGCAAACGAAGTGGCTAGGCAGCCTCCTAGAGGCGCTAGGAGCGTGTCAGTGCCCCTGGAGCGAGCAGGAGAGGGTCGGGAGCGCGGGCTCGCCGGCCATGGCGGACGATGGCCTCGGTTTCACGGGCGATGAGGCTAGAGGAAGAAATCGAGCAGGGTATGATGGGGGAAACGACCAGTAGCTCACAGCGCGTCGCCTGAAGTACTCGTCAGCTCGAGGGTGGCTCTGGTGACGACAGAGTGGGAACGGCGATCGCCGGCGGGATCTTGAAGATGATGTCGATGGCGGTGATACGGCACGTCTCCAGTTGCTTGGCTCGTCGAGGAGGCATAGATGACGGAGGCGGAGCCCATGGGCACGTCAGAGGGGCGAGGGGTGGCTCTGGGCGACACAACGGTGAGCGGGGGCGACGGCGGCTCTCGGGTGATGCGAGGGAGAGAGCCAGAGAGGAGGGGGAGAGGCACTGGGAGAGCGAGAGAGGGTCGAGGGGGAGTGATGTCTACTACACAACCTTCTTCTTGTAGATGTTGTTGGGCCTCCAAGTGCAGAGGTTTGTAGGACAGTAGCAAATTTCTCTCAAGTGGATGACCTAAGGTTTATCAATCCATGGGAGGCGTAGGATGAAGACGGTCTCTCTCAAGAAACCCTGCAACCAAATAACAAAGAGTCTCTTGTGTCCCCAACACACCCAATACAATGGTAAATTGTATAGGTGCACTAATTCGGCGAAGAGATGGTGATACAAGTGCAATATGGATGGTAGATATAGGTTTTTGTAATCTGAAAATATAAAAACAGCAAGTTAACTAATGATAAAGTGAGCGTAAACAGTATTGCAATGCTAGGAAACAAAGCCTAGAGTTCATACTTTCACTAGTGCAAGTTTTCTCAACAATAATAACATAACTGGATCATATAACTATCCCTCCACATGCAACAAAGAGTCACTCCAAAGTCACTAATAGCGGAGAACAAACGAAGAGATTATTGTAGGGTACGAAACCACCTCAAAGTTATCCTTTCTGATCGATCTATTCAAGAGTCCATAGTAAAATAACACAAAGCTATTCTTTCTGTTCGATCTATCATAGAGTTCATACTAGAATAACACCTTAAGACACAAATCAACCAAAATCCTAATGTCACCTAGATACTGCAATGTCACCTCAAGTATCCGTGGGTATGATTATATTGTATGCATCACACAATGTCAGATTCATCTATTCAACCAACACAAAGAACTTCAACGAGTGCCCCAAAGTTTCTACCGGAGAGTCAAGACGAAAACGTGTGCCAACCCCTATGCATAAGTTCACAAGGTCACTGAACCTGCAAGTTGATCACCAAAACATACATCAAGTGAATCACGTGATATCCCATTGTCACCACAGATAAGCACATGCAAGACATATATCAAGTGTTCTCGAATCCTTAAAGACTCAATCCGATAAGATAACTTCAAAGGGAAAACTCAATCCATTACAAGAGAGTAGAGGGGGAGAAACATCATAAGATCCAACTATAATAGCAAAGCCCTCGATACATCAAGATCGTATCACCTCAAGAACACAAGAGAGAGAGATCAAACACATAGCTACTGGTACATCCCCTCAGCCCCGAGGGTGAACTACTCCCTCCTCGTCATGGAGAGCACCGGGATGATGAAGATGGCCACCGGTGAGGGTTCCCCCCTCCGGCAGGGTGCCGGAACAGGGTCCCGATTGGTTTTTGGTGGCTACAGAGGCTTGCGGCGACGGAACTCCTGATCTATTCTGTTCCCCTATGGTTTTAGGGTATATTGGTATATATAGGAGGAAGAAATACATCAGGCGAGCCACGAGGGGCCCACGAGGGTGGAGGGCGCGCCCCCTGCCTCGTGCCTTCCTCGTTGCTTCCCTTACGTGCACTCCAAGTCCCCTGGATTGCTTCCGTTCCAAAAATAACTCTCCCGAAGGTTTCATTCCGTTTGGACTCCGTTTGATATTCCTTTTCTGCGAAACACTGAAACAAGGGAAAAAAAACAAAAACTGGCACTAGGCTCTGGGTTAATAAGTTAGTCCCAAAAATAATATAAAAGTGTTTAATAAAGCCCATAAACATCCAAAACAGAATATATAATAGCATGGAACAATCAAAAATTATAGATACGTTGGAGACGTATCAGCATGTGCAAGCTTAATTCCTGCTCGTCCTCGAGTAGGTAAATGATAAAAACAGAATTTTTGATGTGGAATGCTACCTAACATATTTATCAATGTAATCTTCTTTATTGTGGCAAGAATATTCAGATCCATAAGATTCAAAACAAAAGTTTAATATTGACATGAAAACAATAATACTTCAAGCATACTAACAAAGCAATTATGTCTTGTCAAAATAACATGGCCAAAGAAAGCTATCCCTACAAAATCATATAGTCTGGCTATGCTCTATCTTCACCACACAAAGTATTTAAATCATGCACAACCCCGATGACAAGCCAAGCAATTGTTTCATACTTTTGATGTTCTCCAACTTTTTCAATCTTCACGCAATACATGAGCGTGCATGTGAGGCATGGACATAGCACTATAGGAGGAATAGAATGGTGGTTGTGGAGAAGACAAAAAGGAGAAGATAGTCTCACATCGACTAGGCGTATCAACGGGCTATGGATATGCCCATCGATAGATATCAATGTGAGTGAGTAGGGATTGCCATGCAACAGATGCACTAGAGCTATAAGTATATGAAAGCTCAAAAAGAAACTAAGTGGGTGTGCATCCAACTTGCTTGCTCACGAAGACCTAGGGCAATTTGAGGAAGCCCATCATTGGAATATGCAAGCCAAGTTCTATAATGAAAGATTCCCACTAGTATATGAAAGTGACAACATAGGAGACTCTCTATCATGAAGATCATGGTGCTACTTTAAAGCACAAGTGTGGTAAAAGGATAGTAGCATTGCCCCTTCTCTCTTTTTCTCTCATTTTTTATATATATTTTTTATTTTTTTATTTGGGCCTTTCTCTTTTTTTTATGGCCTCTTTTTTCCTTTTTTTATATTTTTTGTCCGGAGTCTCATCCCGACTTGTGGGGGAATCATAGTCTCCATCATCCTTTCCTCACTGGGACAATGCTCTAATAATGATGATCATCACACTTTTATTTACTTACAACTCAAGAATTACAACTCGATACTTAGAACAAAATATGACTCTATATGAATGCCTCCAGCGGTGTACCGGGATGTGCAATGACTCATGAGTGACTTGTATGGAAGAATTATGAACGGTGGCTTTGCCACAAATACAATGTCAACTACATGATCATGCAAAGCAATATGACAATGATGGAGCGTGTCATAATAAAAAGAACAGTGGAAAGTTGCATGGCAATATATCTCGGAATGGCTATGAAAATGCCATGATAGGTAGGTATGGTGGCTGTTTTGAGGAATGTACATGGTGGGTGTATGATACCGGCGAAAGATGCGCGGTATTAGAGAGGCTAGCAATGGTGGAAGGATGAGAGTGCGTATAATCCATAGACTCAACATTAGTCATAAAGAACTCACATACTTATTGCAAAAATCTATTAGCTATTGAAACGAAGTACTACGTGCATGCTCCTAGGGGGGTAGATTGGTAGGAAAAGACCATCGCTCGTCCCCGACCGCCACTCATAAGGAGGACAATCAATAAATAAATCATGCTCCGACTTCATCATATAACGGTTCACCATACGTGCATGCTACGGGAATCACAAACATTAGAACAAGTATTTCTCAAATTCACATCTACCCAACTAGCATGACTCTAATATCACCATCTTCATATCTCAAAACAATCATAAGGAATCAAACTTCTCATAGTATTCAATGCACTTTATATGAAAGTTTTTATTATATCCCTCTTGGATGCCCATCATATTAGGACTAAATTTTATAACCCAAGCAAATTACCATGCTGTTCTAAAGACTCTCAAAATAATATAAGTGAAGCATTAGAGTCCATCTTTTTCTTCAAAATAAAACCACCATTGTGCTCTAAAAGATATAAGTGAAGCACTAGAGCAAACGACAAACTACTCCGAAAGATATAAGTGAAGATCAATGAGTAGTTTGATAATTATGCAACTATGTAAAGACTCTCTAACATTTAAGAATTTCAGATCTTGGTATTTTATTCAAACAACAAGAAAAGCAAAAGAAAATGACATGACGCTCCAAGCAAAACACATATCATGTGGTGAATAAAAATATAGCTCCAAGTAAAGTTACCGATGAACGAAGACGAAAGAGGGGATGCCATCCGGGTCATCCCCAAGCTTAGGATTTTTGGTGTGCGCGCCCCCTGCCTCGTGCCTTCCTTGTTGCTTCCCTTACATGCACTCCAAGTCCCCTGGATTTCTTCCGTTCCAAAAATAACTCTCCCGAAGGTTTCATTCCGTTTGGACTCCATTTGATATTCCTTTTCTGCGAAACACTCAAACAAGGGAAAAAACAGAAACTGGCACTGGGCTCTGGGTTAATAAGTTAGTCCCAAAAATAATATAAAAGTGTTTAATAAAGCCCAAAACATCCAAAACAGAATATATAATAGCATGGAACAATAAAAAATTATAGATACGTTGGAGACGTATCAGGGAGTGTGTGGCACTCGGGGCTATCTCCAGCAGCGAGCTAGCAAGCAGGAGGTGGCCAGGCGCGTGCCGGCGCTTGCCACCGAGCTGCTTCGTGCGCTGGCACGGGGAAGAAGATGGTAGTGCCCCTAGTGGGCTGGGCCGCGAACCTGGGCCGCCAGGTAAGGCCAGGTCAGTTCTCTCTCTCTAGTTCTAATTTTGTTCTGTTTTTCTATTTTTGCATATTTGTTTTAATTTGGTTTTCAAACCAAATCACTTTTAAAAATTCTGAAAATATTTATGGGCACTAAAATAGTTATTCCAGAGGCCCTCAACTAATTCCAAAATTGTTGGGGCATTTAAAATATTAATAGTATTTAAATGCTCCAATTCAAAGACAATATGAATTAATTCAAAAATCCAGAATGGCCTAAAAATATGTTCATCAGTTTTGGCAGAGGTTTTCACCTTTATCAGAAATCATGAACATTTTCAAAGGGCATTTTGGGTTCATTGGGCAAATATTTTAGTAATCCTAGTTGGTTTAAGTGGTGCTGGGGGTTTCTGTCATCCCCATTTCTGGTTTCTGGAAATTTTAAACATGATACATCACTCTAATGCAAGCACTGACTAGGGTTGTGACACAACTGCTTTCAGTCCCGGGGGCTGCTGGCATATGGCCATCCTATTCGGACAAAGAAAACTTACCCGCACATCTGTTAAATGCTGCTTTGTGGCTCTACTATGCCCGTTTCGAGCAGCTCGGGTGTACGCATCAGCTGAGCTGAAGGCATTGAATGCCTCTTCCGAGAACTCAGGGTCCCGTAAAATAGCCCTGCAGCACCGATGATTCATGGCGCTCTCCACTTTCGAGCTGGTAACGGACATATTCTCCGAACCCTCGGCCGAAGGACAGTCCGGCATTGTTCCCATATCTGCTCCCATCTCTCCGACGGGGTTTAAATCCCGGGCGCCGGGAGTACAGCCGGCCGGACCCTCAGACTTAGTCCGGTGAACCTTTTTCCTGGTACCAAACAAACGTATAAGTTGCAGTTGGATGTGACTACTAAATTATACCTTCAAATCCTTACCTCTTTGATGAGGGACCGGTCGTGTCTTCACCGACCTTCCTTTTAGAGGCCTTGCTCAGCGCTAGAGTCGCCCTCTTTGGAGCCGCCCCCGGAGTAGCGTGACGCGATGAATGCCTCCCCTATGGAGCACGATGCAGTGCGATGAGTGAGGCAGTGCGAGGAAGCTCTTTCGAGCGAGATTTTTTCTTGATAACTTATGTAGGAAGCATGAAGATGACCAAAGTAATCGGCGATAATGGCCACTTCCGTGCCATCATAGATCGCCTGGTAAAACACCCCTTCCGTGAGTACCACAAATATATCCGGGTCTTCTTCAAAACCAGGATCCAGCTCCCGGTTGTGGTTCTTGGGCTGTGGGGCGGGGCTGTAAAACCCCTTGAAGATTTTTCGCCAATGCTGTTATAAGCGGATTAGAAATTTATCAAAGGTAATCCAGGAAGAGGAATAAGTAAAGCAGAAGGACTGGGGCTCACCCAACTGGGAGGATTATACATAGAATATCCATCCCTGCGATTGATGCGAAGAAATTCCTCCTCCTCCCCTTTGAACAGCTCGGCCAATATCTTGGCTAGGGCGGCGGGGGTGTCCGGACCTTTCTGACCACAGAGGGAGGCGTCGTCCTCCCCGTTGTAGTGAAGGAAATATGCCCTAGAGGCAATAATAAATTTATTATTTATTTCCTTATATCATGATAAATGTTTATTATTCATGCTAGAATTGTATTAACCAGAAACATAATACTTGTGTGAATATGTAGACAAACAGAGTGTCACTAGTATGCCTCTACTTGACTAGCTTGTTAATCAAAGATGGTAATGTTTCCTAGCCATGGACATGAGTTGTCATTTGATTAACGGGATCACATCATTAGGAGAATGATTTGATTGACTTGACCCATTCCGTAAGCTTAGCACTTGATCGTTTAGTATTCTGCTATTGCTTTCTTCATGACTTATACATGTTCCTATGACTATGACATTATGCAACTCCCGTTTACCAGAGGAACACGTTGTGTGCTACCAAATGTCACAACGTAACTGGGTGATTATAAAGGTGCTCTATAGGTGTCGCCAAAGGTACTTGTTGGGTTGGCTTATTTCGATATTAGGATTTGTCACTCCGATTGTTAGAGAGGTATCTCTGGGCCCACTCGGTAATGCACATCAGTATAATACTTGCAAGCATTGCAACTAATGAGTTAGTTGCTGGATGATGTATTACGGAACGAGTAAAGAGACTTGCCGGTAACGAGATTGAACTAGGTATTGAGATACCGACGATCGAATCTCGGGCAAGTAACATACCGATGACAAAGGGAACAAACGTATGTTGTTATGCGGTTTGACCGATAAAGATCTTCGTACAATATGTAGGAGCCAATATGAGCGTCCAGGTTCCACTATTGGTAATTGACTAGAGACGTGTCTCGGTCATTTCTACATAGTTCTCGAACCCGTAGGGTCCGCACGCTCAAAGTTAGATGACGATCAGTATTATGATTTTTGTGTTTTTATGTACTGAAGGTAGTTCGGAGTCCCAGATATGATCACGTACATGATGAGGAGTCTCGAAATGGTCGAGACATAGGTATTGATATATTGGAAGCCTATATTTGGATATCGGAAGTGTTCCGGGTGAAATCGGGATTTTACCGGAGTACCGGGGGTTACCGGAACCACCCCCCCGGGGGGAAGTAATGGGCCTATTGGGCCTTAGTGGAGAAGAGCGAGGGCAGCCAGGAGGTGGCGCGCGGCCCCCTTGCCCTAGTCCGAATTGGACAAGGGAAGGGGGCGGCGGCCCCCTCTCTTTCCTTCTCTCCACCTCCTCCTTCCCCCTTCTCCTACTCCTACTAGGAAAGGAGGAGCCCCACTCCCGGTGGGAGTAGGACTCCCCCCTTGGCGCGCCCTCCCTGGCCGGCCGCCTCTCCCCCCTTACTCCTTTATATACGGGGGCAGGGGGCACCTCTAGACACACAAGGTGATCTGTTGATCTCTCCCAGCCGTGTGCGGTGCCCCCCTCCACCATATTCTACCTCGGTCATATCGTAGAGGTGCTTAGGCGAGGCCCTGCGTCGGTAGTAACATCATCACTGTCACCACACCATCGTGATGACGGAACTCTCCCGTGAAGCTCTGCTGGATCGGAGTTCGCATGACGTCATCGAGCTGAACGTATGCTGAACTTGAAGGTGCCGTACATTCGGTACTTGGATCGGTCGAATCGTGAAGACGTACGACTACATCAACCGCGTTGTGATAACGCTTCCACTTTCGGTCTACGAGGGTACGTGGACACACTCTCCCCTCTCGTTGCTATGCATCACCATGATCCGTGTGTGCGTGGGAATTTTTTGAAATTACTACGTTCCCCAACAAAGGGCATCTGAGCCAGGTTTTATGCATAGATGTTATATGCACGAGTAGAACACAAGTGAGCTGTGGGCGATACAAGTCATACCGCTTACCAAAGATGTCACACTTTGGTTCGGCGGTATTGTTGGATGAAGCGGCCTGGACCGACATTACGCGTACGCTTACGCGAGACTGGTTCTACCGACGTGCTTTGCACACATGTGGCTGGCGGGTGTCAGTTTCTCCAACTTTAGTTGAACCGAGTGTGGCTACGCCCGGTCCTTGAGAAGGTTAAAACAACACTAACTTGACGAACTATCGTTGTGGTTTTGATGCGTAGGTAAGAACGGTTCTTGCTCAGCCCATAGCAGCCACGTAAAACTTGCAACAACAAAGTAGAGGACATCTAACTTGTTTTTGCAGGGCATGTTGTGATGTGATATGGTCAAGGCATGATGCTATATTTATTGTATGAGATGATCATGTTTTTGTAACTGAGTTATCGGCAACTGGCAGGAGCCATATGGTTGTCACTTTATTGTATGCAATGCAATCGCCCTGTAATTGCTTTACTTTATCACTAAGCTGTAGCGATAGTCGTAGAAGCAATAGTTGGCGAGACGACAGTGATACTACAATGGAGATCAAGGTGTCATGCCAGTGACGATGGTGATCATGACGGTGCTTCGGAGATGGAGATCACAAACACAAGATGATGATGGCCATATCATATCACTTATATTGATTGCATGTGATGTTTATCTTTTATGCTTCTTATTTTTCTTAGATTGACGGTAGCATTATAAGATGACCTCTCACTAAATTTCAAGGTATAAGTGTTCTCCCTGAGTATGCACCGTTGCAAAAGTTCTTCGTGCTGAGACACCACATGATGATCGGGTGTGATAAGCTCTACGTTCAAATACAACGGGTGCAAAACAGTTGCACAACAGAATACTCAGATTAAACTTGACGAGCCTAGCATATGCAGATATGGCCTCGGAACACTGAGACCGAAAGGTCGAGCGTGAATCATATAGTATATATGATCTACATAGTGATGTTCACCATTGAAAACTACTCCATCTCACGTGATGATCGGACACGGTTTAGTTGATTTGGATCACGTGATCATTTAGATGACTAGAGGGATGTCTATCTAAGTGGGAGTTCCTAAGTAAAATGATTAATTGAACTTTAATTTATCATGAACTTAGTCCTGGTAGTATTTGCATATCTATGTTGTAGATTAATAGCTCGCGATGTTGTTCCCCTGTTTTTGATATGTTCCTAGAGGAAACTAAGTTTAAATATGTTAGTAGCAATGATGCGGATTGGATCCGTGATCTGAGCATTATCCTCATTGCTGCATAGAAGAATTATGTCCTTGAGGCACCTCTAGGTGACAGACCGATTGCAGGAGCAGATGCAGATGTTATGAACGTTTGGCAAGCTCGATATGATGACTACTTGATAGTTTAGTGCACCATGCTTTATGGCTTCGAATCGGGGCTTCAAAGACGTTTTGAAAAGCCACGGAGCATATGAGATGTTCCAAGAGTTGAATTTAGTATTTCAGACTCATGCCCATGTCGAAAGGTATGAGACCTTTGACAAGCACTTTGCCTAAAAGATGGAGGAGAATTGCTCAGCTAGTGAGCATGTGCTCAGAATGTCTGAGTACTACAATCACTTGAATCAAGTGGGAGTTAATCTTTCAGATAAGATAGTGATTGATAGAGTTCTCTAGTCACTATCACCAAGTTATTAGAACTTCATGATGAACTATAATATGCAACGAATAACAGAAATGATTCCCAAGCTCTTCGTGATGCTGAAATCGACGAAGGTAGAAATCAAGAAAAGCATCAAGTGTTCATGGTTGACAAGACCACTAGTTTCAAGAAAAGGGCAAAGGGAAGAAGGGGAACTTCAAGAAGAACGGTAGGCAAGTTGCTGCTCAAGTGAAGAAGCCCAAGTCTGGACCTAAGCCTGAGACTAAGTTCTTCTACTGCAAAAGGACTGGTCACTGGAAGTAGAACTACCCTAGATACTTGGCGGATAAGAAGGATGGCAAGGTGAACAAAGGTATATTGGATATACATGTTATTGATGTGTAGTTTACTAGTGTTTATAGCAACCCCTCGGTATTTGATACTGGTTCAGTTGCTAAGAGTAGTAACTCGAAACGGGAGTTGCAGAATGAACAGAGACTAGTTAACGGTGAAGTGACGATGTGTGTTGGAAGTAGTTCCAAGATTGATATGATCATCATCGCACACTCCCTATACTTTCGGGCTTAGTGTTGAACCTAAATAAGTGTTATTTGGTGTTTGCGTTGAGCATGAATATGATTTGATCATTTTTATTGCAATACAGTTATTCATTTAAGTTATAATAATTGTTGTTCTGTTTACATGAATAAAACCTTCTATGGTCATACACCCAATGAAAATGGTTTGTTGGACCTCGATCGTAGTGATACACATATTCATAATATCGAAGCCAAAAGATGGAAAGTTAATAATGATAGTGCAACTTATTTGTGGCTCTGCCGTTTAGGTCATATTGGTGTAAAGTGCATGAAGAAACTCCATGCTGATGGGATTTTGGAATCACTTGATGCTTGCGAACCATGTCTTATGGGCAAGATGACTAAGACTCCGTTCTCTGGAACAATGGAGCGAGCAACTGAATTGTTGGAAATAATACATACTGATGTATGCGATCCGATGAGTGTTGAGGCTCGCGGCGAGTATCATTATTTTCTGACCTTCACAGATGATTTGAGCAGATATGGGTATATCTACTTGATGAAACACAAGTCTGAAACATTTGAAAAGTTCATATAATCTCAGAGTGAAGTGGGAAATCATCAAAATAAGAAAATAAAGTTTCTACGATCTGATCGTGGAGGAGAATATTTGAGTTACGAGATTGGTCTTCATTTAAAACAATGCGGAATAGTTTCGCAACTCACGCCACCTGGAACACCACTGCGTAATAGTGTGTCCGAACATCATAACTGTACTTTATTAGATATGGTGCAATCTATGATGTCTCTTACTGATTTACCACTATCATTTTGGGGTTATGCATTAGAGACAGCTGCATTCACGTTCAATAGGGCACCATCTAAATCTGTTGAGACGACACCGTATGAACTATGGTTTGGCAAGAAACCAAAGTTGTCGTTTCTTAAAGTTTGGGGTTGCAATGCTTATAAGAAAAAGTTTCATCCTGATAAGCTCAAACCCAAATAGGAGAAATGTGCCTTCAAAGGATACCCAAAGGAGACAGTTGGGTACACCTTCTATCACAGATCCGAAGGCAAGATATTCGTTGCTAAGAATGGATCCTTTCTAGAGAAGGAGTTTCTCTCGGAAGAAGTGAGTGGGAGGAAAGTAGAACTTGATGAGGTAACTGTACCTGCTCCCTTATTGGAAAGTAGTTCATCAGAGAAATCTGTTCCTGTGACTACTACACCAACTAGTGAGGAAGCTAATGATGATGATCATGTAACTTCAGATCAAGGTACTACCGAACCTTGTAGGTAAACCAGAGTGAGATCCGCACCAGAGTGGTATGGTAATCCTATTCTGTAGGTCATGTTACTTGACCATGACGAACCTACGAACTATGAGGAAGCGATGATGAGCCCAGATTCCGCAAAAATGGCTTGAGGCCATGAAATCTGAGATGCGATCCATGTATGAGAACAAAGTGTGGACTTTGGTTGACTTGCCCGATGATCGGCGAGCCATAGAAAGTAAATGGATCTTCAAGAGGAAGACGGACGCTGATAGTAGTGTTACTATCTACAAAGCTAGACTTGTCGAACAAAGGTTTTTGACAAAGTTCAAGGTGTTGACTACGATGAGATTTTCTCACTCATAGCGATGCTTAAGTCTGTTCAAATCATGTTAGCAAATTGCCACATATTATGAAATCTGGCAAATGGATGTCAAAACTACATTCCTTAATGGATTTCTTAAAGAAGAGTTGTATATGATGCAACCAGAAGGTTTTGTCGATCCTAAAGGTGCTAAATAAATATTCAAGCTCCAACGATCCATCTATGGACTGGTGCAAGCATCTTGGAGTTGGAATATACGCTTTGATGAGTTGATCAAAGCATATAGTTTTATACAGACTTGCGGTGAAGCCTGTATTTACATTAAAGTGAGTGGGAGCACTACAGCATTTCTGATAAATATATGTGAATGACATATTGTTGATCGGAAATAATGTAGAATTTTCTGGAAAGCATAAAGGAGTATTTGAAAGGAGTTTTTTCAAAGAAAGACCTCGGTGAAGCTGCTTACATATTGAACATCAAGATCTATAGAGATAGATCAAGACGCTTGATATGTTTTTTCAATGAGTACATACCTTGACAAGATTTTGAAGTAGTTCAAAATGGAACAGTCAAAGAACGAGTTCTTGCCTGTATTACAAGGTGTGAAATTGAGTAAGACTCAAAACCTTACCACGGAAGAAGATAGAAAGAGAATGAAAGTCATTCCCTATGCCTCAGCCATAGGTTCTATAAAGTATGCCATGCTGTATACCAGATATATTGTATACCCTACACTGTTTTTGTAAAGGGGGTACAATAGTGATCTAGGAGTAGATCACTGGACATTGGACAAAATTATCCTTAGAAGACTAAGGAAATATTTCTCGATTATGGAGGTGATAAAGAGTTTGCCGTAAAAAGTTACGTTGATGCAAGCTTTGACACCGATCTGGATGACTCTGAGTCTCGATCTAGATACATATTGAAAGTGGGAGCAATTAGCTAGAGTAGCTCCGTGCAGAGTATTGTAGACATAGAATATTTGCAAAATACATACGGCTCTGAATGTGGCAGACCTGCTGACTAAACTTCTCTCACAAGCCAAACATGATCACACCTTAGTACTCTTTGGGTGTTAATGACATAGCGATGTGAACTAGATTATTGACTCTAGTAAACCCTTTGGGTGTTGGTCACATGACGATGTGAACTATGGGTGTTAATCACATGGTGATGTGAACTATTGGTGTTAAATCACATGGCGATGTGAAGTAGATTATTGACTCTAGTGCAAGTGGGAGACAGAAGGAAATATTCCCTAGAGGCAATAATAAAGTTATTATTTATTTCCTTATTTCATGATAAATGTTTATTATTCATGCTAGAATTGTATTAACTGGAAACTTGATACATGTGTGAATACATAGACAAACATAGCGTCACTAGTATGCCTCTACTTGACTAGCTCGTTGATCAAAGATGGTTGAGTTTCCTAGCCATAGACATGAGTTGTCATTTGATTAACGGGATCACATCATTAGGAGAATGATGTGATTGACTTGACCCATTCCGTTAGCTTAGCACTTGATCGTTTAGTATGTTGCTATTGCTTTCTTCATGACTTATACATGTTCCTATGACTATGAGATTATGTAACTCCCGCTTACCAGAGGAACACTTTGTGTGCTACCAAACGTCACAATGTAACTTGGTGATTATAAAGGTGCTCTACAGGTGTCTCCGAAGGTACTTGTTGAGTTGGCGTATTACGAGATTAGGATTTGTCACTCCGATTGTCGGAGAGGTATCTCTGGGCCCTCTCGGTAATGCACATCCTTATAAGCCTTGCAAGCAATGTGACTAATGAGTTAGTTGCGGAATGATGCATTACGAAACGAGTAAAGAGACTTGCCGGTAACGAGACTGAACTAGGTATTGAGATACCGACGACCAAATCTCGGGCAAGTAGCATACCAATGACAAAGGGAACAACGTATGTTGTTATGCGGTTTGACCGATAAAGATCTTCGTAGAGTATGTAGGAGCCAATATGAGCATCCAGGTTCTGCTATTGGTTATTGACCGGAGACGTGTCTCGGTCATGCCTACATAGTTCTCGAACCCGTAGGGTCCGCACGCTTAAAGTTCGATGATGATTTGTATTATGAGTTATGTGATTTGATGTACTGAAGGTAGTTCAGAGTCCCAGATGAGACTGGGGACATGACGAGGAGTCTCGAAATGGTCGAGACGTAAAGATCGATATATTGGACGACTATATTCGGACATCGGAAAGGTCCCGAGTGATTCAGGTATTTTCGTAGTACCGGGGAGTTACGGGAATTCACCGGGAGAAGTATTGGGCCTTATTGGGCCATACGGGAATAGAAGAGAGAGGCCAAAAGGAAGGAGGCGCCCCCCCCCTCTGGTCCGAATTGGACAAGGGGTGCAGCCCCCTTTTCCTTCTCCCTCTCCCCCTCTTTCCTTCTCTGCTACTCCGGAAAGGAAATGGGAATCCTACTAGGACTTGGGAGTCCTAGTAGGACTCCCCACACTTGGCACGCCCCCTCTAGGGCCAGCCTCTCCCTTGCTCCTTTATATACGGGGGCAGGGGGGCACCCCATAGACACACAAGTTGATCTGTTGATCTCTCCCAGCCGTATGCGGTGCCCCCCTCCACAATATTCTACCTCGGTCATATCGTAGCGGTGCTTAGGCAAAGCCCTGCGTCGGTAGTAACATCATCATCAGAATTCACGCTGGTTGGCGCCGACGGAACTCTCCCGTGAAGCTCTGCTGGATCGGAGTTCGCGGGGCTTCATCGAGCTGAACGTGTGCTGAACTCAGAGGTGCCGTACGTTCGGTACTTGGATCGGTCGGATCGTGAAGACGTACGACTACATCAACCGCGTTGTGATAACGCTTCCGCTTTTGGTCTACGAGGGTACGTGGACACACTCTCCCCATTCGTTGCTATGCATCACCATGATCCTGTGTGTGCATAGGAATTTTTTTGAAATTACTACGTTCCCCAACACCGAATACCCTCGCGGCCGAATAGACCGGGGTATGCTTGGAAAACTAGGCGTAGGGGTCATAGTTGCTTGAACAGAAAAGTTGTATCCGACTAGCTATGTTATATTACATTGAGATTGTAAGAAATATCTTCTAGGGAGAATAGTTCCGTTAAGGGTTCCTTTCCCTGGGTGTGCATGCATTAGTAGACATATCCGAATTGTGATGTAAAAATCACAGTGTGTATAGCTTTTGGGGGTTCACTATAGAGTGAGTGCAAAGAGTTTTTTCATCCACCGACTGAATATTCCCTTAAGAACGCTAGCTTTTGGCTTCACCCAGTCTGAGGTACACATCCGGATAACCCGGCAGTAACAATCGCAGAGGTGCTGCCTTTACCACATAGCCGAACAATCGGGAATGTAGGGGTAAGCATAGGAGCCAGGCAACCCAGCTTGGCCAAAACTTAAGTCATATCGATGCATATAATGGTGAAGAGAAGACATACGGGAAGGACGCGTATGTACGATGAGCTTGATGCTCGGAAAATAGTATTAACAAGCTTCTGTTAAAGAAGCCCCCAGGTATGATGGGCGTACATATGTAAAAATGTGTACGTCAGCAGTGTTCGGTCAAGCCAAATGAGAGCCTTAAAGAGAAAAAGAAGAATAATTGTGTAAAAGGGAGAAAAAGTAATGGAGACTATAGGGGAGAAGGAGACTAACAAAGAGTTCGGAGCTAGGCGTAGAACCTTCCGAGTTTGGCCGCGTTCCAGGGGTTCGGCTCTAGGCGATTGTCTGATGCATCACGAAGACGGTACGCTCCTCCGGTAAGAACTTCGTCAATTATGAAGGGACCCTCCCATTTGGGCTTGAATTTGTCCTTTTTCTTCTCCGGCAAGCATAGAACGAGTTCGCCAACATTGTAAGTCTTGGCCCGTACTTCTCTGCTTTGATATCTTCGAGCCTGCTGCTGATAAAATGTTGAACGGGCTTTGGCGACGTCAAGCTCCTCCTCCAGGGCGTCTATGCTGTCCTGCCGATCGAACTCAGCCTCTTTCTCTTCGTACATACGCACTCGAGGTGATTCATGTATAATATTGCAGGGCAATACAGCCTTTGCACCGTACACCATGAAGAAAGGTGTGTATCCGGTAGTACGGTTGGGCGTGGTCCGCAGCCCCCAGAGTACGAAGTCAAGCTCCTCGACCCAGTGTTTGTCTGATTCTTTCAAAGACCGCACTAGCCTGGGTTTGATGCCGCTCATAATAAGACCATTAGCTCGCTCGACTTGACCGTTTGTTTGCGGGTGGTAGACATAGGCGTAATCGAGCTTAATGCCCAGATTAGCACACCAGGTTTTCACCTCATCAGCTGTGAATTGGAACCGTTATTAGTGATGATGCTGTGCGGTACACCATAACGGTGCACCACATCGGATATAAATGCGATCACCGGTCCGGACTCGGCCGTTTTAACTGGTCTAGCCTCTATCCACTTGGTGAATTTGTCCACCATGACCAGCAGATATTTTTTGTTATGGCTTCCCCATTTAAGGGGTCCAACCATGTCCAAGCCCCAGACCGCAAAGGGCCATGTAATGGGGATTGTTTGTAGGGCGGTTCGGGGCATATGGCTTTGGTTGGCAAAGAGTTGGCATCCAACGCAACGCTAGACGAGGTCCTGTGCGTCTGCCCGGGCCATAGGCCAATAAAATCCTGTCCGGAAGGCCTTGCCGACAAGTGCCCGGGCTGCGGCGTGATGCCCACCGAGACCGGCGTGAATTTCTGCCAAGAGTTGCCGCCCCTCCTCCTCGGAGATACACCTTTGAAGGACTATGGTAGTGCTTTTCTTGTAGAGCTCTCCCTCATGAACTTTATAAGCCTTTGAACACCGGACGATGTGGCGAGCCTCGTTCTGATCTTCTAGGAGCTCCTTGTCGGTTCAATATCCGGCGTATCTCGTAGTAGGGGTCCTAAGCTAGGCATCTGGGAGCGATGGTAACATGGACACGGGGTTTTACCCAGCTTCGGGCTCTCTTGATGAGATAATACCCTACATGCTGCTTTTGATTGTATTCATATGGGTGTAGTACAGAGTATATGTATCTACCACGAGATTGTAGTAATGAATATGAGATTGTCTATTGAGTAGCCTGGCCTCGGTTTATATATGCACCATAGGCCTAGGGTTTAGAGGAGTCCTTGCCTTGGGCGCCAAGTCTTGTAGAATCCTCCTTGTATGTGGCATGGGTTGTCCGAACTGGCCCAATAGTGAACCGCCATGGGGGTCCTCGGCCCGATCCAGTTGATCGGGAGACGACGTGGTGAGTACCCCCTAGTCCAGGACACCGTCAGTAGCCCCCTGAACCGGTCTTCAAGTTGGGGACTCTCTTCGATTCTTCCGAACTGTTCTTCATCTTTGGTCGTCGGTCCTGAAAACTGGTTCAACAAATTTTCTCATCTTTGATCTTGAGGATCACCGAAATGCATCCGAAGAGTTTACACGTCAGGTATCCGAGGAGTCCCTTTAAGTTTTCGTCCTTTATCAATGCCCTGTTATTTTTACGCCACACCACGGGTTTTAAGTTGTTCGCGGACGGTAGTGTCCTCTTGCATCCGAGCTCCAACGCCGGACTGCATTCGAGGTATCGTTTGCAGGCGAGCACCAACGCCAGACCGCCTCCGAGCTCCAACACCGGAATGTATCCGAGCTCCAACGCCAGACTGTATCCGAAGAGTATTGTTATAGTCGAGCTCCAACATCGGACTATGTCCAAGCTCCAAAGCCGGACTATGTCCGAGGTGTCATAGATCACCTTGGTTCAAAAAAGTGTTAGCCGAGCTTAATGCCGGAAATGCCCTCTAAGGAGCCAGCCACTTGCATCCGAGCTATATGCCGAACTACTTCCGTGGTGGCTCAGCACCTCGGTCACGGGCTGATTGTTTGCGAATTTTATTTCCGATGCGTATTTATTTGCTGACAAGATGTATTGCCAGTAGCCCTCAAGGTGTCTATCAGCCTAAAATTCGAGATGCACCTGAAGGAAAACATAAAACTGCTGATCCTAGTAGCCCCTGAGACCCAGGTCGTGAAATCGACCTGAGGATCAACTCCTAGCTCGGCAGCATACATAGGAATAGAAACACAGTGTAATATATTAGAGGTAATAGTGATCGGCGGACGGGCCCCTGAGAGAGGGTCGTGAGAAGTCGCCGTGATATATCAGCTTGATGCCGGATAAGTCCCATATGGTACTTATTGTCGTCCGAAGACGCGCTTGTCCATAGTTCGGTTATGCCGAACACTGAGCACTTTCAATTTTATACATTGAATAGGCAATGTAGTAGCCCCCGAGGCACTGGTCAGGTGGCAACACCAGATTAGGGAATCGATGTGCCCCTTTAATATTTTTAAATAATGAGCGCAAAGCCCAGTAGCCCCGAGCCTTAATGTGGGCACGGGTGGCCGAATTAAGGATCGATATCCATTTGACAGAATATTTGCAAGGGGTTTAAAAGATGGATTGCAGTAGATGGATTTTACTCGCAATTTTTATGTGTAATGATTATGTGTATCCAAGTACTTTTCATCATTAATGCTCAAATCCGCATTGTACAAAAATTTGTTTACCGACCATCGGCTTCAACCTCCTTGGCTAGTAGCTGGGGAGTGTTTGTCCTACTTTATAAAGCCGTTATAAGGGCAAAGTTTTACGGCAAACAAGGCAATCCGGTCATACGGTTTTATAAACAAAGGTACACGGAGAGGTATGTTATATTACGTTTTAACGTAAGAAACATCTTCCAAAGAAAATAGTCCCGATATCGGTTCCTTTCTTTGGGTCGTCATGCTTATCATGATCATGAAAACTCACCTCCAATCAATGTGGGAGGAAAATATTGAGGATTTAGTTCGGCGAAAGTTCCCGAACTCTATGGTATTTATGAACTAAAATTTTTACTTCCGTCGTTGCCGACCAATGTGAACCTTTAAGATTGCTAGCTTTCAGCTTCACCCAGTCTGAGGTACTAACTCGGATGACCCGGTAGTAACAATCATAGAGGTGCTCCGTGTACCACCTAGCCGAACAATCGGGAACGTAGAGGTAAGCACAGGAGCCAGGCAACCCAGCTTGGCCAAAATCTGAAGTCAAATTGATGCATATGTATGGCTTTATAACGATGATTATGGAAGGAAGCCTTTGTATATTAAATACAAACGCCGATGATATGTTTATTTGACTCTATTGCAACCGTTTATCAGTTGAAAGTGGCCCATCGTCGACTTCCGCCTCATTGTAGATGCTACGCAGGGTGTTTTCGCAATAACAAAACAACCCTTAGCCGATGTCTCGGTGCCCGAAGGCGGTTGTGTTAGCGGAAACGAGGAAATCAGATATGCAGGCTTTATAACTTTCACTTAGTCATAGGAGCTTTAAACTGGGGAAGCTAGCTACGAGCCCCCGGTTAGTGTTTGGCAACAGCCGAGGTCAAGCCGTAAACACTTCGGCCAATGTTATGAATGGCCCGTCATTTAACATAGTCATCGGATCGCTGACCAGTTTACGCTTATTGTGACAGTCAGTTTTTGGCTTTCTCCACTGAGGTGCTTAACCATGCGAGCTGGAAGCACAATTGCATTCTCCCTTTGCACACCTAGCTGAACAAAGCGGAACATAGGAGGCAAGCACAGGATCCGGGCAACCCAACTATTGACCGAAGACACAATTCGAAACCGACGCATATATAGCAATATCCGATAATGTTTTCGCCGAATGTCTAAAGGTGTCCGGCATTGCACTGCGAGACTTATGCGGGAAACACACAAATAGTTTAAAAGTGCCATAGGCTTGGAAAACCCAACAATTTAGTAAAAACTTGACGTCCGAATTAGATCAAGTGTTCGGTGCCAATCCGAAAATTGGTCAAAAAGGGGTGCTTCTGTCGTGCATTAATATGACACATCCGATCTCAAAACCTCAAGCGGGTCAGCCCACGGCTGTAACCTCCTATCCCGAAGGCGTAGTACTGCTCGTTATGCCAGTTTAGCGAACTAAACTCGAATGGCTTTGAGAGAGAGACTAGGCTCCCCGGCTATTGACCACACACTCGTGTCGAAAAAAGGAGTGATAGAAAAAGATTTTGCAATGACGAAGAGGAAAACATTTATTATAAAACGGCTCATACTAATTTAGGAGCCCCCGAGTGACTTGGGCAAAAGAATTTTATGTATAATGATTGTATGTGCAGAAGTACTTAAATCATATCTGTGTTCACCCGAACTTTAAACACGTCGTAACTGACCATCGGCTTCTCCCTCTTCGGTCAAGGACCGAAAAGTTTTATGTACTCCACCTGTCGATAATATCGACGGTGTTTCCGATAACCAGGCAATCAAGCATAAGGATGTAACAGACAAAGTGCCCTCAGGGAACTTATGCTATATTACTGACGAAGTGTAAGAAGCATCTTCGAAGAAAATAGTACCTCCACCGATACCTTTCTTCGGTTGCTCATTGTTACTATGAGACTTGTGCAATAGATTTTTTGTACTCATGAGTTCCGTTGTGTGCTGACCATAATTGAAAACAATAAGAGTGCTAGCTTTCGGCTTCATCCAGTCTGAGGACCGAGCTCGGATGACCCGATCGTGACAATCGCAGAGGTGCTCCCTTTACTCCCTAGGCGAACAATCAGGAACGTAGGGGTAAACACAGGAGCAAGGCAACACAACTTGCAGAACACTTAAGTCAACATGGTGCATATTGTGGTGTAATACACGAACAGGGAAAAAAGCCATACAAGTATAATCATATGCAAGAGGAAAGGCTTCATAAAGGAAGCCCCCAAGCAAACGGGGTATTTGAATTTGTGCGTCACAAAGTTTTGACAAGGAAGTTTTCACAAACAACATTTTGCCAAAAAAAGTATAATGCTTGGTCGAACCGAACAAAATTTAAAATTGAAAATTCTGAGCATAAAAGCGACTTAGCTGGTTAATGTGCTCGGTGTTGATGCACGGCTCAAGCATACGGTGGGACAAGGTCCCAGTCCCCAAGCCGGTCCCGAGGTGGCAGAGCGTAGAGCTCGGCACTCCGAAGTGGCGACATAGCATGGCCAATGAAGGCCCGCAGTGCGACGCCGAAGTCCCCCGCGTGGGTTAATGAAGTGATGACAAAGCCCTCGGTCCAGCCGAGGTGACGGGGTACGTCGGTACACAGAGGTGATAGCGCTGCCCAATCCGAATCCTTTATTTGTGCACAGAAAATAGTGCAAGCCGGAGATAATAGGAATAATAATAAATTTAAAAAATGTTGCATAATTAATAATTTATGCAAAGTGAGTAATAAAAGACATATGGCATGTGTGCCGAACACTCGATGAGGTAGAGCTCTCTCAACGATGTCGAAGTCCCCGAGGCAACCGAACACGTCGGTATGGCAACACGACCAAGAAGGTGATCATGCGAGCCGATTTACGCTGATTGGGACGACGGCGTCGGCTTGTCGAAGAGACCACATGACGTAGTAGAAGTCCATTACCGAACCACCATGTGACCCTCGTTAATGCGGCCACCATTTGATAGACCTGCGTACAGATGATGGAACAAACCAGAGTAATAATTCCTTGGGAAAAATAAACTGAAACAAGCAAAAATTACTAGGATCAATAGCACCTGGTTTATTTGTTGTAGCAATCCGAAGAAAGGTGACTCCCAAAATTGGGACTCGATCCGCACACCCATTGCCTGATGGGCGATAAAGCGACGGCATGGCGATGCTGGCAAAGGTTGGCTTGCCGAGGCAAAGCCCTCGGTCCAGCTAACGTGACGAAGCTGGTCGGCTGGTGACGCCGAAGTCACCGGAGTATGTGAAAATTACCTAGAGGAGGCTTAAAATTTTATGGCTACGTGTTTAAAAACAACACACAATACCCTAGAAAAACATTCCTTCAAAAGGGTTGTCCAATATTCCGTTCATGAAGAAACATGAACTCGGGCCGGATTCGTATTCAAGAGAAAACAGATCCGAAAATTGGTCCACTCATCGGAAGGTTCCCGGAGTTTGAACCGTCGGATCGATCTGAAATTTGGAGGGGTGGTAGATATGGGAATTACACAGCAGATGAACGGTTGGATCTTCCAAAGACCTACGAGCTGGGCTCTGGAGACCATGCCCTAAACTCGTCCAGATTCCCGTCCAGATTTGACAGGGCTTCGATATATCGTAGATTGCAAGAGATTCCTCCATCGGAACTCGAAGAATTTTGGCATGGTTTTTGTACACTTTATTCCGCAGAATTCCACTGAAGGAATCGTCAAAGCGATGCTCGAGGAGGTGCTGGCAGTGGCTCCAAGTTTGTTGTTCGGAAAAAATAGCACGGTCGCCCGAGGGCAATGTTGACGTTGAGCCCCCGAGCTCCATGGATGATTCTTCCATGATCATGATAGATATCGGAGTTGATGTTGACGAAGGCCCTCGTCCGAACATGATGATCAGAGGCAGGGCACAGTCCTTGGTTAGGCCAAGGTCGCCAGTCGAGCCGGCGACAAAAGATGCCGACATCGACCATAAAGCTCGGCTCCGATGCGTAGATCGCGCCGGAGACGATCCGAAATTCCATCGCCCCATGGCGACCGCCAGCAGGCTCTCAATGAAAGCACCAATGTCGGTTCAATATCCGACATATCTCGTAGTAGGGGTCCTAAGCTAGGCGTCTGGGAGCGATGGTAACATGGACACGGGGTTTTACCCAGCTTCGGGCTCTCTTGATGAGATAATACCCTACGTGCTGCTTTTGATTGTATTCATATGGCTGTAGTATAGAGTATATGTATCTACAACGAGATTGTAGTAATGAATATGAGATTGTCTATTGACTAGCCTGGCCTCGGTTTATATATGCACCATAGGCCTAAGGTTTAGAGGAGTCCTTGTCTTGGGCGCCAAGTCTTGTAGAATCCTCCTTGTATGTGGCATGGGCTGTCCGAACAGGCCCAATAGTGAACCACCATGCGGGTCCTCGGCCCGATCCAGTTGGTTGGGAGACGACGTGGTGAGTACCCCCTAGTCCATGACACCGTCGCTCCTTCCTGTTAAAGTAGGCCAAGAATGGTTCGGTCCACGAGGCAATTACTGCCATGATGAGGTGGGTCGATGCTGTTATTTCGGTGGTTGAGCCTCCGATGATATCAGCGTGTTCTCTATCTGTGTTTGTGTTCGGAACAGGACTGTCGTTGTTGTCTCCCCCTTGCCACACCACGGATGACTTAAAGAGCCTTTCGAGGAAGATGTTAGGTGGGAAGGGGTCGCGCTTAGCGCCGATGCGAGAAAGGACGCTTGCCGCCTGATTACTTTCACGGGCGACGTGATGAAATTCGAGCCCCTCGAATCGAGCCGACATCTTCAAGATGGCATTGCGATAAGCTGCCATCTTTTGATCTTTGGCATCAAAGTCTCCATTAATTTGGGATATTGCGAGGTTTGAGTCCCCGCGCACCTTCAGGCTGTATGCCCATTGATACGGCCATTCGAAGGCCATGTAGCAAGGCCTCGTATTCGGTTGAGTTTGTTGGAGTCTGTGTACAATATTTGGAGTACGTACTGGATGATATCTCCTATGGGGGACGTTAATACGACGCCCGCCCCTAGCCCTGCCAACATTTTGGAGCCATCAAAATGCATAACCCAGTTGGAATATGCACCGTACTCTTTAGGGAGTTCGGCCTCTGTCCATTCGGCGACGAAGTCAGCCAGTACCTGGGATTTAATGGCTCAATGTGGTTTGTACGTGATGTCGAATGGCAGGAGCTCAATGGCCCATTTGGCAATCCGGCCCTTTGCATCCCGGTTGTTGATTATATCATTGAGGGGCACTTCGGAAGCCACCGTGGTCGAACACTCTTGAAATTAGTGTCGCAATTTTCGAGATGCCGTGGAGACTGCATATGCTATCTTTTGATAGTGGGGGTACCGGGATTTGCATGGTGTGAGGACGATGGATACGTAGTATACCGGCTTTTGGAGCGGAAATTTGGCAATTTTCGAGTATGGCGCTCACCACCTGCTGTGTTGCCGATATATATAGGAGCATTGGTTCGCCGACGTTTGGCGCGGCCAGGATTGGGTTGCTTGCCAAAAGGAATTTTATTTCCTCTAGTCCGGTTGTTGCTGCGTCTGTCCATTCGAAGTTATCGGTGCGCCACAGAAGGCGATAAAGGGGCAGCGCCTTTTCCCCCAACCTGGAGATAAAGCGGCTTAAAGCTGCCACGCACCCGGCGAGTTTTTGGACCTGTTTGAGTTCGGTTGGCATGGCCAACTGCGACAGAGCTCGGATTTTGGCTGGATTTTCTTCAATTCCTCTGTTGGAAACGATGAAGCCCAGTAGTTTACCGGCGGGGATGCCGAAGACGCACTTTTCCGGGTTAAGCTTGATGTCGTATGTGCGGAGGTTGTCGAATGTGAGACGCAAGTCGTCTATTAGTGTTTCAACGTGTCTAGTTTTGATGACGACGTCGTCTGTCACGCCCAATATGCGACCCTATCCAAAAGGAACTCGACAGTCCCACCAAGGATAGACCCGCATATTGAAACGCTTTTGCAAGGTGGATATCATTACATCAACATTACATAATAGATGGGGATACACCCAAGTCATTCAAAGTCACATGAATACAACAATACAACATACAAGAACAACATCTGACTACGGATGTAACATAAAAAGGAACTCAAACAACATCCACCCTGCTAGCCCAGGCTGCCGACCTGGAACCTATCCCCTGATTGAAGAAGCAGAAGAAGAACTCCGAAACAAGTAAACATCGCTCTCGCGTCATGATCATCGCATAACCTGTACCTGCAACTGTTGGTGTAGTAATCTGTGAGCCACGAGGACTCAGCAATCCCATTACCATGGGTATCAAGACTAGCAAAGCTTAATGGGAAAGGAAGGGATAAAGTGGTGAGGTTGCAGCAGCGACTAAGCATATATGGTGGCTAACATCCGCAAATGAGAGCGAGAAGAGAAACAAAGGAACGATCGTCAACTAGTAATGATCAAGAAGTGATCCTGAACTCCTACTTACATCAGACATAACCCGTAAAACCATGTTCTCCTCTCGATCAACCCCAAAAGAGACACTCACGGTTACGCACACGGTTGGTGTATTTTAGAAGAGTTTGCTTCAAGTTTACTACAACCGGATATTAACAAATTCCCATCTGCCACATAACCGCGGGCACGGTTCTCGAAAGTTTATACCTGCAGGGGTGTCCCAACTTAGCCCATGATAAGCTCTCGCGATCAACAAAGGATATTCCTTCTCCACAGGAGAAGACCCGATCAGTCTCGGAATCCCGGCTACAAGACATTTCGACAAAGAATAAAACAAGACCAGCAAAGCCGCCCGATGTGCCGACAAATCCCGATAGGAGCTGCACATATCTCGTTCTCGTGGCACACGGATAGGTCAGCATGCGAGTAAAACCAGCCCTCGAGTTGCCCGTGGTGGCCTCAAGATCTGCCCGTTTCGGACCAACACTCGAAGGAGCACTGGCCCGGGGGGGGCTAAAATAAAGATGACCCTTGGGCTCCGGAAACCCAAGGGAAAAAGGGCTAGGTGAGGCAAATGGTAAAACCAAGGTTGGGCCTTCTTTGGAGGAGTCTTATTCAAAGCGAACTGTCAAGGGGGTCCCATAAATCACCCAATCGCGTTAGGGACGCAAAATCCGGGAACATAATACCGATATGACGGAAACTAGGGAGGCAAGAGTGGAACAAAACATCAGGCATAAGGCCGAGCCTTCCACCCTTTACCAAGTATATAGATGCATTAATAATATAAGAGATATTGTGATATCCCAACATAATCCTGTTCATCATGGAGCAATCTTCATCTTCACCTGCAACTAGCAACGCTATAAGAGGGGCTGAGCAAAGCGGTAACATAGCCAAACAACGGTTTGCTGGGAAGGGTGACAAAGGTTAGAGGTTCATGGCAATTTGGGAGGCTTGAGCAAAGAAGTGATAGGTAGCGCAGCATAGCGAAAGAACGAAGCAACTAGCATAGCAATGATAGTAATGAGATCCAAGGTGAAGGTCATCTTGCCTGAAATCCCACTAGGAAGAAGAACGAGTCCATGAAGAAGATGAAGCCGCGAAGACGAACCAAGCGTAGACGTACGAATCCTCACGATCGCAACGAAACGGGAACTATCGAGAAGAAGCACACAACAAGGTAAACACGCCACACATAGACAAGACATGATGCACAACAAGCATGATGCATGGCAAAGGCCACATGAAGCTACTCATGGCAAGAGATGATGCATACAAGAGCAACACATCAAAGCAAGTTTAAATGAGGCCGGAAACAACATAGAACAATTCCGGTAAGTCCTCATATGCAAATTTCGAAATTGGTTCAGATCTTAATAACTTTATGTTCAAGTTGTTAAAAAGAAGTTAAGATGCACCAAGATGATCTACACGAAATTCTAGTCAAGTTACATATAAAGTTCATTTAATTCGGAGCTACGGCCTAGAAGATATGAGCAAAACAAGTTAAACATGGCATTGATGCAAATGCATATAAACATCAAGAAAACACCTCAAAACAAGGATGCAACATGATAATATGAAACTACATACAAAATCAAGCAAGTTTCATATAGAGCACACTCAAAACGGAGCAACGGTTCAACACATACACATGAAACAAGTTACAGCAACAATCTGTCCAAAACAGCACCACAATATGAAAACAAAAGGCATGAACATGATGTACAGGTAAAGCATGACAAAACATGAACACTGAGCTATCTCCAGAAATCACTAGAACATGCTCAAAATGAAATGGCAAGATTGCAAATAATAACAGTTTCAGACTCAGCAGAAATAACATCAGGTTGCAATGTTTAGAGCTATAAAACAACATGTTACAGGAAATTATCATGGCAAAAAAAGCATAGAATGAATCTACTGAATGCATAGATCAAATGTCCTTTAGTGACCATGAGCCAAAAAGGATCAGAAAATATGATAGCACCCATGTAAACATGGCAAGTTATATGACAGATTCATACATGGCAGGAACAACAATAAGTAGACATGTTGGTGAGCTTGAACCACTCACCACAGAGCAATACATGGCATGGAAAGGCAACTAACAGTAAGAAGACATGTTTGTAAAGCTAAGAATGTCAAGAGAAAGTTAATAGAGTGCATGGATCACTAGCAACAATCATGGCAACATTGAACTAAATGTTAACAGGCTAACAGCAACATTATTTAGCAATTTTAGAGCAAAATTACAACAATCTACAGCAGGCTATAAATGCAACCAGGGGAATGGATGGATAGAGCAAGACATGTATAACAAAACATCCTTAGTGAACATCTCCAGATTATGCACAGAATGACTTGTAGCAGCAGGTTAACATAGCATCATGATATAGCAGATTCAGACATGCAAAACAGTAACAGCAAGTTCCCTACTTAACAAGCTCGATGCACTCACTACACAACTCACAAAAATAAATGGATGGCACCACTGTAAAGATGGCATGGCATAGCTAAAAGCACATGTATACATCAACCTCATAGGATGCACACATCAAATGCAACAAAAACGACAAATCATCAAGTTATAACAGTTTCAGCAGGTTAACATCATATAGCACTCTTGCAACGAAGATTCAGGCATCAAGATGAACTCAAATGAACATGGTACAATGGAATGAAATGATTTACTCGTTGATACAAATTATTTGACATATTGCACGCACGAAACGGAGCAGTATGCGACAAGTTATGATGCGATGAACATGGGTACATGATGCTGAAAAAATCTGGGACTTGGAAGAAATATACCCTCGCGAAAAGTCAACCCGGGACGAGGAGATCCCGGGACGGAGCGGATCCAGGCACGCGGGAGCGTTTGTTTGGCGGGCCTGGTGGATCTGGTCCTGGTTTACACGGACTTCGAGGTTCGCCGGGGAGCTCGTCGGCGTAGGCCGAGGAGAGGTCCGGCGAGGCGGGGACGGGGCGCTCCGGGCGGATCTCGCCGGATCCGGCCCGGGCGTAGGCGTGACGGCGATGGGAGGCGGCGCGAGATGTGGACTCGGCGGCGGCGGGAGCTTCACCGGCGGGCGGCGGCGGACGCGTGAGGGCGGCAGGCGTCGCCGGAGCCGGGCCGGGCGAGGTCCGAGGCGGCTCGGGGCGCTGGTTTGAGCGGAGGGACGCGGCGCGGCGTCGCTGGCAAGGCGGCGAGGCCGGACCGGCAAGGGGCGGTGACGGGCGATGGCAGCAGCGCGCGCGGGCGAAGCGGCGGGCGGCGAGGCGGCGGGCACGGCGGCGTAGGGCGGCCGGCGAGGGGCCGGGCGACGAGCGCAAGGGCGCTGGGCGGCGTGTTTCGCCCGGCGGGCTCGCCTCGGCCTCTGGCCGGGCGGCGGGCGGCTGGCGGCGAGGCCACGTGGCGCTTCTGGTTGGTGGAGGGCGGAGGAGCGGACGCAGACGTCTGGCGACGGGTGGACACGTCCCGCAAGTGAGGGGGTTGATCTAGGGTTAGAGAAGGATTGATCCGAAATTTTCGAGGGAGAAGACATATATATAAGTAGAGGGAGCTAGGAGAGTCCAAATGAGGAGCGGTTTTCTCCCACACGATCGTGATCGAACGACCGAGAGCATGGAGGGGAGTTTGCTGGGTTTTGGGCCAGTTTGGAAGTGGTGTTGGGCTGCACACAAAAGAGGCTTTTACGGTTACCCGGTTAACCGTTGGAGTACCAAACGACCTCCAAATGGCACGAAACTTGACAGGCGGTCTACCGGTGCTATACCAAGGCCGCTTGGCAAACCTCAGTCCATTTCGAGACCGTTTAACACCCGCACATGAAAAGAGGTAAAAGAGGGCGCCGGAGGACATAGGAGTGCCGGATTGCAAAACGGACAACGGGGAAAATGCTCGAATGCATGAGACGAACACGTACGCCAAATGAGATGCACATGATGACATGATATGAAATGCAGATGATGACATGGCAAAGTGCAACACGCAAGCAAATGACATGGCAACAACGGCAAATAACTGGCAGACACCTGGCGCATCGAATCCGGGGCGTTACATCATCCACGTAGGCCTCCACTGGTTTTCGGATTTGTTTCTCGAGGCATGTTTGGATCAAGCGCTGGTAGGTGGTGCCGGCGTTCTTGAACCCGAAAGGCATGGTGTTGAAGCAAAATGGCCCTTATGGTGTAATGAATGCTGTTGCGGCTTGATCGGACTCCTTCATTTTGATTTGATGGTATCCGGAATATGCATCAAGGAAGCACAACGAGTCGTGTCCTGCGGTAACGTCAATGATTTGATCAATGTGAGGAAGGGGGAAGGGATCTTTAGGGCAAGCCTTGTTTAGGTCTTTGAAATCGACACATAGGCGCCAGGATTTATCCTTCTTGGGCACCATTACCAAGTTTGCCAACCAGTCCAGATGTTTAATATCTTTGATGAATCCGGCCTCGATGAGTTTGGCTAGCTCTTCCCCCATAGCTTGTTGTTTGGGTTCGGAAAAGCGCCACAGTGTTTGTTTGACCGGCTTATATCCCTTTAGTATGTTGAGGATTTGTTCGGCCAACTCGCGCGGGATTCCTGGCATATCTGAGGGGTGCCAGGCAAATATATTCCATTTTTTGCAAGTCTCGCAGTGCTGCATCAGCTGTGGGGCTAAGTTGCGCTCCGATAGAGGTTGTCTTCTTTGGGTCTTTTGGGTGGACCTGAAATTTGGCCGTTTCTTCTGCCAGCTTGAACGAAGTAGATTTGGGTCGTTTGTCCAGGATAACATCGTCTCTATCCATCACGGAGCATAGTGTGGTTAGTTCTTCAGCTGCAAGGGCCTCAGATAATGCCTCGGGGGCCAAGGATGCGGTTTTGTTCTCGGCGCGGAGTGCTATATCCGGATCGCTAACGAGGGTGACTATTCCATTAGGCCCGGACATTTTTAGCTTCATATACCCATAATGAGGTATGGCTTGAAAGTGCATGAAGGCCTTTCGCCCTAACAGGGCGTGGTATCCACTGTTGAAAGGGGCCACCTGGAAAGTTATTTCTTTGGACCGATAATTCTCCGCGTGCCGAATACCACATCAAGTGTAATTTTTCCCGCACACCACGCTTCTCGACTGGGAATAATACCCCGGAAGGTCGTGCTGCTTTTCTCGATGCGGCTTTTGTCTATTTCCATCTTGTGGAGCGTGTCCTTGTAAATGAGGTTTAGTCCGCTGCAGCCGTCCATAAGGACTTTCTTAAGTCGAAAACCGTCCATGATGGGACTAAGGACTAATGCAGCTGGCGCTTGTACTGTGCTGTATTTGGGTTCATCACTGGCATTAAAGGTTATGGCCGTGTCGTTCGAGTCGATTCTTGGCGACACAGGCAAACTTCGGCGAGATCGCGCAGTGCCCTTTTACGCTTATTGTTTGAAGCGAATGTCTCGAAGACTATCAATACTCTAGTGTCATCATTTGCTGCAGGGTGCTGTTCTGGGGTGTCCTTGATAAGGATGTCCTCGCCGCTCTTGGCTACTTGCCGAAGTATCCAACATGCTCTAAGGCTGTGGGTTGCCGCGGTATCTGGCTTCGTGTGTATTTTGCACGGGCCATTGAGCCATCCCTCCAGAACGGTTCCGTGAAGTGCGATGGGTTTATGTTTTTTGACTGTCCGGCTGGGCGCACCACGGGGGTGCGTCCTTTTCGCCCGTAGGATAAGTTGGGCTGGCGCCGAAGGTTCCCAACGAGCTGCCTGAATTTTCCAGGCGCTTTCCATCGCGATGTACTTTTGTACGATAGTTGTTAAATCAGCGAACTTTAGTAGGCGGCGGGGATTGATGGCATTTAGTATACCTTCGTTCGCGCAGTTGTTGCAGAATGCTGCTATCGCGTCTTCGTCACGGAAATCTTTTACCTTATCTTTGACAAGGAGGAATCTGGCCCAGAAGTGATGGACCGTTTCCTGAGGCTGTTGTTTGATGATCATGAGAGCGTCTATGTCCGGGTGGGTGGGTGGAATGAAATCCGAACCCTGACCCTATTTTGGATCCGGAGTTTGAAGATCTACCGGCCCTGGCAGTTCGGGCTCCGGGATATCAACTGATTTTTTAGGCTCATCGTCCAACTCCATGTTCGGGGGACGGAACATTCCTTTCTGCCGGAGAATGTCCGGCCCTCCAAGATCGAAGATCCATACATAGTTCGTCTTCAATACAGTAGAAGAGTTGCTCTGCTCCTCGACTACCGCTATCTGGTGGGTGACCGGTGGAGTTTTAATTTCTCTCTGGTCGGGTTTAAGCCCAACCCGATCGTAGTCTGTAGCGACCCCCAAGGAGTCCATGCGATCCAGGAGTTCGTTCAACGATGATAACTCCGTTGGATCCATCCGGGTGGAGTACTCGGGATCAACACGGAGGCGATTTTTGATGACTTGAGAGGTCATCGTCGGCTTAAGGGCCGACCCGGCGGTCATGACGAAGCCGCCCACCCGGAGGGTTTGACCTGGGGCCAGGGTTCCTCCGGAGATGATATTATCCTTGAGAACAAGGCGATCCATCACCCCTCTTGGCAACAGCACAGTGGAACTCTCAATGAAAGCACCAATGTCGGTGTCAAAACCGGCGGATCTCGGGTAGGGGGTCCTGAACTGTGCGTCTAGGATCGATGGTAACAGGAGACGGGGGACACGATGTTTACCCAGGTTTGGGCCCTCTCTATGGAGGTAATACCCTACTTCCTTCTTGATTGATCTTGATGAATATGAGTGTTACAAGAGTTGATCTACCACGAGATCGTAATGGCTAAACCCTAGAAGTCTAGCCTATGGTAATGAATGTATCTTTCCGGACTAACCCCTCCGGTTTATATAGACACCGGGGGGATCTAGGGTTTACATGGAGTCGGTTACATAAGAAGGAATCTTCATAGTTGGTCGCCAAGCTTGCCCTCTATGCAAAGTAAAGTCCAATCCGAACACGGGTATAGTCTTCGGTCTTCATGTCTTCACAGCCCATCAGTCCGGCCCACTGGATAACAGGCCGGATGCCCGAGGACCCCTTAATCCAGGACTCCCACAGGTGGGAAGCAAAATTCCCCATCATCAGCCCCTAGTTCGAACCGTACATAGTTCGGCTGTGAGTCCCCCACCAAGGACAAGTTCTTTAATGAGTTCAGCACATCGCCCAAGGGTGAGTGCTGGAATATGTCTGCGGCGCTGAACTCGAAGATCGATAAGTGATCAGATTCGGTATCTGCGGACTCGCATGGTTCGAAACTTATACCCCGGAGAAGAGTCCGGAGTTCCGGTGACACGAGTATTGCGCGAGGTTAAGTCCATGTGCGGCTCCAATGCTAGAGAATCTGTGGCCTCCGAGGTGGGGTTGAACCTCCAATCCTTGCATGCCGCAGTGTACTCTGGATCTAAGGCCGGAGTGGTCACAGGAGTTGTCTCCTGGATGCGATCTGACGACAGATCTAGGTCATGTCCATCAAGATGACCAGGAGCGGTCGCCGCGGTCTTGAATCCGACGAAGATCAAATCTCCACGGATGTCCGAAATGTAATTCAAGCTCCCAAATTTGAATTGATGGCCAGGGGCGTAGCTATCGATCTGCTGCAGGTGGCCAAACGAGTTGGCCCGCAGTACGAAGCCGCCGAACATGAAGATCTGTCCAAGAAGGAAGGTCTCGCCTTGGACAGCATCGTTGCTGATGTTTGAAGGGGCCATCAAACCTTTAAGGGATGGCACAGTGAAACTCTCAATGAAAGAAGCAATGTCAATGTTAAAACCGGCGAATCTCGGGTAGGGGGTCTCGAACTGTGTGTCTAAGGTCGATGGTAACAGGTGACAGGGGACACGATGTTTAGCCAGGTTTGGGCCTTCTCTATGGGGTAATACCCTACTTCCTGCTTGATTGATCTTGATGAATATGAGTATTACAAGAGTTGATCTACCACGAGATCGTAATGGCTAAACCCTAGAACTCTAGCATGTATGACTAAAGTAATAAGTATCTCTCTTCCGGACTAAGTCCTCCAGTTTATATAGACATTGGGGAGATCTAGGGTTACACAAGGTCGGTTACAAGGAAAGGAATCTACATATTCGGTCTCCAAGCTTGCCTTCAACGCCAAGGAGAGTCCCACTCGGAGACGGGCGCAGTCTTCGGTCTTCATGTCTTCACAGCCCATCAGTCCGGCCCATGGCTAACAGGCTGGATGCCTGATGACCCCTTAGTCCAGGACTCCCTCACCCGTCGCCCCGTCTCAAGGACTTGCGCCAAGGGCTAAGAATGCCCGGCCACGCCTAGTAATTATCTCGCGGGCACCTTCTAGGTCAAACCTAGCAGTGTTATGGGATCGAGGGTCCCCAGACTTGCCTGCCTGCAGCCCACGGCATGGCTCCACAAGTGGGTCCGTACGGCCCATCTTCACCAGCAAGCACTCAAGACCCTCGCGAGGGGCCAAGCCTCGCGAGGCGAACGACACAAGACCTGCTCGGGAGCGCTCTCGCCAAGTTGGATCGTGAGGGGCGGAGAGATCAAGGCAGGGCAAACCCCGCGAGGTTCTCATGACGTAAGCCATGACGACCAAGGCCAGGCGGGCGCCAGGCAGGCGCCAGCGAGCACAGTGTCCTTGCTTCCTCTTTGGTGCTAAGGAGGCAAGCGCAGGCGAGGAGTATCGAGGCGTCAAGCAAAGGTTTCCATATCGGTGCAACGAGACCAAGACCAGCAGGACGGCAGGACGGAGGTCACCGTGGAGCCCAAGACGGCATCACCACAAGATCCTTTGGAAGGCGAAGACCGCTTTTGTCAGGATAAGCTGTACTAGTTGTTCCCCTTCAAACTTGTCCGTTGTGGGATCCCTTCCCGCTCAATATTTGGGAAGAGGACCCGGGCCTCTATAAATAGGACAAGCCACCACAAAGGAAGGGGACGGATCGAACCCTTCTCCAGCTCAACGAGCACAAGAACACCTCACCTCAGGAGGCTGTTCTTCCTCTTGTACTGTTCATCCCCAGTCCAAGAGGGAATGCACCACCACCACCACACTGGACTAGGGTATTACACCACAATGGTGGCCCGAATCAGTATAAATCTTGTGTCCTCATGTTCTTTGGGTTCGATGGGTTAGTCCGTGAGATCGTGGAGTGTGAGAGCGTGGGAAAGGAGAGATCTTCGCACGCACCCCAGTGTTCGAACTTCAAGGGTTTTGCTGGAATCCGAAATCCGACATTTGGCACGCCAGGTAGTGGTGCGCCGGAGCTTTCCTTCCGACGATCTGTGCTTCGCCGCCACTGTGCTCTGCCCCCATGGCAAGTGCAGAGCTTTTCGCTCCGACGACCGATGCCAGCGGCGGGGCGAGGGGCTCCGAGCCTTGGCCCCCGCCTTACGAAAGCTGCAGTGGCCGCCCAAGTTCAACCGGAGATGCCACCACGCTACGACGGCGCGGCGGATCCGGTGGCTTTCCTGCTGGCGTACGAGGAGGCCGTCCTCAAAGCTGGGGGCGACAACAGGGTCATGGCCAACTAGCTTCCCATGGCCCTTACGGGGGCACCACGTGCCTAGCTGCTCACCCTCCCAGGATCTTCCGTGGTGTCTTGGGAGGAGTTGCGTGACCTCTTCACCGCGCGCTTCGCGGCGCCGGCACCCCACGTTGTAGCGGCCCTCCTTGGTGGCTCGCAAGCGCCGCCCTTAGACCGCCACCTCAAGCCGTTCCTTCGCCAGATCGGTGTCTCTTCCACGCGCCAGGGGGCTCCCCCGGGCTGGGCGGCGCCCAAGGCCGACCTCACCTTCGACTCAGGGGACCACCCCGTCACCACCACCGGCTCGTGTGCGCTGCCAATGCTTTGCACGCCCACCATCGGCAACGTGGCCGTCACCAAGACACTCATCGACGGCGGCGCCAGCCTCAACGTGCTCTCCGTTGAGTCCTTCAGCCTTCTTCACGTAACACTCGAGCGGCTCCGCCTCAGCAAGCCATTCTCAGGAGTTGGTGGCGGCACCGCCTACTCCCTGGGATAGATCCGCCTTCCTGTCACCTTCGGCACGCGCGACAACTACCGCACCGAGCTGGTCGACTTCGAAATCGCCCACATTGGCCTCCCGCACAACGCAATCCTCGGGTACCCAGCTCTGGCCCAGTTTATGGCAGCAACCCATCCGGCTTACAACTGTCGGCGTTCTGGGAACGGGGGTCCCAAGACTTGCTTGCCTGCGGCCTGCGGCGTGGCTCAAGTTGTGGCCCAGTACGGCTCATCTTCATCAGCGCAAGACTCAAGACCCTCGCGAAGGGCCAAGCCTTGCGGGGCGGACGACACAAGACTTCCTCAGGAGCGACCTCGCCAGGCAGGCTCGCGAGGAGGCGGAGAGATCAAGGCAGGATACCTCGCGAGGTGCTCGTGACGCAAGCCATGACGATCCGAGACCCGAGCGGGCGCCCGGCTGTGCAAAGGTCCTTTTTCCTCTTTGGTGCAAAGGGGGCAAGCACAGACGTGGAGTACCGAGCCATCAGGCAAAGGTTGCCATTTCAGTGCAACGAGACAAAGACCAGCGGAGCGGCAGGATGGAGGTCACCGTGGAGCCCAAGACGGCGTCATCGCCAGTGCTTTTGGCAGCCGAAGACCAACTTTAGACATGATAACTTGTACTAGATGTTCCCCTTCAAAATGGCTGTTGTTGGCGCCCATCCCGCTCAATATTTGGGAAGAGGACCAGAGCCTCTATAAATAGAGCTAGCCACCACCGTAGACGGACAGATCGGATAGAGCCCTAGCCAGAGAGAGAGAGGCGATCGAACACACCCAAGCAGTTCATCGCACCAGCTCTAGAACACCTCTCGCGAGGCTGTTCGTCCTTTGTACTGTTCATCATCAGCCCCTGAGGCAATCCACCACACCACACACTTGAGTAGGGTATTACACCACAACGGTGGACCGAACCAGTATAAATCTTGTGTCCCTTGTGTTGTTCATCGTTTTCAGGTTAGATATCACGAGGCGATCGGACATAGATCGATAGGGGAGAGATCTTCGTGCGCACCCTTGAGTTCGAGCCTTAAGGGTCTGCCGGAACCCGACATCCGACATTTGGCGCGCCAGGTAGGGGTGCGCCGGAATCTTCTTCCGCTGCTCCGCGTTCGATCATTCGTCGTGTCCATGGCTGACGCTCGCCGGGCACGCTCCGAGCGTCGGGCTGCTCTCGCCCCCCGTCGCGTCTCCCAGACGGCTCCCGTCGGCGGGTGTCCCCGTCGTTCCCCGTCGCCTGCCGCCAACGCCGCCACCGGCCCGGCGGTGAACGAGCAGCAGACCTCGTCTCTGCATCCTTTGGCGGCGGGAAGGCCGCACCGCCACCCGTCGCTGCCCCGCCGTTCGCCGTCCCCACACCTGCCGCGCTTTCATCGGACGCGCACGACGCGTTGCTCCTGGCGCGTGAGCTCCTGCACTACCGTCATGTCGACGACCTCTACGAGGACTGGCTCGCCCGCATCACCGAGCTCGTCAGCGCTGCAGGGGGCTCTCCTATGCCGTCCCTCTCGCTGCCTCGCCGTCCGTCCTGCACAGGAGGCGCAGTTCAGGAGGTGCCTCCACCACCTCCTCCTCAAGAAGGCGCCCTGGCTCCAAGGCGCGTGGCCCCAGGACGAGATCCACCGCGTCCGGCACCCGCGCGACAAGAAAGGAGCTGCCAAGAAATCCCTCGTCCCCAAGAAGGTGCACGCGTGCTCCCGGCACCAGTGCGCCACGACCACATCCCTACGCCACCACGTCAAGACCCCGCACTGCTCCAGGTAGCTGGCTGGAATCCTCCAGGAGCAAGCCCCGCATCGCCAGAGAGCCTGTGGCCACCGCAGTTGCCGCGCGCCTTCACCACCGAGTTGTGCAGTGTCGCCTGGCCAGGCAAGTTGAAGCCTGACCTGCCCCCTCGCTACGACAGCACTGCCAACCCCGCGGAGTTCCTACAGATCTACGAGCTGGGCATCGAAGCCGCCAATGGGGATGAAAATGTCATGGCGAACTGGTTTCCCATGGCACTCAAGGACGACGCCCTTTGGCTCCTAAACACGGCCCTCGCACGATCTCTTCTCGATGAGATGCGCACCCGCTTCATCACCAACTTCCAGGGCACTCGCGACCGTCCGCCGGCCGTGGGTTACCTACGCAGCATGAAGCAGCAGCCTGGAGAGACCTTCCAGAAGTACATCCAGCGCTTCAACAGCGCTCGCCTCAAGATTCCCAGGGTGACCGAGGAGGCCATCATTTTGGCGTTCTCTAATGGTGTCCGTGACGTCAAGATGAAGGAGGAGCTTGCTATCCATGATGATCTGTGTACGTCACTGGAGTTGTTCAACCTGGCGACCAAGTGCACAAGGGCTGAGGAGGGACGCCTTTCCCTGCTCGAGCTCCAGGCGGCAGACCCAGAGGAGAAGAAAGCCAAGGCCAAGGATGTGAAGTGCAAAGGAGCAGCTGTGCTCGCAGCAGAGCCGGACACGAAGCGCGGCACGGACCAGGCGGAGTCGTCCAAGGGTAGCCGGTACTGTGTGTACCACGATCTTCTCACCCACAACACCAACAAATGTCAAGAGCTCAGGGTCGTGCGAGAAGGCCGTGTCGGTCGATGTCCCGAGCACAACGATTGGGGCTACGGCCGAGGCGGAGCAAGAGGTGGAGGACGCTGGGACGACCGTGGCCCTCGCCAAGGGTGGCGTGACCGGCCTCGCGAGGACCGCTGGCAGGACCATCTTCGCGAGGGAGCTTGGAGAGATCAGCCTTGTGAGGATCGCCCGCAAGGCAACGCAGGCCTTCCTCCTCTGCCGCCACCACCAATAAGGAATGAAGACCATCATCATGACGAGGGAGCTAGGGGCTTCCAGGAGCCACGTGCAATCGGTTTCATCTTGGGCGGCGCTCATGCCCCAGCCTCACAGCGCATCTTCAAGCAGTTTGCTCGCGAGGTGAATGCAGTCCTCCCCAAGCTTGAGGCCACGCGCCCTCTCCGGTGGTCTGCGTGCGCCATCACGTTCAGCTCAGCTAATCATCTCAAGTGTGCGGCGACGGCCGGTGTCCTCCCAATGCTCTGTTCCCTAGTCATCATCAATGTGCAAGTCACCAGGACCCTCATAGATGGCGGAGCAGCACTCAACGTCCTGTCTGTCAAGACGTTCAACAATCTTCAAGTGCCATACGGTCAGCTTCAACCAACCAAGCCTTTCTCAGGAGTCACTGATGGTTCCACTGTCCCGATAGGGCAGGTCCACCTTCCTGTCACTTTTGGACAGCACAACAACTACCGTACCGAGCTCATCAACTTCGACGTCGCCCACATTCGCCTGCCATACAATGCCATCCTCGGGTATCCAGCCCTGGCCAAGTTCATGGCAGTGACTTACCATGGCTACAACGTCCTCAAGATGCCAGGAAGTGGCGGGGTCATCACGGTCCCCTGTGAAGAGAAGGATGCGGTATGCTCTCTCGAGCGCGCCTTCCGAGACGCGTCAATCGAGGACCCGGACAACAAGAGTGGAAACCTCCCCGGAGTAGCTCCCAAGAAGAAGAAGACATCACCTGGCTCAAGGCCTCAGGAGGCAGGCACCTCCGGAGGCGACACATCTAGACATGCGCCCGTCCAAGGGGCGTCACCCTCCATCGCATAGGAAGGCGCGCCCGGCGCCCTCCTCGGGCAGGGCTCGGGGGCTCTCTCCTGGGGAGCCACCGACTTTGCCAAGACCACGAGGGAGGTGCTTGGGCAACACTTGGAGGCGTGCTTCGCGGATAGTTAACCTTAGGAAGGCGTAAGGAAAGGTGGGCCCTTCATCTCCAAGGTCGCTCAGGAGTTGCAGGAATCGAGAATCATGCGCGGCAACCGCCGCCTGCCCAGCGTAGCTCCCCAACCAGGCGAGGATGGCGGGCTGCGCGTCTGCATCGACTACCTGGGGCTCAATCAAGTCGCGTCTTAGTAGTGCTTCTGGCCCTTGCGTGTGGGGCATTGCGTGGGTCCCCCGCAAAGCTACGTTCGCATGCCCTTCGGCTTGCCGAACGTGGCTGCTGCCCACCAGCGCCTGATGAGGAGCATCCTGGAAGCTCAGGTGGCCAAGCATCGCGCGTTCCTGGAGGAGAGGGAGATGGACCTCAGCGAGCCCCCTGGACCTCCTGAGCCTCCCGAGGCTCGGAGTCCCGAGGGCTCGTGAGGATCGGCTTCTTCACCACGCACCGCCAGCTACTCCGACACTCGTTATGCAATGGTATCAGGTGACTTCTTTCAAGTTTCATTTCAGCTGTGAGCGCCCTGTACGCATCATTCCTGTGTCGCTTGGGTTCGTCCCTGCGGCATGTATCTGTTTTGCTTTTGTCTTCTTCTTACCTCGTTGGGGGCGCCCCTCGGGCTGCATCATCCCCAAGCCGCTCGGGCCTGAAAGAGGGGCGTTTGCTTTCTGTGCATCTATCTAAGTTGCTTTGTTTCTCGTGACTAACCTGCTTGAGATAATCGCATGCTCGATTGACACCTACCTTTGGAGCCGCTCGCTCTGGCACGGCGCTTGCGCATGGGTCCGTCCCTGCAACACCGACAAATCTGAGTGGTCGAGCTCTGGCCGCGGCAGCCCCGCATAACTCTACCTCACCAGGCCCTCAGTGCCTCAATCACTCCCTCGGAGCAACCAATGGCTGACTGGCAACCATAACAGCAGAACTTTTTTCCCTCGTGATTGGTGTGCAGGATCCGCGTAAGGAATATCGTGGGGGGCGTCGTGAGCCCCCTCTCCCTCTCTCCCGTACGAACCGCTCGCACGTTAAAAGGATGGCGTCTGAGCATCACGGCACATGGGCTCTTACTGGCTCTCCAGCCCTCACCCCCTGGCCTTGACCCACGGCATCGCGACCTGTCATACCAGCGGCGGCTGAGCTCGCTCGAGGGCCGGGACCGGAGGACGTAGAGCACGAAGGAAAGTGCGGGGAAGAGGGGAGAAGCTCACGAGGGCCTGACCTAGCTGCACCCCAGCTGCCGGCACGCAGGCCTGGCACCTCGCCGAAGAACTACTCCAAACTTATGAGATAAGTCGCGCAAAGCTAAATAAACTCAACGCCAAACCCTCGCCTAGTGCAGCTCTGTCACGGCGACGTTGCCTACCTTTCTCGCCCAGCGGAGGCTGCTTGAGCACTAAAGGGGACCTCCTGAGCATCACGACTCAGGGGCTCTTACTGGACCTTGGGCTGCTCACCTCCTGGCCTTGACCACGGCATCGCGACCTGGCATACCAGCCACGGCTCAAGCCTTCCTGGGGACAGGGACCTGTCAGCGTAGAGCACCAAGCCCTCGAGAGGAAAGAAAGGGGGGCCAAGCCGGAACGGGGCACGCATCTCGCATTGATTCATAATAAGGATATATAATTCACAAAAGGCATGGCAGACGCCATACATACCCCCGCGGGGTGATACTATGATTCCTCGCAGGGAACAAAAGGTGACAATCCTAAGGAGCGTTAACTACGCGTGTCTCCGCAGGAGACGCCATCATCAACAGTGGGCCGTCAGGCACTGGCGCCAACCCCATCTAGATCAGTGGCGCCGACGGCCTGATGTAGCTGCCCTGCTCCGAGCGCGACGCGAGCTCGTGGGCTCGTAGCTGTCGTCGCTCGTCTCCGGAGTCACATGAAGCTCGGGGGAGTCGCGGGATTCTCCGGTTCCTCCGCTGCTACCTGAGGAGCTGCTGGGGAGGTGATTGGCCCGCCTAGCCCTCGCCACGTCGGTACCCCCACCGCTTTCCTTGGGGCATCACTCCAGCCGGCGTCCTTCCGCGTCGAAGACCTTGAAGAACATCAAGGAGGCGCCACCGTATTCCAGATGAATTACCAGGGCACCTCGTCCCGGCAGACTCCGGCGATCTCGCCCAGCCGGTCATGAAGACCTTGCGCCTGAGCGACGACCACAATCTTCGCCTCCAGGTTGCAAGGTTGTCAGCAGCCAGCGGTTGCAGCCAGAGCTCCAGAGACCCACTCGGCGGCATCTCAAAGGCGAAGGAGGAAGGAAGGCGAATCCAAGAGCGCGGAGGCATAGCGGCGTGAAGCACGAACTCACGGGAAGATCCCCCGGCATGGATGCCAGGGTGACGATGCGCACCGCTGTAACTCGCGGGCGTCGCCGTCGGCGTCGTCGGTGTTGCTCGGCCTCTTCTCCTCCAGGGCCCTCGATTCGGGCCTACAAGGGCAGCGGAAATCCACGCGGCGGCCACTCGTACCAGGGTCGCGACGTCTCTCGCCATGCAATTGCACCGCAGCGGCCGGGGACAGAGCGCTTCTTCAGCGGGAGAGGATCGGGACCCTCTCGGCGGGCCTTCCCCTTCTCCTCCGCAGAAAACCGGCGGATCGGCGCCATTGGCGTAAGGTGCAGCAAGGGCGAGGAAGAATAAGAAGGAGAGAAGCGGGAAGAGATGGACTGCGGGGGCTCTCGCCCGTCCGTACTTATAGTCCGGAGAAGGCCAACCGTCGTCCTCCATGATCACAGGTAATCATGACCCATTCCATCATGCAGGGACTTGTCAAGTCGAGCGGTTGCCGAGGCAGCGTGGGGAAGCGGAGGCGCCCACGTCCAATCAACCACCACGCGGCGCCCAAGGCCGTAGGCTGATGGGACCCGCGGTGCTCCGCACTTGCCCTTTGCTTCTCTGCTAAGCCAAGTCCGAGCGTGCCTTGGGCCCGGGGGCTACTGTCGGCATTCTGGGAACTGGGGTCCCCAGACTTGCCTGCCTGCGGCATGCGGCGTGGCTCAAATGGTGGGCCAGTACGGCTCATCTTCAGCAGCGCAAGACTCAAGACCCTCGCGAGGGCCAAGTTTCTTGAGGCGGAAGACACAAGACTTCTCAGAGCGGCTCCTCGCCAGCAGGCTCGCGAGGAGGCGGAGAGATCAAGGCAGGGTACCTCGCGAGGTGCTCGTGGACGAAGCCATGACGATCGAGACCAAAGCGAAAGGCCGCCTGCGAGTGTCCTTGTTTCCTCTTTGGTGCAAAGGGGGCAAGCCTGCAGGCGATGAGTAACGAGGCATCAGGCAAAGGTTGCCATTTCAGTGCAAGGAGACCAAGACCAGCGGAGCGGCAGGATGGAGGTCACCGTGGGCCCAAGACGGCGCCATCGCCTGTGCTTTTGGCAGCCGAAGACCAACTTTAGTCAGGATAACTTGTACTAGATGTTCCCCTTCAAAATGGCCGTGGTTGGCACCCTTCCCGCTCAATATTTAGGAAGAGGACCAGGGCCTCTATAAATAGAGCTAGCCACGACCGTAGACGGACAGATCGGATAGAGCCCTAGCCAGAGAGAGAGAGGCGATCGAACTCACCCAAGCAGTTCATGGCACCAGCTCAAGAACACCTCTCGCGAGGTTGTTCGTCCTTTGTACTGTTCATCATCAGCCCCTGAGGCAATCTACCACACCACACTGGAGTAGGGTATTACACCACAACGGTGGCCCAAACCAGTATAAATCTTGTGTCCCTTGTGTTGTTCATCGTTTTCAGGTTAGATCTCATGAGGCGATCGGACGTAGATCGGTAGGGGAGAGATCTTCGTGCGCACCCCAGAGTTCGAACCTTAAGGGTCTGCTGGAACCCGACATCCGACATTTGACGCGCCAGGTAGGGGTGCGCCGAAATCTCTCTTCCGCTGCTCCGCATTCTATCTTCCGTCGTGTCCATGGTCGACGTCATTGGCACGCCGCTTGAAAGGCCGGGCTTGCTCGCTGCTGTCGCTTGCCGCCCATATCTGGCACCCGCCGGGCGTGGTGTCCCGCCGTTCCTCAGCCGCCGCCGCAAACGCCGCCACCGGCTCAGCAGGGAATGAGCAGCAGGCCTCGTCTCTGCATCCTTTGGTGCGGCGGGAAGGCCACACCGCCACCCCGTCACTGACCCCGGCCGGTTCGTCGTCCCACGCCCGTCGCGCCCCCACGGACGTGCCCGCCGTGTTGCTCCTAGCATGTGAGCTCCTGCACTACCGCCTGGGCCGACGACTTACGAGGACTGGCTCGCCCGCATCACCGAGCTCGTCAGCGCCGCAGGGGGCTCTCCTATGTCGTCCCTCTCGCTGCCTCGCCCTCCGTCCTACGCAGGAGGCGCTGATCCGGAGGTGCCTCCACCACCTCCTCCCCAGGAAGGCGCCCTGGCTTCAAGGCGCGTGGCCCCAGGACGGATCCACCGCGTCTGGCACCCGCGCGACAAGAAAGGAGCTGCCAAGAAATCCCTCGTCCCCAAGAAGGTGCACGCGTGCTCCCGACACCGTAAGCGCCTACGACCGCATCCTGCGGCCACCACGTTCAAGACCCCGCTGCTCCGGTGTAGCAGACGCTGGAATCCCTGTGAGCAAGCCCGCATAAGCAAAGAGCTCCGTTGGCCACACCGCAGGCTGCCGCCTTTCACCACCGAGCCTTGAGTGTCGCCTGGCCGTGCAAGTTCAAGCCTGACCTGCCCTCGCTATGACGGCAATCGCCGACCACAGTGGACTTTCCTCTGACTCTCTGGCTGGGCATCGAAGCCGCCAACGGGGACGACAAGGTCATGGCGAATTGGTTTCCCATGGAACTCAAGGACGGCGCCCGCACCTGGCTCCTAAACCTGGTCCCTGGCACAATCTCTTCCTGGGATGAGATGCGCACCCTCTTCATCGCCAACTTCAGGGGCACTTTCATGACCGTCGTCACGGCCGTGGGTGACCTATGCGCATCAAGCAGCGACTGAGAGACCTTGCGTAAGTACATCCAGCTGGCTCAACAAGACTCGCCTCAAGATTCCTGTGGTGACCGAGGAGGCCATCATTTTGGCGTTCTCTCGATGGCGCCCGCGATGTCAAGATGAAGGAGGAGTCTGGCGATCCATGAAGATCTGCGGTACGCCATCGAGTTGTTCAACCTGGCGACCAAGTGCGCAAGGGCTGAGGAGGGACGCCTTTCCCTTCTCGAGCTCCTGGCGGCAGACCCAGAGGAGAAGAAAGCCAAGACCACGGATGTGAAGCGCAAAGGAGCAGCTGTGCTCGCAGCAGAGCCGGAGACGAAGCGCGGCAGGGACCAGCCGGAGTCATCCAAGGGCAGCCGGTACTGTGTGTAACACGATCTTCACACCCACAACACCAACGAATGTCAAGAGCTCAGGGCCGTGCGAGAACGCCGTGTCGGTCGACGTCCCGAGCGCAACGATCGGGGCTACGGCCGAGGCGGAGCAAGAGGTGGAGGACGCTGGGACGACCGTGGCCCTCGCCAAGGGTGGCATGACCGGCCTCGCGAGGACCGCTGGCAGGACCAGCCTCACGAGGGAGTTTGGAGAGATCAGCCTCGTGAGGATCGCCCGCAAGGCAATGCAGGCCTTCCTCTGCCGCCACCACCAAGCAGGAATGAAGACCATCATCAGGACGAGCGGGCTGGGGGCTTCCAGGAGCCACGTGCAATCGCTTGCATCTTGGGCGACGCTCAGGCCCCAGCCTCACCCAAGCATCTCCAAGTAGTTTGCTCATGAGGTGAATGCAGTCCTCCCCAAGCTTGAGGCCGCGTGCCTCTCGGAGTGGTCTGCGTGCGCCATCATGTTGACTCAAATTGATCAGCTCAAGTGTGCGGCGACGGCCGGTGTCCTCCCAATGCTCTGTTCCCCAGCATCAGCAATGTGCAAGTCACCAGGACCCTCATCGATGGCAGAGCAGGACTCAACGTCCTGTCTCGAGAGGTTCAACAATCTTCAAGTGCCATACAATCAGCTTCAACCAACCAAGCCTTTCTCAGGAGTCACTTATGGTTCCACTGTCCCGATAGGGCAGGTCCGCCTTCCTGTCACCTTTGGACAGCACAACAACTACCGTACCGAGCTCATCGACTTCAGCGTCGCCCACATTCGCCTGCCATACAATGCCATCCTCGGATATCCAGCCCTGGCCAAGTTCATGGAAGTGACTCACCATGGCTACAACGTCCTCAAGATGCCAGGAAGTGGCGGGGTCATCACGGTCCCCTGTGAAGAGAAGGATGCGGTGTGCTCTCTCGAGCACGCCTTCCGAGTTGCGTCAATCGAGGACTTGGACAGCAAGAGTGGAAACCTCCCCGGAGTAGCTCCCAAGAAGAAGAAGACATCACCTGGCTCAAGGCCACAAAAGGCAGGCACCTCCTGAGGCGCCACATCCGGACATGCGTCCATCCAAGGGGCGCCACCCTCCATCGCATAGGAAGGCACGCTCGGGCCCTCCTCGGGCAGGGCTCGGGGGCTCTCTCCTCGGGAGCCACCGACTTTGCCAAGACCATGAGGGAGGCTCTTGGGCACCACTTGGAGGCGTTCTTCGCGGCACGTTTCCCTCAGGAAGGCGTAAGGAAAGGAGGGCCCAACCCTCAGGAATTCATCGCCAAGGTCGCTCAGGAGTTGCAGGAATCGAGAATCATGCGCGGCAACCGCCGCCTGCCCGGCGTAGCTCCCCATCCAGGCGAGGATGGTGGGCTGCGCGTCTACATCGACTACCCAAGGCTGAATCAATTCGCGTCTCAGGAGTGCTTCTGGCCCTCGCGCGTAGGGTGTTGCACGGGTCCACCGCAGAGCTACGTTCGCATGCCCTTCGGCTTGCCGAACGCGGCTGCTGCCCACCGGCGCGATGATGAGGAGCATCCGGGAAGCTCGGTGGCCAAGCATCGCACGCCCGGGAGGAGATGGAGATGGACCTCAGCCAGCCGCCTGACCTCCCGAGGCTCCCGTGAGCTCGAGTCCCGAGGGCTCGTGAGGATCGGCTTCTTCACCCCGCACCGCCAGCTACTCCGACACTCGCTCGCAATGGTATCGGTGACTTCTTTCAAGTTTCGTTTCAGCTGGGAGCGCCCGAGGGCGCATCATTCCTGTGTCGCGTGGGTCCGGCCCATGCGGCATGTATCCGTTTTGCTTATCTCTTACGCTTACCTCGCTTGGGGGCACCCTCGGGCTGCATCATCCCCAAGCCGCTTCGGGCCTGACCTGGCATGCTGGTTTCTCCGTGCATCTATCTAAGTTGCTTTGTTTCTTCATGACTAACTCCGCTTGAGATAACCGCCGCTCGATTGACACCTACCTTTGAGTCGCCGCTCACAGCACGGCGCTTGCGCATAGGTCCGTCCCTGCAACACCGACAAATCTGAGTGGTCGAGCTCTGGCCACGGCAGCCCCGCATAGCACTACCTCGCCAGGCCCTCAGTGCCTCAATCACTCCCTCGGCGCAACCAACGGCTGACTGGCAACCATAATGGCAGACCTTTTTTCCCTCGTGATTGGTGTGCAACATCCGCGTAAGGAATAGTGTGGGGGCATCCTGAGCCCCCTCCCCCTCTCTCCCGTACGATCCGCTCGCACGTTAAAAGGGAGGCGCCTGAGCATCACGACTCATGGGCTCTTACTGGCTCTCCAGCCCTCACCCCCTGGCCTTGACCCACGGCATCGCGACCTGTCATACCAGCGGCGGCGGAGCTTGCTCGAGGGCCGTCACCTGAGGACGTAGAGCATGAAGGAAAGTGCGGGGAAGAGGGGAGAAGCTCACGAGGGCCTGACCCAGCAACACCCCAGCCGTCGGCACGCAGGCCTGGCACCTCACCGAAGAACTACCCCAAACTTATGAGATAAGTCGCACAAAAGCTAAATCAACTCAACGCCAAACCCTCGCCTAGTGCAGCTCTCTCACGGCGACGTTGCCTACCTTTCTCGCCCAGCGAAGGCTGATTGAGCGCTAAAGGGGACCTCCTGAGCATCACGACTCAGGGGCTCTTACTGGACCTTGGGCCGCTCACCTCCTGGCCTTGACCACGGCATCGCGACCAGGCATACCAGCGATGGCTAAAGCAGCTACTGCAGGGGACGGGACCCACAACAGAGAGCACCAAGCCTCGTGATTTAAAGAAAGGGGGGCCAAGCCGAACTGGGCATGCATCTCGCATTGATTCATAATAAGGATATATAATTCACAAAATGCATGGCGGGCGCTTACATTCCCAGCTGGTGCTACTACGATTCCTTGCAGGGAACAAAAGGTGACAATCCTAAGGAGCGTTAACTGCTGTCTCGCAGGAGACGCCATCATCAATGGTGGGCGTGCGCCGCTCCAACCCCATCCAGATCAAGTGGGCGCCGAGGCTGATGGCTACTGCTCGGCGACGCGAGCCTCGAGCTCGTAGCTGTCGTCGCTCATCTCCGGAGTCACATGAAGCTCGGGGGAGTCGTGGGATTCTCCGGTTCCTCCGCTGCTACCTAAGGAGCTGCTGGGGAGGCGATTGGCCGACCTAGCCCTCGCCACGTCGGTACCCCGCCGCTTTCCTTGGGGCAGCACTCCAGCCGGCGTCCTTCCGCGTCGAAGACCTGGAAGAGCATCAAGGAGGCGCCATCGTATTCCAGATGAATTACGAGGGAACCCCTCATCTGGCGGACCGGCGATCTCGCCCCAGCCCCGTCATGCGAAGACCTTCGTCAGAGCGACAGCCTTAACCTCCGCTCGTCATAAGGGAAGTGCAGCTGCGTTGCCAGCGTGTGCAGAGCTCCAGAGACCCACTCGGCGGCATCTGAAAGGCAAAGGAGGGAGGAAGGCGAATCCAAGAGCGCGGAGGCGTAGCGGCGTGAAGCACGAACTCGTTGAAAGATCCCCCGGCGTGCACGCCAGGGGTGATGATGTGCACCGCCGTGACTCGCCGACATCGCCATCGGCGTCGTCGGTGTTGCTCGGCGTCTTCTCCTCCAGGGCCCTCGATTCGAGCGTACAAGGGCAGCGGAAACCCAGGCGGCAGCCGCCAATACCAGGGCTGCGATGTCTCCCGCCATGTGATCGCGCCGCAGCGGCCGGGGACAGGGCGCTTCTTCAGCGGGAGAGGATCGGGGCCCTCTCGGGGGGCCTTCCCCTTCTCCTCCGCAGAAAACTTGCAGATCGGGGCCATTGGCGTAAGGTGCAGCAAGGGCGAGGAAGAAGAAGAAGGAGAGAAGCGGGAAGAGATGGATCATGGGCCTCGCCCGTCTGCATTTATAGTTCGGAGGAGTCCAACCGCCGGCCTCCACGATCGCTGGTAATCATGACCCATTCCAAGATGAAGGACTTGTCAAGTCGAGCGTTGCCGAGGCAGCGTGGGGGAAGCGGAGGCGCCCACGTCCAATCAACCGCCACCACGGTGCCCAATGCCGCAGTCGATGGGGCTCACAAGGGCGCCCGCACTTGCCCTTCGCTTCCGCTAAGCAAAGTCCGAAGGCGCGCTTTGGGCCCGGGCTCTGTCGATGTTACAGCCTGGGAATGGGGTCCCTAGACTTTTACTGCTGGTGTGGCTCAAGTGGTGGGCCAAGATGCGGCTCATCTTCATCGGGCCAGTAAGACTCAAGACCCTCGCGAGGGAGCCAAGCCATGGGCGGGTGACATAAGACTTCTCGAGAGCGGCCTCGCCACGCAAGCTCACGAGGAGGCGGAGAGATCAAGCGAGGTACCTCGCGAGGTGCTCATCTTGTAAGCCATGACGATCGAGACCAAGGGCGCCCGTCTTCTTGATCAATCCTTGTTTCCTTTTTGGTGCAAAGAGGGGCAACCTGGGGCGTGAATACCGAGGCATCAGCAAAGGTTGCCATTTGATTCAGTGCTTGAGACCAAGGCCAATGAATGGCAGGATGGAGGTCACCGTGGAGCCCAAGGCTGGACGTCATTGCCGGTGCTTTTGGTAGCGAAGACCAACTTTAGTCGGATCACTTGTACTATATGTTTCCACTTCAAAATGGCATTGTTGTTGGCGCCCTTCCGCTCAATATTTGGGAAGAGGACCAGTGGCCTCTATAAATAGAGCTAGCCACCACCGTGAGACGTATTGCATCGGATAGAGCCCTAGCCAGAGAGAGAGAGGCGATCAAACTCACCCAAGCAGTTCATTGCACCAGCTCAAGAACACCTCTCGCGAGGTTGTTCGTCCTTTGTACTATTTCATCATCATCAGCCTCACGAGGCAATCCACCACACCACCACACACTGAGTAGGGTATTACACCTAGCGGTGGGTTCGAACCAGTATAAATCTTGTGTCCCTTGTGTTGTTCATCATTTTCAGGTTAGATCTCACGAGGCGATCGGATGTAGGTCGGTAGGGGAGAGATCTTCGTGCGCACCCCAGAGTTCAAACCTTAAGGGTCTGCTGAAACCTGACATCCGACAACAACCTCATGAAGATGCCTATGAGCAAGGGTGTCCTCGCCGTTGAGGGGGATAGGAGGCTCTGGTGGCGCTCAAGCTTGCCCTCAAGACCGCCGCAGCGGCACAGCCCGCCAGCGTGGGCGCCTCCGAGGCCAAGAGAGCCGCACCAACCAAGAAGAAGCAGTTGTTCGCCCAAGACAAGGCTGAAACCAAGCAGGTGCCATTCAATGAAGACAGGTCCTCAGGAGCCAGCTTTACCATAGGTGCAAACCTCGACCCTGATCAAGAGGAAGCATTGGTGAAGTTCTTGCGCATGAACAAGGAGATATTCGCATGGGAACCCAAACAGCTGGTGGGGGTCCCGGGATAGGTGATTGAGCATCACTTAAAGGTGTGCCCCAATGTACACCATGTGAAGCAACGGGCGAGGTGACAGTCCACGGAGAAGCAGGGCTTCATCGTCCAAGAAACCCGCTGTCGTATTTTGGGTTCCGGCAGACCCTAGAGGTTTGAACATTGGGGTGCGCGCGGAGATCTTTCCCCTACCGGCTCATCCGTTGATGGTTTGCAAGGGATCTAAACTAGGAACGATGAATAGAACAAGAGACACAAGATTTATACTGGTTCGGGCCACCCTTGTGGTGTAATACCCTACTCCAGTGTGTGGTGTGGTGGATTGCCTCTGGGGCTGATGAAGAACAGTACAAAGGAAGAACAGCCTCGCGAGGGGCTGTTCTTGAGCTGGTGTGATGGACTGCTTGGGTGAGTCCAGTCGCTTCTCTCTCTCTCTGGTAGGTTTGGCCTCTCCCTTCTCTCTGTGGTGGCTAGTCCTATTTATGTAGGGAGGCCCTGGGCCTCTTCCCAAATAATGAGCGGGAAGGGCGGCAACAATTGGCCATTTTGAAGGGGAACATCTAGTACACGTATCCTGACTAAAGTTGGTCTTCGGCTGCCAAAGGCTCTGACGGTGACGCCGTCCCCTGGCTCCACGGATGACCTCCGGCCCCGCCCGTTCTGTTGGTCTTGGTCTTGTTGCACCTAAGCGGTAACCTTTGCTGATGCCTTGGCTCGTGTTTGCCTCCTTTGCACCAAAGGAGAAATGAGGACATCAAGTGAGTCGGGCGCCCCGCCTTTGATCTCGTCGTCATGGCTACTGCGTCACGGGCACCCTCGTGAGGTACCCCGCTTGATCTCTCGCCTCCTCGTGAGCCTACTCGACGAGCTGCTCCCGAGGAAGGTTCTGTCGTTCGCCACGAGGCTTGGCCCCTCGCGAGGTCTTTGAGCTCGAGCGGATGAAGCTGGGCCGTCTTTGGGCCCCACTTGAGCCACGCCGCAGCCGCAGTGTAGGCAAGTCCGTGGACCCCCCGTTCCCAAACGCCGAGCAGCAATTAGCTCTGCCTGGCAAAAGGTGCGCCCGGACTTAATGCCGAGCGAAGGGGCAAGTCTGAGGCGCGAAACCCTAACAGCCTGCGGCCTTGGGCTCCGCGTGGCTATTGATTGGTCGTGGGCGTCTCCGCTTCCCCACGATCCCTCGGCAACCGCATGACTTGACAAGTCCCAGCATGCAGAAATGGGTCATGATTACCTGTGATCATGGAGGCCGACTGTCGGAGTAATGGGCCACGGGTAGGCAAACCCGACCCCTGGACCTTTCAAAACATTGGGGCAGACTGCGCCCCTCAAGACCCCAAGACGAAGAGCCGCCTTCCGAGAGTCGGCGGCAGAGCCGCCAATCGCCTCCCACCAGGTCCCGCAGAGGCGGCCTCGAGATAAGACGACTCCCAGCCAGCGACTTCGGAGAAGTTGGGGAGTCGGCGTCTGACTCAACCACCTCCTATTAATGCGACCACGGACGGACGGGATAGGGCCGCCTCGCAGCCCCTCCCCGCCTGCTTCATAAAGCGATGTGCATGGCCTCAGAGCACTGCAGACGACGGAGAGCTCCGTCCGTCGTATGCCACGCTGCCTGACATCAGCCCGTGGGCGGATCCTCCCTCACGATGGCTTTGTCTGTACGACCAAGATATGGCGGACCGTCACACGGGCGGAAATCTGCAGAAGACGGCGAGCGCCCAAGACGGACTATTGTGAGTCGTGCCTCCAGAGTCGGCTGCCCTCCCCAACGGACTCCGTCGCCATTAACTAGACAAGGCGAGGAGTGGCAGCGGTGATCGCCCGTCGGTGGCACTTGTCGCCATGACCATGACCAAGCTTCCGCGTCATTAGAGGCAGCGGCACAGTAATCCGCAATGGCCAGACCCGCCCACAAGTGGCATGTCGGCCACTATCTTTGGACGTCGGTGGGGCCCACTAGTCGGCGGGCCCCGAAGTCGGCGCATTTAGGAGATCCGGCAAGTGGGACCTGCTCCCAGACGGATTACCATTGCACCCCTCGGGGTAGGCATATAAACTCTGTGGGTAGGGCCATATAAACCCCCCAGGGCACCCATGCAAAGGGTTGGACACTCATAGTTCTAGACACACATAGAGGGAAGAGTAGAGCTAGCCGTGCCCTTCTCCTTCCTCACCCCGAACAGCTCAAGGAGCAACCTTGTACACACTTTGCCATAGTGATCATGCGGGGACCTCATGAGCAACAAAGAGGGGTGTTATCTCCTCGGAGAGCCCTGAAGCTGGGTAAGATTCGCCGGCGTGCATGCCTCCGCCTCATCCCGTTTCTAGGCACCGGCGACGTTCTACTCGATCCCTCCATGATAAGCCATCCTTTGGCATATGTCGCACCCAACCCCCGACATTTGGGGCCCACCGTGGGGCCAGGTGCACCGTCGTCGGAGACCTGCTCGACGGAACCTCTTCCTCCCGAAGCGCAGCCCAGCCCGGCATGCTGCATGAAGTCTGCTCCGACGCGCTGCATGGCGCTGAGGTCGCCTGCGCGGTGAGCTGCCTCACCGAACTTGTCGGCGAGGTTCGCCTTTCCAACGAGCCTGCATCCGACGCAGGCACGGACGGCCCCGAGAGCCTCCTCGCGGGCCTCCTCGAGCAGCTCCATGTCGCCGGCGAGCCTGCCGCCGACCTGGAGTCCGTCGGCTCCATCGACCCGATGCTGGTCGACTCCGACACCGCGTCGCTCGACGCGTTCCCCACCAACGTGGTGGTCTACGACGAGCCGCTCCCTCACGCGGAGAGTGGCGGAAGCGCCATCACGGAGGTGCTCGTCATTGGTCATAGCGAGCCTTCCGCTGAGGGAGCTCATGACCCTCTCGACGCGGTTCTACAAGACCTAACCGCGCCCATCCCGGAAGACGCTGATGCCGGGGTGCTGGAGGCACGCCGCCTTCAGCTCCTCGTAGGCGCAAAGAAGCTGGCAAGCATGAGACGCTTGTCAGAAGCCTACCAGCGTGAGATGGATCGCGCCGTGGGTGGCTCGCCGGCTCCGACTGGGCCTAGCCGCCTAGGCGCGGTCCGGCAGCGCGGTGTAGCCATCGCCAACCTGTTCGGGGCAAATCGCCCCGTGTACGCCACGCCCGCGGAGAACATCCGTGCCGCCCAAGCGGCGAGCAAGTGCCGATAACTTCGAGGGCGCAGGAGCGCCGCCATCATCGGAAGCGAGTCCGGCAGCTCCTCGACGCGATCGCCGCAAAACGAAGCGGCTTCTGCGATGGAGGCGCCCCGCGGCGACAACGCTGGCGACTTGCCTTCCCGCTGAGATCACAGGCGGCGTCTCGGACGCCGATCGCAGTGTCCGTGGAAGAAAAAACAAGGATCCGGCTGTCAGCCATAGCGGACCCACATCTCCATCGGCGCGACCAAGGCGGCCGCCCTAGAAGCGATGGAAGCGGCAGGACGACTATCTGCCTCCCCCTCCCCGCAGAGAGAGGCGAGTCTCCCCGCCACCCGTCGAGCATCCGACTCTCGGCGACCGCATTGGCCACCGAGAGGGAGTCGGAGAAAACGACGACCGCCACCGGATCGACCGACTCCACCGATCCCTGGCGCTAGAAGAAGAAGACGAGTTGGGCCCGTCGTGTTTCGGACCCCGCATCCGAGACGAGCCCTTCCCCAGAAGATTCACGCTCCCCCGAGATACGCCCAAATACACCGGCTCCGTGAAGCCGGAGGACTGGCTAGTTGACTACTCCACGGCCGTCAACGATTGTGAAGCGGCAACAAGTGTGTTGTTGTAAAGTATGTTCCCCTCATGCTCCAGGGCACGGCAGGACATGGTTGAACAGCTTGAAGCCCCGGGTATAGTCAACAGCTGAATCGACTTCACCGAGGCCTTCATCCGCAACTTCACGAGCACATACAAGCGACCTCCCAAACCTCGCCAGCTTTCCTTGTGCGTGCAAGGCCCTAACGAGTCTACTTCGCGACTACCTCCACGCTACCGGGGCGAAGGCCGGAACTCCTCGAGGAGTGCACGAGGTGCAGGCTATTGAGTACTTCACCGCCCGGGTGCGTAGAAGGCACCCTCCTCAAGCACAAGCTCTGTCTGCGGCAGGCGGAGACCCTCGATGAAATTTGCTGATCATAGCAGACAAATGCGCCATGTACCGACTCCTCCATGAAGACGGAGATCGAGGTCAGTCTGTTGGCAAGGTGGCTCTCAGGCTCCCAGAACTCCTAGTGGCGACACCGGTCGGCGGCAACCTGCAGAATGATCAAAGCGCAAAGGCCCTGCAATCGGGCTTCCAACAGCCGGTAGGTGGCGGCAGTCGAACACCAACAGCCCGGAGGGGCAGCCTCGCCGCATGGCAGAGAAAGCGGCAAGTCCAATAGCTGGTTGCGGCCTTCTTCTACGAAAGCAGACTCTAGACGGTCCCTGCAAGTTCCGTAGCGGCGCGAAGCCGTCGAACCACACCACCCGGAAGTGCCACTGGCTCACCAGGATCGCTAAGGGAGACGGCCTAGTACCTCCCCCGCCTGCTGGGCCACCGCCTCCACCGCCGCCCAAAGAATGTCGAGCCGTCAGCCATGATACAAGACAAGTACCTGTAAGAGCATGGAGCATATGTGGTGTTCACGGTGTGGCTGATTTATCGCCCGCAAGAAAGTGGCTGCAAATAAATGAAGTGAATGCAAGAGCATCGGATGCCCAGAGTTCATGCACTGCTCGAGAAACCTATCACCTGAGTCGAGCTGATCACCCCGAGGTGATGTTAATCCGGGCTCCCTACGCCTGGTCTTGGGAGCCACTCTTTGCCACGGATAGGCGGGCCGCTCGCTTCTTCGCGAAGTGCTTGACAGATAGGCAGGCAGACAACATCAACATCCTGCATAAGGACACAATGGAGAAGTTAGGAATCAAGCAAAGACAGCTTCAGAGTAGCCGGACTGTGTTCCACGGAATTGTACCTGGACTTTCCTGCTCGCCGATCGGCAAGATCCTGATAGACGTCCTCTTTGGGGACAAAGATCATTTTCGCCGAGAGCCAATATGGTTCAAAGTGGTGGACCTTGAAAGCCCGTACCATGCTCTGCTTGGCCGACCTGCTTTGGCCAAATTCATGGCAGTCCCCCACTACGCCTACCTCAAGATGAAGATGCCGAGTACCAAGGGGATTCTGACCAGAGTGGCAGCGACCTCTGAAGTCGTCCGCTTTGTGCAAATGAAAGCAATCGGCTGGCGAAGTCCCCGGTAATCAAATGATGAAGCGGCTTCTTGATCGGGTTGTGGCAATAGCCGCACAGCAGCGGAGATGTCGCCCAACCCCAAGGAGTCGGCCGAGGGGCTCGTTCAAGCCGCCAAAGAGACAAAGAAGATACCCTTGGACACGGAGCACCTGGAGAGTCTGTATCGTCAGAGGTGCAAACCTTGTGATAAATAGGAAAGCGAGCTCGTCGATTTCCTCCGTGAGAATCGGGACATTTTCGCATGGTCCCCAAAGACATGCTGTGTACCGACGGAATTCACTGAGCACAAGTTACATGTCCGGATCTGATGTGAAGCCCGCCAGCCCTTGCGCCGCTGTCGAAGAAGAAAGAAGAGTTGTTGGAGAAGAGATAGCCCGGCTCCTTGCAGCGGTTTCATCATGGAAGTGTTCTTTCCGGAATGGCTAGCGAACCCGGTCTTGGTCTTTGAAGAAGAACAAGCGATGGCGGATGTGTATTGACTACACTAGCCTCAACAAAGCTTGCCCCAAGGACCCCTTCGCTGCGAGAATTGATCAGTGATAGACTCCACGATCGGATCACGAGCTGTTGAGCTTCTTAGATGCATACTCAGGATATCACCAGATCAAGCTGAACCTGGCCGACAGATTGAAGACTGCCTTCATCACGCCGTTTGGAGCCTTCTGCTACCTGATCATGACGTTCGGCTTAAGGAATGCCGGTGCCACCTTTCAGCGTTGCATGCAGAAGTGCCTCCTCAAGCAGCTTGGTAGAAATGCCCATGTTTACGTGGACGATGTGGTGGTGAAGACGGAGAAGCGAGGAACACTGTTGGAAGACCTCAAGGAGACCTTTGAGAATCTGCGCCGATTCCGGATCAAGCTCAACCCAGAGAAGTGCGTCTTCGGAGTACCAGCTGGCCAACTCCTTGGCTTCCTGGTCTCCGAACGCGGCATAGAGTGCAACCCCGTGAAGGTCAAGGCAATCGAGAGGATGGAAGTACCCCGTCGTCAACATCTTCTTCAAGGCAATCGAGAAGGAGAAGGCGTCCATCAGCCGATTCATCAGCCGGCCGGGCGAGAAGGCCCTTCCTCTGTACCAGCTCATGAAGAAGACAACCTTCTTCGAATGGAACCACAAGGCCGACGAAGCTTTTCTCCAATTGAAGAAGATGCTGACTACTCCCCCAGTGCTGGCGGCTCCGACTCCCAAGGAGCCCATGCTCCTGTATATCGCCGCCACCGGGTGGTAGTCAAGCCTGATCATTGTGGTTGAACGCAAGGAGGAAGGCAAGGCGCTACCTGTCCAGAGACCGGTATATTACCTGAGCGAAGTACTGTCGACCTCCAAGCAGAACTACCCCCACTATCAGAAGATGTGTTACGGCGTGCACTTCGCCGCCAAGAAGTTGAAGCCTTACTTTCAAGAGCATCCAATCACCGTGGTTTGTACTGCCCACTCATTTGAGATCATCGAGCCGTCAGATGCTTCGGCCGAGTGGCCAAGGGCCATAGAGCTGGCCCCCTACACCATCTACTACCAGCCCCACACCGCCATCAAGTCGCAAGCACCGCCGACTTCGCCGTCGTGGGCGAAACCCGATACCGCCACCAGCCTCGACTCCACCCATTGGCGGATGCACTTTGATGGCTCCAAGATGCGCACCGGCTTGGGAGCGGCGTGGTCCTCACTTCCCCAAAGGCGCACAAGCTCAAGTGCACGCTGCAGATCCATTTCGCCGCCTCCAACAACGTCGCCCGAATCGTGGCGCTCATTCCACGGGCTCCGGCTTGCCAAGAAGCTTGGCATTCGCCGATCTCGTGTTATGGCGACTCGACTTAGTGGTCCAGTCATCCCAAGACATGGGACGCCAAAGATGCAAACATGGCGAGCTACCGTTTCTGATGCAATTGGCGGTGAGTGGATATTTCGAAGTGCGAGTTCCTCCACGCATCAAGAAACGACAACGACTCAAGCGGATACTCGGCAAGAATTGGCTCCACCCGGCCAGTAATACCATCCGGCGTCGCCCTTCAGTCACCTCGTCAAGCCATCTGTCATTACCGAGTCAGACTCCATTTTTGTGCCGACTCCACAGAAGAAGTCGGATCTGACTCCAAAGCCTAAGCGAGACGGCACAAAAACTCTTGCATGACGTTTCTAAGAACGCCTTGTAATGGTTGGCCGGGGACTTCGTGAACCGGCCCGGACTGCAGCCGACCATTCACTGAAGACTCGTGAACTCGGCCGGGGATCGCGGCCGCCCGGATGCGCTTCCGGCCCGGGGATACGCCCGGCCGCCCGGGGACTTCTTCAACTCAGCAAGCTGCTGTCGGACTCCAACCCGCCGCCTCAGCCCAAATTTCCGCCCTCGTCCAAGTAGCAGTACTGGCGGTCGAAGAAATAGCAGCACCCTCATGGGCCCAGCCCATCCTGAAGTTCTTAGTAAGCGGAGAGCTACCAACCGATGAGAACTTGGCTCGGCAAGTACAACACCGAGCGGCAGCCTAAACTATAGTCAACAGAGAGCTGGTCAGGCGTAGCGTCACTGGTGTCTACCAACGCTGCGTCGAGCCAGAGCAAGGCCAAAGTGATTTCTCGAAGACATTCATCAAGGCGAAAAGTCACGGCCATCATGCCGCTGAAGAGCACTCGTCGCCAAAGCCTTCAAAGCCACGGTTTCTTCGCCGGTTGCCTCTAGAAGAGGCCAAGGAATTAGTTCAGAAATGCAAGGAGTGCTGTGTGTTCGGCTCCAAGCCGCTTCAAGCCCGACTTCCGCGCTCAAGACTATCCCCATCGCTTGGCCTTTGCTTTGTTTGGGGCACGGACATGGTGGGACCATTCAAAACGGCACGAGGCGGCTTAACTCACTTACTCGTCGCGGTGGACAAGTTCACCAAGTGGATAGAAGCAAAACCCATCAAGAAGTTGAATGGTCCGATCAGCGATGACTTTCATCACGACATCACGATTTCGATGCGGCGTACCACACAAAGCATCATCACCGACAATGGCACAAATTTTGCCAAAGGCGCCACAGCCCGTTCTGGCATAACGCATAAGGCATCCGATTGGACTTGAAGCGTCCGTTGCCCATCCGCAATAAACGGCCGGGTGGAAGCGACAGCGAACGGCCTCATCCTGTCTCGCATCAAGCCTCGGCCAGGTCGAACCACTGTGGCGCCGAAGCGCCGTGTCAAGCGGCTGCTTAAGGAGTTGCCGGCCGTCCTCTGAGTCTGCGCATGACTCCAAACAAGTCAATCGGCTTCACACCTTTCTTCCTCGCGTCTGATTGCGAAGCCGTCATCCCAATGGATATAGAGTTCGACTCCCCGCGAGTCACCATGTACACCAAAGAGGAAGCAGAAGAAGCACGTCAAGACGGCGTCGATCTGCTGGAAGAGGGCCGGCTGTTGGCACTCAGCCGGTCCAGCATCTACCAGCAGAGCCTGCGCCGCTACTACAACAAGAAGGTCAAGCCAAGATCATTCCTAGAGGGCGACCTTGTGCTCCGGCTGATCCAGCGAACAGCCGGCCAGCACAAGCTGTCGGCGCCTTGGGAAGGCCCATTCATTGTCAGCAAAGTGCTGGGCAACGACTCCTACTACCTGATCGACGCTCAGAAGCCCCGAGCACGCATAAGAGGGACGACTCCGCAAAGAGACGGAACGGCCATGGAATGCGAATCTCCTCCAAGATTTTATGATTGATGCAGTATGTACCATGCTACCTTTTGTATTTAAAGTACCAAGACTTTGGGCCCCCCGAGACGAGCTCGGGGACTGCCCTCTTTTGTTATCGTTATGATAAGATTATGCCTACGAGTATATTACTCTTTGTTATGCTGCTTGGCACCGGGCTCGACTAGTCGGCCCGGGGACTCGCCGCTTTGGGCTATGAAATGCTTCCTGCAGTCAGACAAGTAATGTGCGGTGCCTAAGCCGTCTCCTGTCAGAAGCCGCAGCTTGCAAAGCGACTGTTTGGTGGGCATGAGTAAGGAAGAACGGGCGCCCACACGAAAAAATGGCAAAGGACCCAAAGCGTAAGCATAGTTTAAGTCGGCTTCCAGCCCCCTTTTTTGCAAAAACCGACTCCTAAGTAGTCGGCTTGCTACTTCCTACCCAACTTGCTTAAAAGACTCTAAAAATGGCCAAGTACTTGCCTTCTCCAAAGTAGCCAAGCACTTGACCTAGACGGCAGTCCGTAGAGCGGTTGTCCGATGGGCAAGGCAGCGACTAAGGGAAGGCAGCAAAGGAAAAAGCTATAAAGAGCAATGAGCAAAGAAAGACAGAATTAAAATAATATTTACACAGCATAGGCCCTCGGCCTTATCTTCGAGCAGAGGTTCAAAGTACACCCCGCGGGTGGAATTGTGCGAATTAACAAGTTCTTTTCAAAGACTATCAAAACAGATAAAATAAAAGCGAGACAAATGCCCAGGGAAGCTGCGACAGATGGGGTCGGAAGGCTGAGGCGGCGGCGGGCGTCAGTGCCGGGCGGCCGGCCGGGCGGTTCTCGCTTGATCGCTCGGGCGGCAGCCGGCTCAGGGGACGGGCGCGGCCTCGTTCTGAGGCGCGGTCGAGGTGAGGCTGGTCGCCCGCTCCGTCTTCTTGCGCTTCCATCTTGTCTCCGTCCTCCGCCTCGTCTTCCTCCTCGGCGCTGGAGCCGATCACCTCCGCCGAGTCCACGTCGTAGTCCGGATTCATCCCGAACCACTCCGGCGGCGCCCTCACCGCCCTCACTCGCCAGTGGATTTAAGACGCCGGTATCCGTAGAAGTCGGCGATCGCCGCCAGACGCCGACAAGGGCGTCTCCGCGTTAGCCAGCTACCGCCTTCTGACCGGAATCGCGGCCAGACGGTCTGTGTCCGGCCGGATACCTTGTCTTGACGAATTCCAAGGCTCGGCGCGCTCCAGCCCGAGCCGCGGAACCCTTCCAAGCCTCAAGACGGCCAGCCGCGACTTCTAGCCAGTCGGCGGTCCGGCTGGGAGTGTCTTGAAACCCGGCATGTCGGCCATTGTGGCGGCAATCGCCTTTGGGCGCCGCACGCAAGCCGGGCGCGGAAGATCCGATGGGCCGGCCGCAGATGAGCCTCAATGCTCAAGAGCTGCTCGTCAAGGGTCCGAGGGGCGTTGACGGCGATTGCGGCACGACTCGCCCTTCGCGCCTCACGGTCAGCCTTGATGGCTTGATTGGCCGCTTGCATGTGGCTGGGGAAGAAGTCTGCCAAGACAAAAATAAAGCAAATCAAAAAACAGGAGTTGGCCTGACCCATAGTCGGCGACCCAAAAGAAGAAGTAAAAACAAACTCACCATCGACGATGTCCTCGATTTCACGGAAGCCGGAGGTCAGCAGCGCTTCCTTGTCGGTCCAGAAGGAGCGCTCACCCTCAAACTCGGCCAGGAGAGCAGCCTCTTTCTTCTCCGCCGTCTGCGCTTCGCCTTTAAGCAGCTTCCTCTGCTCCGGCCAGTGCGTAGTCACAGGTCGCGCTTCGCGTGCTTGCGGCATTCCTCCTCCTTGGCGCGCAAGGCGGTGTCGGCTTCGCCCAGCTACCCTTGAAGAGTGGCATTGGCCTCTGAAGAATAAAAAGAAGAAGGACGCAAAGTCGTCAGCTAAGAAGGACGCAGAGTCGTCAGCTAAGAAGGTCGCCAGGAAGATCCGGCCCGACGGTGCAACAGTCGGCCCGAATCTCGGGGACTACAGCCCTTAGTGCGCCAGTAGCGCCCCGGAGAAGAAAGAAACCCACCTCGGCCCGGGCGACAAGTCGGCAGTCCGCTGCCAAACTCCTCAACGTTGCGATTGAAGGCAAGTATGCTGGAGGTTGTGATACTCCCACGATAAGGATTTAGGACATAAAGGTAAGAACTTGAAGTCAACAAATAGAGTTCGGCCGCTTCGCCAGCAGCCGGCCTGAAACTTCGGGACTACACTCAGTGGAGGCACCGCGCCTCCACAGAGAGAAGAACGAGAAAAAACTTAAAGAAAAACATACCCGCAGCGGCTGACTCGCCTTGAGTGCGCCCTAGTGCTGATTCTGGATGGCGTCGCCCTCGGCTCATTGACCGCTGGGCGTCAGAAGCGCCCGTGGTTTAGCGGGCTCAGGACGCCTCGCACCCACCCCCGGCGCGAAGGCGCTTGTCGCCTCGGCGTCTGGAAAGGCCGAGCCGGGCGCGCGTCGGTCTCCAAGGGGCGCGCTGAAGTCGCCTTCAAAACGCCGGCGCTACCGGGCGAGGCGACTTGAAGAAGCAGCCTCGCCCACGTCGTCAGCTGGGCGTCACGACAATGAGTCACCGGTTGTTTGCCTCAAGGCGCCCTCGGGCCAGCGGTGGAGGTGGTGGGGGCGGAATGATCTGGCTCGGCAGGAGGCCTCGCCGCCTTCCTTCTCCTTGGTGGGGAGCTCGCCGCCGGCTCCCTCCGTCTGCCCCGAGAACTCCGGCGGTGGCGGCGCAGAGTTCAGCGGGGTGACGAGCAGCGCCGACTGGAGGAGCGCGGCCTCTTTGGCTAGCCTCTTGGCTGTGACGGCGGCTTTGGCCTCCTCCAGTTTCTTCTGAGCGGAAGCCGCCGCCTTCTCGGCCCCCGCCTTCTCCAGACGGGCGGCCTCCTCCTCGTCAAGGCTTCTCCTGCAAGATTCCGCCTCCGTCAGCTTCTCAAGGTCGGCCAGGGGTCAATCCGCCGAGTATTGGCGGACGTCTGTGCCGACCCCATGACGGAGGCAGCGGAGACCCTCTCCAAGGTGAGAGGAGCCCTGATGAGAAAAAGACATATAAAGACTTGGACAAGACGGACCAGAAGAAAACAAGACAAAACAAGAAATACTTACGCGGAGACCAGCGGCAGCTTCTTTACTTCCTTGCTGGGTCGCGGCGGCCGTCCCCCTGAATTTCTTCGCCCGGCCGCCTGGCAGGCTCGGCCTGGCCCGGCGTTTCTTCGCGCCGCCTCGACCACCCAAGATGGCGGAGGAATCAAGGCTGGATGACCGACCTTCATATGGCGGCGAGGGACTTCCCTTTCACCGTCATCATCGTGCCAAGAGCGAAGGTTGCCGAAGGCCTGAAGTCGTCGGCTCCTCCTCCTCCCTCGGCGTCGGCCTCCATCGCCGCCACCCCCAAGTCGGGGTCGTCGACGTCGCTCTCCGCCCTGTCAGGGACGAATTCACGAGTCGGCCCCGCTATGCCGGCCGAGGGCTGCATGAGGGGATTCTGACTCGGAAAGAGCCAAAGAAGATCGGAGTCGGATTCGGCTGAAAAAGGAAACAGGAAAGCAAGAGAAATGACTTACCACAGGTGGGGGGTTGGCGCGCGAGTACGGTTCCTTGCCGAACTGCCATTCCTCCGTGAGGTCAGAGTTGCTGTGAAATTCGCCGTGTCCACCACCTCCGCGTGGGGCATATCTTTGGAGCACAGCCGACTGGTCCGGCGGCCACTCATCCGACAAATCAGATGAGGTCGGCCTTGAGAGGAAGAACTCGGGCGCCGCCACGTATAAGGCGGCTACAAGAAGTCAGGCCCACTTAGGCCCTCCGACTGCATCATCACGCTGGAGTCACATGGCGGCGGCGCTTGCCTCGCTGGAGTCAGCTGCCCCTGGCCCAGTGTGAGACCTGAGGATTCGCCCGCCAACTCGCTGGCCTCGTAAGGCGGCAGTTGACCCAATCGCCTTCGGGCGACGTTCTTCACGAGAAATCGTGCACCGCCACATCTTCACCGACTTGATCGCTGGATGGCAGGGAAGGGGTTGTCGACCAACGGCCTCCTCATGGCGATGAACGCCGCGACAGAGCGCAGACGGCGAGCGACGGGTTCCGAGCTTCGCTTGGAAGAATTCCCCCGACAGCTCGATGGTGGGGAGAACGCCAAGAAAGCCCTCGCACAAGGAGGCGAAGGCGGCCAGCAGCACCACCGTGTTTGGAGTGAGGTGGTGCGGCTGGAGCCCGTGGAACCTGTGAACGCTGCGGAAGAAGCCGCCAGCCGGCAGCCCCAGCCCGCGCATGAGGTGCGAGTGAATATGACCCGCCGCCTCCTCCGGCCGCGGCGTTAAGAGCCCGGCGCGGGCGCGCCGGTCCGCGACGAGGTTGGTGCCGGGATGCGGCGTGTTTGGCGGAGGAACTCGATGATATCGTCTTCGACGACGGAGCCGTCCCACACGCCGGAGCGTGCGGCGGGAGGCGCTGCGTCGGAAGAAGAGCTCATCTCCACGGAGCGGTGCGGTTCGGCGCGGCGGAGGCAGGAGCAAGACGAAGCAAGAGGAGAGGGAGCGAGAGGAGGCGAGGAGAGTGGGTGCGCGTGCGTCGCCGCCCCCCTCCTCCCGCCTACTTATAGGCGCGTAGGCTGAGGAGCCAAGGGGGCGGGTGTGGGATTAACTGTGCCCACGCCCCCACGCCCCCATGATTTAACCCACGACGCTATCGCCAAGCAGTGAACGGCGTGGGGGAGCCCAACCGCCTCGCCAGCCGCAAAGCAGATTCGGCCTTCGCGCCGAGGCGCGGTAGTGATGGGCCCCGCCCGACGGGCCTGTCTAGTCACGCTGCGGGCGGTAGATCGCCTGCCAGCGTGGCGTCACATGGCGGGCCCGCAACGGGCAGCTGCCTGGAAGCTTGTCAGGCACGCTGCCCGGATCCCGCCACAACCTTCAAAACTTTTGAGGAGCAAGACGGCCTCCGACAAAGGCCGACTCCAAATAGTCGGCTCAAGAGAGAGAAGGCAAGCCGAGCTCAGAGTCTTCCGTCAGAGGGATGAAACTGTTGAGGCTCCTCGACACACCGCCCTCGGCACCTCACCAGCTCCGGGAACTACTATCGGAGTAATGGGCCACGGGTAGGCAAACCCGAGCCCCTGGACCTTTCAAAACATTGGGGCAGACTGCGCCCCTCAAGACCCCAAGACGAAGAGCCGCCTTCCGAGAGTCGGCGGCAGAGCCGCCGACTGCCCCTCCCAGCCGAGTCCCAGAGACGGCCTCGAGATAAGTCGACTCCCAGCCAGCGACTTCCGGAGCAGCCGGCTTAGGGGAGTCGGCTTGCGACTCCAACCACCTCCTAATAATGCGACTACGGACGGGACGGGATAGGGCTGCCTCGTAGCCCCTCCCTGCCCCGTTCATAAAGGACATGCATGGCCTCAGAGCGCCGTACTGACGGAGAGCTCCATCCGCAAGACGGCAAGATCGCTGTTACACGCCGGCCTTACATCAGCCTCGTGCGGCAGATCCTCGCACTCCACGATGGCCTCGTCCGCACGACGCATTCAAGACGGCGGGATTCGCCGCTGTCGGCGGAGTGCGTAAGACGGGCGAGCGCCTCAAGACGGACTCATTGGGAGTCGGCTGCCCTTCCAACGGACTGCGCGCCATTAACTGCACAAGACAGGAGTGGCAATAAAGGATCGCCTTCGTCAGCGGCGGCATTGCCATGACCCCATGACCAAGCTTGCGTCATTAGAGGTGCGTGCTACAAGAATCCGCAGCTGCCGACCCGCCTGCTGGGCATGGGCTGTCGGCCACATGCTGGACCGTCGGCGGGGCCCACTAGTCGGCGGGCCCCAGAAGTCGACGGATAAGACGGCGACTTAGGAGACTGACGGCTGGGACCTGCTCCCAGACGGATTACCATTGTACCCCTGGGGGGTAGGCCTATATAAACCCCCCAGGGCAACCATGCAAAGGGTTGGACACTCATAGTTCTAGACACACATAGAAGGAAGAGGAGAGCTAGCCGTGCCCTTCTCCTTCCTCACCCCGAACAGCTCAAGGAGCAACCTTGTACACACTTTGCCATAGTGATCATGCGGAGACCCCGCAGAGCAGCAGTAGGGGTGTTATCTCCTCGGAGAGCCCTGAAGCTGGGTAAGATTCGCCGGCGTGCATGCCTCCACCTCATCCCGTTTCCAGGCACCGGCGACATTCTACTCGCCCCCTCCATGATAAGCCATCCTTTGGCATATGTCGCACCCAACCCCCGACACCGACGGTTGGCCTCCTCCGGCTATAAGTACGGAACGGCGCAAGCCCTTCCAGTCCATCCTCTCTTGCTACTCCTTTCTCTCCATGGCTCCGTCGAAGAGGTTCTCGGCCGCGGAGAAGGGAAAGGCCCGCCAGGTAGGGCCTGACTCTCCCCTGGCCAAGCGCCGGCGAGGCCATCCTCGCAAGCGTCATGTGGCTCCCGTAGCGGCTTCCCACGGTTGTGGAGGCGATCTCCTGCGCGGCGATGGGTGCCAGGTTGTCGATGGGGGGCGCGCCATGACTGCGCGGTCCCCTAGGCCGCGCTTCCACTCGGTGGAGGCGCTGCCGGAGTTCGTCATGTGGTCGGTGGAGCCGACCAGCACCTGGCTCCAGCTTCCCCGCTTATTTGTAGGTGAACTTCCGGCCGGTGCTCCGGGCGGCCTCTGGCTTCAGGCGGACGGTTGTTGCAGTAAGGCCTCCTGGGCTTCGCTGGAGGTCTTCGTCGCCGGGGATGCGGCCCTGACCCGCGGCTGGCAAACGTTTGCCCGCATGCGTGGCCTGAGCCGGCAGTGCACCCTGCACTTCAAGTTTGACGGTGACGTCACCCTCTACGTGAGGGTGCTCGGAGAAGATGGTCGCCGTGCCGGGTGCTGCCTTGAAGACGATGACCGCGGCCGTGTACCCAGCCCCGGCGATCATCGGGATGAAGATGACAGCAGACGCGTGGTCGGCGGCGCTCGGGGCTCGTCGAGCTTCGGCGACTCTCCTTCTGACAGCAGCTCCTCCAGCGGTGGCCGCGACCAGCCCCCGTGCCGTCGCGCCCGCCTGGAGGGAGGTAGCGGGTCAGCCCGCTGCTGCGCCTCAGTGAAGCGCGAGGAGGGGTCCGACTGAGCTCTGGAGGCAGTACGAGCCTTCGCCACGAGTTGGCGCCGAGCAAGTCGTGCCTATTTTGCTTTTCTCCCTTCCCCGCGCAAAGAGAAAGTAGTGTAGGGCCCCGTGGGGGCGTGCTGAACTGTTGATGTTAGTCATCATGTTGTTTCCGCTATTTATGTGATGTGCTTTTGTGTCGCGTGCCCGCGTGTAGGAATTACTTAGCTCGGGGGGGGGGGGGGCTGTCGTGGCCTTCGCTTCCCGAGGCCGAGGCCTCGTCGCATGCTTCATTTCTTGCAAGGATTAGTCAGGAGGAGTAGCTTCCGGCCTCGGTTGTGGAGGCGACCGACCCAGGTCCCCTGTTTGCGTCGCGATGCCCGTGGGGCACGGACTGGGAGGGGTGCTCCCGTAATAGACTTGGATAGGAAAGCTTCAAACGACAGGGGCACAAAACTCTCGCGAGGATGCCCGCGTTGCTCCCTCGTGAGACTTGCGAGAGAAAACGAGGCAAGTGAGCGAAAAAGACGAAGAGTCACAAGCTAAGTACGGCAACAACTCCAATAAAACTTCAAATAAGAACAAACAAGCCAACTGCAGAAAGCAAATGAAAAAGCCGTGTCCGGCACCTAATCTAGTCTTCGACGTCTTCTCACCAGCGCGGAGCTAAGTGCTGCCACTGGGCGTGGGCGGGAGCCCCCGAGGCCCGAGGGCGGCTCTCCGGAGACTCCGGGGCGTGTACAGCCCCAACTCATTATTACGTGAGAGTGTCACGGGCGGCGAGCTTCACGGGCATCGCCTTCTTCACAGTGCTCCGGCCTTTCTCGGGAAATGAGATTCTGTGCGTTGGCCTTCTTCACAGGCTCCGGGCCTTTCTCAGGAAAATTAGCTTCACAGGCGTTGGCCATCTTCACAGGCTCCGGGCCATTCTCGGGAAAATGAGCTTCACAGGCTCGGGCCTTTCTGGGAAAATAGGCTTCACAGTGCGTTGGCCTTCTTCACGTGCCCGGGCCTTTCTCGGGAAAATAGGCTTCACAGGCGTTGTGGCCTTCTTCATGTGCTCCGGCCTTTCTTCAAGGGTAGAACTTCCGGAGATGCTGGATGTTCCACGCTGCTCGGGATGGGCACCCCTCCCGAGTCTCCAAGCGTGCGGATCCGGGCCTGGAAACATGAATAACCTTGTACGGGCCCTCCCACATGGGAGAAAGCTTATGCAACCCTTCCCTGGAGAGGACCCGTCTGAGCACGAGGTCCCCTACCTCGAGAGTCCTGGGGCGGATGTTGCGGCAGTGGTATCGCCGCAGCGCCTGTTGATACCTTGCCGCTCGCAGCGCGGCCTCTCGATGTTGTTCCTCCCCCAGCACGAGATTCGTCCCCCGCATGGCGTCCTGCTGCGCCTCGTTGAACGCCAAGACCCGTGCAGAGCGACGCCTGACCTCGTGAGGGGGGACGGCTTCTGCTCCGTAGACGAGGAAGAATGGGGTCACGCTAGTTGGCTTGGTCGCGGTTGTGCGGATGGACCACAGCACGGACTGGAGCTCGTCGTGCCAGCCCGTACCGCAGGCCTCCAGCTTCTTCTTGAAGGTCCTGGTTTTGAGGCCCTTTAGGACCTCCGCGTTGGCTCGCTCGGCCTGGTCGTTACTCTGGGGGTGCACCACCGAAGCGTAGCATATCTGCGTTCCAAGGTAAGTACAGTACGTTTTGAAGAGATTGCTGGTGAACTGCGAACCGTTGTCGGTGATGATGCGGTTGGGCACCCCAAACCGGCTCACGAGGCCCCTGATGAACTTGACTGCAGAGCCCGCTGGGATGGTGCGAACAGCTTCCACCTCGGCCCACTTGGTGAACTTGTCCACGGCGATGTAGAGGTAGCGTAGCCCGCTGGCGCCCGAGGGAACGGGCCTAGAATGTCCAGCCCCCAAACTGCGAATGGCCATGAGAGGGGTATAGTTTGCAGACCTCCCGCCGGCTGGTGGATCTGCTTGGCGTGAAACTGGCAGGCCTCGCAAGCCCTTACCAGCTCGACGGCGTCGCTGAGTGCTGTGGGCCAGTAGAACCTGCTGCGGAACACCTTGCCAACGAGGGTCCGTGACGATGAGTGATGCCCACAGTCTCCACCGTGTATGTCTTCCAGCAATTCCTTCCCTTGCTCTCTGGAAATGCAGTGTAGGGACACGTCGTTCGGTCGACTCCGGTAAAGCTCTCCATCCCTGATGCAGCAGAGTGGCTTGCCGCGCCACACGCTCCGCCTCCTTCTCCTTCTCTGGCAGGGTCCCCTGCGTCAAGTAGCTCTTGAGCTCTATGATCCAGCACCCTTCCCGAGGCTCCAATGCCAGGAGCGGCGTGCTCCTGAGGCCGGGCCGCAGGCCGGGGCTCCCGAGGCAGGTGGCTGGGGGAGCTCCTCCTAAGGCTGCGCCGCGCTTGAGAGTGATGGTGCCGCCGAGGGCCTGAAGAGTCGCTCTTCGAAGACGCCGGGCTCCTGAGGCAGCCGCCTGGACGCCCTCTTGGCAATGTCATCCGCCTCTTGGTTGGTGCCCCGAGGCACATGCTGCAGCTCCAGCCCCCAGAACTGTTTCTCCATCCTGCGAACCTTCGCAAGGTAAGCTTCCATGTGCTCGTCCTTCAGCTCGTATATCTTGTTGGAGAAGTTGACGAGGAGTTGTGAATCGCCCTTGATGGTGAGGTGCTTTACACCCAAAGCAACTGCGGCTCTCAGACCGGCTATCAGGCCTTCATATTCTGCTATGTTGTTGGAGACCTTTTCCCCGTGCTGGAAACAGAGCTGCACGGCGTAATAGAGCTTATCGTGAGTAGGGGATACAAGCACTGCGCCGCCCCCCGTGCCATGTCGGGAGAATGCCCCGTCTAAGTACATGACCCAGCCGTTCGGTGCCTCGCTCCCCAGAGAAAGTGATCGGTTTTCGCCTGTTTCGAGGCCGGGTGCCTCCGTCCATTCTGCCACAAAATCTGCCAATGCGGCCCCCTTGATGACTCTGGTTGTGCTGAATTCTAACTGAAACGCTTGCAGTTCGATGTTCCACTCGCGACTCTTCCAGCTGAGTTGGGGCTCCTGAGCACCCTCTCCGGAGGGTATCTTGAGACGACCTTGATGGGATGACCTTGGAAGTAGTCAGCAGCTTGCATGAGGCTACCAATAGCGAGGAGGAGTTTTTGGGGCATGGGGTATCACTGCGCCTCGCGTCCGTAGCACCGTCTTGACAAGTGCACACGGGGTGCTCGACGAGGCTGTGAGCGCTAGCGCTGCTCGCGTCCTCCGTAGGTTGGGGTACCTCCCGAGGCAGCGGAGCCCCTAGCGCTTGGTCGCTTGGTGGGGCCTCTTCGGCTCCGAGCACGCTTTCTTCCTGCGGCTGATCCCCTTCGGCCGCGGCCGGAGTCTTCGTGAGGCTCTCTTGGCTTCGCTTCGCTTCTGCCCGGAGGGTAGTTGCGGCCTTGGCCTGACGCTCCTCCCTGACCGCTACCAGGGCTGCGCTAGCGGAGTAGGGGGTGGCCATGAGGTAGAGCACCAGAGGTTCCTGAGGATGCGGAGCTACCATCATTGGGGGGCTGGTAAGGTACCTCTTGAGTTCTTGGAATGCCTTGTCGGCCTCTTCAGTCCATTCAAAGGGGCCCTTCTTCTTCATCAGCTTGAAGAATGGCAGTGCTCGTTCCCCCAGCTTGGAGATGAAACATCCTAAGCGCCCGTCCAGCGCCGGTGAGCTTCGCATTTCTCTGAGGGTCTTTGGCGGGCTCATGTCTTCGACTGCTTTGACCTTTTCCGGGTTGGCCTCGATGCCCCTATGGGACACGAGGAAACCCAGGAGCTTGCCCGAGGGGACTCCAAATATGCACTTCTCCGGGTTGAGCCGCAGATCCACTTTATCAAGGCTCGCGAAGGTTTCTTCCAAGTCCTGTATCAGGGTTTTCGCCTCCCGAGACTTCACCACAATGTCATCGACGTATGCGTCAGCGTTCCTCCTGAGCTGCCGGCCCAGGGCGATGTGCATCAGCCGTTGAAAGGTCGCGCCTGCGTTGCGCAACCCAAACGGCATGCATGTATAGCAGTAAACTCCACACGGGGTCAGGAAAGCCGTTTTTTCCACGTCTTCCACCGCCATCTTGATCTGGTGATAGCCTCGAGAAGGCATCCAGAAGCACGACATGTCACACTCAATGGTGGAGTCAACGATCTGGTCAATGCGAGGAAGCGGAAATTGATCCTGTGGGCAGGCCTTGTTGAGGTTGGTGAAGTCGACACACATCGTTCCTTCCCCCTTTTTGGCACGACAACCTGGGTTGGCCAGCCAATCCGGTAGCGGACCTCGCGAATAACCCCTGCTGCCTCTAGCTTGCGGGTCTCTTGGACGATAACAGCTTGTGTCTCTGTGGACGGTCGCCTGTATACGCTTCACGGGCGCACGTTGGGGCACACGTTGAGGTGATGCTCAATCACGCCCCTCGGGACCCCCGCCAACTGATCAGGTCCCCACGTGAACACCTTCTTGTTTGCGCGCAGGAACCTCACCAAGGCCTCCTCCTGCTTGGGTTCGAGGTTTGCACCTATGGTGAAGGTGGCGTCAGTGGACCCGTCCTCGTTGACTGGTACCTTCTTGGTTTCCGCCTTGTTTTGAGTGAATAGCTGCTTCTTCTTGGACGGCGCAACCCCCTTGGGCTCGGAGGCGTCAGCGCTGGCGGGTCGTGCCGCCGCAGCCGCCTTGAAAACAAGCTTGAGCACCTGCAGTGCATCTCCGGTGTTTCCTGACACGGTAAGGACGCCGCTGCTCCCGGGCATCTTCATGAGGTTGTACACCGGGTGAGTTGCTGCCATGAACCGGGCCAAGGCCGGGTAGCCGAGGATGGCGTTGTAGGGGAGGCCGATGGGGGCAATGTCAAAGTCGATCAGCTCTGTGCGGAAGTTGTCACGGGTGCCGCAGGTCACCGGAAGGCGAATTTGTCCCAGGGAGGCGGTGGAACCGGCTCCGACTCCTGAAAAAGGCCGGCTGGGCTGGAGCCGCTCTGGTGGCACATGGAGGAGGCTGAAGGCCTCCACAGAGAGCACGATGAGGCCGGCTCCACGGTCGATGAGGGTCCTGGTGACAGCCACTTCGCAGATGGTGGGGGTGCACAGCATCGGAAGGGCACCCGAACCGGCAGGGTTGGAGGGGTGATCATCTGAGTTGAAGAGCAGGTCGGTCTCGGGCGCCACCCAGCCCGGTGGGGCTCCCAGGCGCTTGGAGGCGGTGGCGATCTGGCGGGTGAACGGCTTGACGTGGCGGCTCAAGGTGGCACCAGTGAGCCGCCTAGGAGAGCTGCGATGACCGGGGGCGCTGGCCCGGATTGATGGGCGAGGTAGAGGTCGCGCATCTCCCCCCAACATGCCTGCTGATCGTTCCCCATCGGGCCGGTGGCGGCGTTGGCGGCAGGCGATGGGGAACGACGGGGGTGTCTGCCGACGGGAGCCGTCTGGGCGAATCGAGCGGCGCGAGCAGCCCTGCGCTCGGCGCGGGCCCGACGAGCGTCAGCCATGGACACGACGGAAGATCACACGCGACCAGCGGAAGAAAGATTCCGGCACACCCCTACCTGGCGCGCCAAATGTCGAATTTTGGGTTCCGGCAGACCCTAGAGGTTCGAACACTGGGGTGCGCGCGGAGATCTTTCCCCTACCGGCTCACGCGTTGATGGTTTGCAAGGGATCTAAACTAGGAACGATGAACAGCACAAGAGACACAAGATTTATACTGGTTCGGGCCACCATTGTGGTGTAATACCCTACTCCAGTGTGTGGTGTGGTGGATTGCCTCTGGGGCTAATGAAGAAACGATTACAAAGGAAGAAACGGCCTCATGAGGGGCTGTTCTTGAGCTGGTGCGATGGACTGCTTGGGTGAGTCCAGTCGCTTCTCTCTCTCTCTGGTAGGTTTGGCCTCTCCCGTCTCTCTGTGGTGGCTAGTCCTATTTATATAGGGAAGCCCTGGGCCTCTTCCCAAATAATGAGCGGGAAGGGCGCCAACAATTGGCCATTTTGAAGGGGAACAGCTAGTACACTTATCCTGACTAAAGTTGGTCTTCGTCTGCCAAAGGCTCTGACGGGTGACGCCGTCTGGCTCCACGATGACCTCCATCCTGCCGTTCTGCTGGTCTTGGTCTTGTTGCACCGAAGCGGTAACCTTTGCCTGATGCCTTGGCCTGTGCTTGCCTCCTTTGCACCAAAGGGGAAATGAGGACACTGCGAAGGCTGGCGCCCGCCTGATCTCGATCGTCATGGCTTGCGTCACGGGCACCCTCGTGAGGTACCCCGCCTTGATCTCTCCGCCTCCTCGTGAGCCTGCCTGACGAGGCTGCTCCTGAGGAAGGTTCCTGTCATCCGCCCCGCGAGGCTTGGCCCCTCGCGAGGGTCTTGAGCTCGAGCTGATGAAGCTGGGCCGGGCCCCCACTTGAGCCACGCCGCAGGCAGGCAAGTCTGGGGACCCCCGTTCCCAGAACGCCGACACCCGCAAGCTGGAGGCGGCGGGTGCCATTCGCGATGTTCGGTACCCCGAGTGGATGGCGAACCCTGTTGTTGTGCCGAAGAAAGGCGGGAAGGAGCGCATGTGTGTCGACTTCACCAACCTCAACAAGGCCTGCCCCCAAGATTCGTTCTCGCTTCCACACATCGACCAGATCGTCGACTCAACCGCCGAGTGCGATTTGCTATGCTTCCTGGATGCGTTCTCAGGCTATCGTCAGATCAAGATGGCGGTAGCAGATGTGGAGAAGACCGTCTGCCTGACCCCGTGTGGGGTGTACTGCTATACTTGCATGCCTTTTAGACTGTGCAACGCGAGAGCGACCTTCCAGTGGCTGATGCACATCGCGTTTTAGACTGTGCAACGCGGGAGCGACCTTCCAGTGGCTCGACGACATTGTGGTGAAGTCTCGGGAGGCGAGAACTTTGATCCAAGACCTAGAGGAGACCTTCGCGAGCCTACGCCAGGTGAATTTGCGGCTCAACCCGGAGAAGTATGTGTTTCGTGTCCCTTCCGGCAAGCTGCTGGTATTTCTCGTGTCCCACAGAGGGATCGAGTTGAACCTAGAAAAGGTCAAGCCAATCGAAGACATGAGTCCACCGTGGACCCTCAAGGAGATGCACAAGCTCACCGGCCATGTGACTGCATTGGGGCGCTTTATCTCCAAGATGGGAGAGCGTGCCCTACCGTTCTTCAAGCTGATGAAGAAGAAAGGCCCATTCGGGTGGACTAGGGAGGCCGACCAAGCGTTTCAAGACCTCAAGAGATACATGACCAGCCCGCCAGTGATGGTGGCGCCTCGACCCCTCGTGCCCTTGGTGCTCTATCTGTCTGCCGCACCCCACTCCGCCAGCGTAGCGCTGGTGGCCCTCATAGAAGAGCGCCAGGTCAAGGGACCGCCAAGTGGAACCACCAGGCTGGACGAGGCGGCGCGGCACCAAGGCGAAGCTCCTGAAGCAGTGGCTGCTTCGTCAGACCACCAAGCCCCTGAAGCCGAAGACCCCGAAGAGATACCTCGACCCTCGGAAGCCGAAGACACCGTCAGCTCTCCCGCCCTCGTCGAGCACCCAGTGTACTTCGTCAGCACAGTGCTGCAGGATGCGAGGGCACGATACCCCATGCCTCAGAAGATCCTACTCACGCTCCTGGTGGCCTCGCGCAAGCTGCGCCACTACTTCCAAGGTCACCCCATCAAGGTCGTCTTGGCTTACCCGCTGGAGAGAGTGCTCAGAAGCCCCAATGCTTCCGGGCGAGTCGCTGAATGGAACATTGAGCTGCAAGCATTTGACTTGGAATTCAGCACGATCAGGGTCATCAAGGGGGCTGCGCTCGCAGACTTTGTGGCAGAATGGACTGACGCCCCAGAGCTCGAAGCAGGCGAGAACCAATCCCTATCTCCAGGGAGCGAAGCGCCGGACGGCTGGGTCATGTACTTCGACGGCGCGTTCTCACGCCAGGGCGCGGGGGCTGGAGCGGTGCTTATCTCACCCACCCAGGACAAGCTCTGCTACGCTGTGCAGCTCTGCTTCCAGCAGGGCGAGAAGGTCTCCAACAACATAGCAGAGTACGAGGGCCTCATAGCTGGCCTCAGGTCTGCGGTGGCCCTGGGGGTGAGGTGTCTCACCATCAAGGGCGACTCGCAGTTCCTTGTCAACTTCTCCAAGAAAGTATATGAGCCGAAGGACGAGCACATGGAGGCATACCTTGCGGAGGTGCGCAAGATGGAGAAACAATTCTCGGGTCTGGAATTGCAGCATGTGCCCCGTGGCACCAACAAGGAAGCCGACGACATCGCCATAAGGGCATCCAAGCGGCTACCCCAAGAGCCTGGCGTCTTTGAGGAGCTGCTCTTCAAACCATCAGCAACACTGCCGCTCTCAAGAACAGCGTTGCCTCGGGAGGAGCTCCCTCAACCACCTGCCTCAGGAGCCTCGGTCTACGGCCCGACCTTGGGAGCGCGCTTGCTCTTAGCACTCGAACGTCAGGAGGGGTGCTGGATCGAGGAATTCAAGGAATACCTGACGAAAGGGACGTTGCCGGAAGAGGAGCAGGAGATGGAGCGTGTGGCCCGACAAGCCACGACGTACTGCATCCGGGACGGTGAGTTATACAGGAAGCAGACAAATGACGTTTCCCTGCGTTGCATCTCCAGGGAGCAAGGAAGAGAGCTGCTGGCCGACATACACGGCGGGGACTGCGGGCACCACTCGTCTTCACGGACCCTCGTCGGCAAGGTGTTTCGCAGTGGATTCTACTGGCCCACGACGCGACTGAGTTGGTGAGGTCCTGCAAGGCCTGCCAGTTCCACGCCAAGCAGATTCATCAGCTGGCTCAGGGCCTCCAGAACATCCCACTCTCATGGACATTAGCGGTCTGGGGGCTGGATATCTTGGGCCCGTTCCCTCGAGCGCCTGGGGGCTACCGCTACCTCTACGTCCCATCGACAAGTTCACCAAGTGGGCGGAGGTAGAAGCCGTCCGCACCATCCCAGCTGGCTCCGCGGTCAAGTTCATCAAGGGTCTTGTGAGCCGTTTTGGGGTCCCCAATTGCATCATCACCGATAACGGCTGGCAGTTCACTAGTAATCTCTTCAAGACATATTGTGCTAACCATGGAACGCAGATCTGCTACGCTTCGGTGGCGCACCCCAGAAGCAATGGTCAGGCCGAACGCGCCAATGTGGAGGTCCTGAGGGGCCTCAAGACCAGGACCTTCAAAAAGAAGCTCGAGGCCTGCGGCAGGGGCTGGCACGACGAGCTCCAATACGTGTTGTGGTCCATCCGCACCACCGCCACCAAGCCGCCGGGTGAGACCCCATTCTTGCTCGTCTACGGAGCAGAAGCGGTTCTCCCTCATGAGGTCAAACATTGCTCTACGCGGGTCCTGGCGTTTGATGAGGCGCAGCAGGACGCCATACGGGGGATGGACCTCGTGCTGGGGGAGGAACGCTGCCGTGAAGCCATGCTACGAGCAGCAAGATATCAGCAGGCGCTGCGGCGGTACCACTGCCGCAACATTCGCTCCAGGACGCTCGAGGTGGGTGACCTCGTCCTAAGGTGGGTTCTCTCCAGGGAAGGGCTTCATAAGCTCTCACCCATGTGGGAGGGTCTGTTTAGGTTTGCCCACGTCTCCAGGCCTGGCGCCGCGTGCCTAGAGACGCGGGACGGGGTACCCATCCAGAACGCCTGGAACATCCAGCACCTCCGGAAGTTCTACCCATGAAGAAAGGCCCGACGCCTGTGAAGAAGGCCCAGTGCATGTGAAGGTCTCCACTCGTGACACTCTCACATAATAATGAGTGGGGCTGTACACGCCCCGGAGTCTCAGGAGAGACGCCCTCGGGCCTCTGGGGCTCCCTCCCACGTCTTAGTGGAAGCACTTAGCTCCGCGCTGGTGAGAAGACAAGAAGACTAGACTAGGTGCCGGATGCGGCTTTTCATTTGCTTTCCGTAGTTGGCTCGCTCCTCTTTAATCGAAATTTGCTTTCTTGTGTTCTCTTGTTGGTCTCGTCCTGTCGCTTTATGCCTCTGTTCTGCCTTTGTTTCTCTGTTTGGTATGTACTCTCTCGCGCGTCCCTCGTGAGGGGGCTGGGCAGGTGCCCTCGTGAGCATCTTGTTTTTTTGCTAAACACCCTCGTTCGAGCAGCAAGCTGGCACTCCTCCCCTAAACCGTGCCCCACGGGTACCGCGATGCGAGGTGTTGAGTCATGGTTGGCGGCGCCTACGATCAGGGCTCGGAATTCCCTAACTAACAAATTTTTCCAGTTCCCAAAAAGCCTGGCCAAGTGCTGAGGAATGCACGCCTCGTAAGGCGGAAACTACTTCAAACACGGCAAGCTAAGTTATTCCTACGCGCCTGTATAAGACATTTATGCTGTGACACGACACAGGAACGATAAACATAGCATAACAACTCGGAAACCATAGTCTTGTTGCGCGCCCCTGCGGGACCCCATACTCGTCTCTCTTGATGCAGGAAGAAAAGGAAGAACAAAGCAAAAGCGGCGCGTACCTCTGCAGTAGTTCGTGAGGTCGAACCTGTGGCGCTCTCCTGAGCTCAGTCGGACCCTTCCTCGCGCTTTACTGAGGCGCGACGGCGAGATGACCCACTGCCACCTTCGAAGCGGGCATGGCGGCGTGGTGGCTGGTCATAGCCGCCGCTGTTGGAGCTGTCGCCGGAGGGAGAGTCGCCGTAGCTGGGTGCGAGGTCGTCCTGCCCTCATCTCGACCGTCGCCAAGGCCGAGGAAATCATCGCCGTCGTTGACCTCGGGGCAGCACCCGGCGTGGCGACCATCTTCCCCAAACACCCTCGCGTAGAGGGTCGCGTCGCCTTCGTACTTGAAATGGAGGGTGCGCCGCCTGCCCAGGCCGCACGCGCGGGCAAACGTCAACCAGCCGCGGGCCAGGGCTATGTTTCCTGTGACGGAGACCTCAGTCGCAACCCAGGAAGCCCTGCTGCAGCAGCCGTCTGCCTACAGCCAGAGCCCTCCTGGACCTGTGGCCGGAAGCTCATCAGTGAATAAGCGCGGGAGCTGAAGCCAGTTGCCGGCCGGGTTCTCCGACGAGACAACGAACTCCGGCAGCACCTCGGCCGAGTGTAAGCGCGGCCGGGGAGGCCGCAAGACCATGGCACGTCTCTCTTCACTGACAGGGCTGCCACGACCGGGGCGACCCCCACCACGCGAAGCGGCACCGCCACGGCCACGGGAGTCGCGGCGTGCTTGCGGGGACGGCCGCGTCCATGCTTGGGCACCGGAGAGCCGGGCCCCTCCTGACGGGCCTTCCCCTTCTCCACGGCGGAGAACCTCTTCGACGGCGCCATTGGTGTCGCTACTGGCAATGGAGCGAGGAAGAAGAAGCGAGCAGAGCGAGAAGAGATGAGCGACGGGGGCTCCGCCCCCCTCCTCATTTATAGCAAGAGAAGGCCAACCGGCGACCCCCACGATCGCAGGTAATGATAACGCTTTTTGCATGCAGCAGGGACTCGTCAAATCGGGCAGTTGCTAAGGCAGCGTGGGGAATCGGAGACGCCCACGTGCAATCAACCGCCACGCGTCGACCAAGGCCGCAGGCTGTTGGGCCCCGCGACGCTCCATGCTTGCCCTTGGGCTTCGCCTCGAAGCCAGGCCCGAGCACGCCGTGGGCCCAGGGGCTACTGTCGGTGTTCTGGGAACGGGGGTCCCCAGACTTGCCTGCCTGCGGCCCATGGCGTGGCTCCACAAGTGGGTCCGTACGGACCATCTTCACCAGCAGGCACTCAAGACCCTCGCGAGGGGCCAAGCCTCGCAAGGCGGACGACAGAAGACCTCCTCGGGAGCGGTCTCACCAGGCTGGCTCGTGAGGGGCGGAGAGATCAAGGCAAGGCAAACCTCACGAGGTACTCATGACATAAACCATGACGACCAAGGCCAGGCGGGCGCCAGGCGCACAGTGTCCTTGCTTCCTCTTTGGTTCTAAGGAGGCAAGCGCAGGCGAGGAGTACCGAGGTGTCAAGCAAAGGTTTCCATATCGGTGCAACGAGACCAAGACCAGCAGGATGGCAGGACGGAGGACACCGTGGAGCCCAAGACGGTGTCACCACGAGAGCCTTTGGCAGGCGAAGACTGCTTTTGTCAGGGTAAGTTGTACTAGCTGTTCCCCTTCAAACTTGGCCATTGTGGGATCCCTTCCCGCTCAATATTTGGGAAGAGGACCCGGGCCTCTATAAATAGGACTAGCCACCACAGAGGGAGGGGACGGATCGAACCCTTCTCCAGCTCATCGACCACAAGAACACCTCACCTCAGGAGTTTGTTCTTCCTCTTGTAATTTTCATCCCAGCCCAAGAGGCAATCCACCACCACCACACTGGAGTAGGGTATTACACCACAACGGTGGCCCGAACCAGTATAAATCTTGTGTCCTCGTGTACTTTTAGTTCGGCGAGTTAGTCCGTGAGATCGTGGAGCGTGAGAGCGTGGGAAAGGAGAGATCTTCGCCTGCACCACAGTGTTCGAACCTCAAGGGTTTTGCCGGAACCTGAAATCCGACAAAACCTAACTCCACATCAGTCGCAATTAAGCTCGCGCGGGTACCTCTCAGGGCCGACCCGTCTTTAGTAACATGGTTCAGTGTAAAGTCATAGTAACCATAGTAATTGTGTGTCTAACGCCAAGGGGAACCCTGAGAAAGCACCCTCGATGGATTCCACTCGATGTAATCATCAAGGTGAACGTAAGAGGAACCACCCTCGAGGTTCACACTTGAGGGGTAGCACGACAGAGTCGTATCGGAAGTGGTTAATGCGGAATCACCCTCGATGACCACGACCGAATAGCTACACTACAGGGTTAACATCAGAAGTGCTGATGAGGTCTCACCCTCGGCACTCGATAGTAACCCAGTAGTGTCGAGCAACTAAGGGGAAAGTGATGTGCGGTGCCGGGGCCTGGTCTTCGATCCCGTTGATTGGGACTTCGATGATGAAGCAGGGCAAACAAGGACAAGGTGGGGGTCACTGATGGATCACTAACCAACCTATACTAAGTAGTTTAGGATAAGCAGGTAAGGTACAACAGCAGATACAAAAGCAGGCTATGCATCAGAATAGGAGCAAACAATTACAGTAGCAAAATCTAATGCAAGCATGAGAGAACGGAATGGGCGATATCGGGATGATCAAAGGGCGGGCTTGCCTGAAGCTCTGCTGAAAAGGAAGAAGTGTCGTCGTCGACGTAGTCGATCATCAGGGGCAGCATCGGTCTCAGGGTCTACCGGAGAGAAGAGGGGGAAGGAACAATAAATATAAAGCAAGCAAAGCATCATAATGCATAACATGGTAATACGATGTGCCGGGTGTGACCTAACGTATGGCTACACGATATAGGTGAAGGGGGAATTCAACCGGGAATGTATTCTCGGTTCCAGACCTGTGTCAGACAGATGACCCGAGGGGGAATGTTCCATGTTCAGCATGCTAGGGGCATGTGAAAGATGAACGGACCGCGTGTTCGAATTCGTTGGATTTTTCTGAGCAACTTTCATATAGAAAACATTTTCATCCGAGTTACGATTTGTTTACTACGAATTTTTAAGAATATAACATTTTCTGGAATTTAAACTAATTCGTAATAAAATAGATTTACTAAGTATACCCAGAAGTACACCCAGTCAGAGGCTGACTGGTGGGCCAGGGCAACTGTTGACTCAATAGTCCACAGTTGACTGGTCAACAGTCAACAGTACAGGGGGTCCGCATATCATTGACTGGTGATTACATATCTTAACTAATTTAATTTAATTCGTAGAGGGACCCACATGTCATGGCTAATTGGGTTAATGGATTAGCTTAATGGGGCGGGTTAGTCCCATTAACCGAAACAGGGTGGAGGCCCGGCTGGGCTAGCACGCACGATCGCTCCAAAGGAGCGCCGGCGATTGCCAGCCCATAGTGTGCCAAGGGAGAAGCAGGGTGCGGCCCTGGCGGCGCGGCGTGGGGCACGCGGAGGATGAGTAGGGCGCGGCCCTGGCGGCGCAGCAAGGGCGGGTAGCAGCGGCGAGGGCGGGGAGCAGGGGTGGCCGTGTAGCCAGAGAGCAGTAGGGGGCGGAGCGCGGGCCTGCACGTGATCGCGGGCGATCCGCGGCGGGCACGACCAGCGCGGCCATGTCACGCAGCGTGGGTAGGGGCGGCCAGCTGCGCAGGTGGCCGACAGCAGCAGTAGCGGCAGGGCCTAGCAGCGCAGCAGCGGTGACGGCCGTAGGACGAGCAGCGGTGGCAAGCGACAGCAATACCAAGAAGAAAAGACGCAAGCAGCAGCAAGGTGCAGCAAAGACAAGACGAGAAGCAAAGAGCGGCAGAGTAGCATGCGAGAAAGCAACGAAAGCGATGAGCGAGCACAGCAGTTAGTAGCATGCACATGCAGTAGCAGCTAGCAAGTAGCAGCGGGCATCAGTAGGGAAGAGGCGCACGAGGGCTGACGGGGGAAGCAGCGGCGGGAGTCAGATGGCGCGGACGTGGAGAACGGGCGCGCGTGCGTGCGTGGCTCAGGGCGTAGTCACCGGCGACTGGGCTCGTATGGCGTTGATACGTCTCCAACGTATCTATAATTTTTTATTGCTCCATGCTACTTTATCTATTGTTTTGGACTATAATGGGCTTTTTTTTCCACTTTTACATTACTTTTGGGACTAACCTATTAACCGGAGGCCCAGCCCAGAATTGCTGTTTTTTTGCCTTTTTCAAAGATTTCAAAGAAACAGAATATCAAACGGAGTCCAAACGGAATGAAACCTTCGGAAACGTGATTTTCTCATCGAACGTGATCCAGGAGACTTGGACCCTACGCCAAGGAACCAGAGAGGCGGTCACGAGGGTGGGGGCGCCCCCCCTAGGGCGCGCCCCTGCCTCGTGGGCCCCTCGAACCTCCATCGACGTACTCCTTCCTCCTATATATACCTACGTACCCCCAAACGATAAGAACAGGAGCCAGAAACCTAATTCCACCGCCGCAACTTCCTGTATCCACAAGATCCCATCTTGGGGCCTGTTCCGGAGCTCTGCCGGAGGGGGCATCCACCACGGAGGGCTTCTACATCAACACCATAGCCTCTTCGATGAAGTGTGAGTAGTTTACTTCAGACCTTCAGGTCCATAGCTAGTAGCTAGATGGCTTCTTCTCTCTTTTGGATCTCAATACAATGTTCTCCCCTCTCTCGTGGAGATCTATTCGATGTAATCTTCTTTTGCGGTGTGTTTGTTGAGACCGATGAATTGTGGGTTTATGATCCAGCTTATCTATGAATATTATTTGAATCTTCTCTGAATTCTTTTATGTATGATTGAGTTATCTTTGCAAGTCTCTTGAATTATCCGTTTGGTTTGGCCAACTAGATTGGTAGTTCTTGCAATGGGAGAAGTGCATGGCTTTGGGTTCAATCTTGTGATGTCCTTACCCAAAGGATGTAAAGGGTTGCAAGGCACGTATTGTATTGTTGCCATCGAGGATAACAAGATGGGGTATTTATCATATTGCATGAATTTATTCCTCTACATCATGTCATCTTGCTCAAGGCGTTACTCTGTTTTTAACTTAATACTCTAGATACATCTTTGGATAGCGGTCGATGAGTGGAGTTATAGTAGTAGATGCGTAATCGTTTCGATCTACTTGTCTCGGACTGGATGCCTATATACATGATCATACCTAGATAACCTCATAACAATGCTCAATTCTGTCAATTGCTCAACAGTAATTTGTTCACCCACCGTAGAATACTTATGCTCTTGAGAGAAGCCACTAGTGAAACCTATGGCCCCCGGGTCTATTCTCATCATATCAATATCCATCACTTTTATACTTGCTTTGTTTTACTTTGCCTTTTACTTTCGACTTTGCATCTTTATACCAAAAATACCAAAAATATTATCTCTATCAGATCTCACTCTCGTAAGTGACCGTGAAGGGTTTGACAACCCCTAATCGCGTTGGTTGCGAGTAGCTATCGTTTTGTGCGATTCTGAGGGACTTGTGCATGGCCTCCTACTGGATTGATACCTTGGTTCTCAAAAACTGAGGGAAATACTTACGCTACTGTGCTGCATCATCCTCTCCTCTTCGGGGAAAACCAATGCAAGCTCAAGACGTAGCAAGAATGATTTCTGGCGCCGTTGCTGGGGAGTCTATGCAAAAGTCAACATACCAAGTACCCATCACAATCCCTATCTCTCGCATTACATTATTTGCCATTTGCCTCTCGTTTTCCTCTCCCTCACTTCACCCTTGCCGTTTTATTCGCCCTTCCTTCGTTCAATCTTGTGTTACCATGTGCCTTCTTTTTGCTTGCATCTTCTCTTGCTAAAAGTTTATAGATCCTCATCCACTTGCTAATCTCTTTATGAGATCCAATTATGATGAACCCATTGCTAGTGAATTGAGTGCACTAGATTATCTTTATGAGGTTTTGCCTGAAATTCGTGAATCTAAAAATTGTGATGAAATACTTTATGAAGCAATTCACGATAGATCTTTGAATAAAAAGCATGATTGCAATGATTTTCCTATAAATTCTATTGATGTCAATTGTGCTAAAAATATGCAAAGCCCTAAGCTTGGGGATGCTAGTTTTGCTATGTCTACTACTTGTTGCAATGATCATGATTGGGGTGATTCTTCTTATGATCTTGAAAATTTATTTAAGCCCCATGGTGAATGTGAGATTGATAATATTGTTTGCGATAATATTGAAAGTGGGTTTGGAAGAGTGTCAACTTTAGATCCCACATATTTGGATAACATTCAATATTATGAAATTTTTGATAAAGGTGGGCTTGGAGAAATCATGACTTTAATTAATGATAATCCCACTATTTTAGAAGAGTGTGAACTTTGCATACATGTGGATCATGTTAAGAATACGTTATGTGATAGATATTTTGTTGAATTTGCTTATGATCCTACATGTAATTATTATGAGAGAGGAAAATATGGTTGTAGAAGTTTCCATGTTACTAAATTACCTCTCTTCATGTTGAGATTGCTATCGTCACCTTCTTCTTCCTTGCATATGCCAGTTTTTGCTTGCCTTGAAAATTTGTTTGCCTATAAGATGCCTATGCATAGGAAGTATGTTAGACTTAGATGTGTTTGTCGCATGCTATATGATGCTCTATTTGTGCTTCAATTCTTGTCTTTCATGTGAGCATCATCGAAATCTCAATGCCTAGCTAGGGGCGTTAAACGATAGCGCTTGTTGGGAGGCAACCCAATTTTATTTTTAGTTTTTTGTTTTTTCTTCTGTTTAGGAATAAATAATCCATCTAGCCTCTGTTTAGATCTGGTTTTATCTTTTAATTAGTGTTTGTGCCAAGTTAAACCTATTGGATCTTCTTGGATGATAGTTATTTGATCTTGCTGTAATTTCCAGAAACTTTGCGCTCAGTGCCCAAATTGTTAAAAATCACCAGAACGTGATAAAATACTGATTCCAATTGCTCCTAATCAATAAACAAATTTTCCAGGTCTTATAATTTTGGTAGAATGTTTTGAGTTCCAGAAGTTTGCGTTAGTTACAGATTACTACAGACTGTTCTGTTTTTGACAGATTCTGTTTTGCGTGTGTTGTTTGCTTATTTTGATGAATCTATGGCTAGTAAAATAGTTTATGATCCCGAAGTTGGAATACAGTAGGTTTAACACCAATATAAATAAAGAATGATTTCATTTCAGTACCTTAAAGTAGTCTTTTGTTTTCTTTCTCTAACGGAGCTCACGAGATTTCTATTGAGTTTTGTGTTGTGAAGTTTTCAAGTTTTGGGTGAATTCTTTTTGATGGATTATGGAACAAGGAGTGGCAAGAGCCTAAGCTTGGGGATGCCCATGGCACCCCCAAGATAATCCAAGGACACCAAAAAGTCAAGGCTTGGGGATGCCCCGGAAGGCATCCCCTCTTTAAATCCACTTCCATCGGTAATTTACTTGGAGCTATATTTTTATTCACCACATGATATGTGTTTTGTTTGGAGCGTCTTGTATTATTTGCGTCTTTGCTTGTTAGTTTACAACAATCATCCTTGCTGGACACACCTTTTGAGAGAGCCATACATGAATTGAAATTTGATAGAATACTCTATGTGCTTCACTTATATCTTTTGAGCTTGATAGTTTTGCTCATAGTGCTTCACTTATATCTTTGAGCATTATAATTTTTGCTCTAGTGCTTCACTTATATCTTTTAGAGCACGGTGGTGGATTTGTTTTAAACAAACTTGATCTCTCATGCTTCACTAAGATTATTTTGAGAGTTGTTAATAGCATGGTAATTTGCTTAATGTTAATATACTTGGTATTCAAGATATGTGAAACTTTCTTTTGAGTGCGTTGAATACTAAGATAAGTTTGATGCTTGATAATTGTTCTGAGATATGGAGGTGATAATATCAAAGTCGTGCTAGTTGAGTAGTTGTGAATTTGAGAAATGCTTGTGTTGAAGTTAGGAAATCCCGTAGCATGCACGTATGGTCAAAGTTGTGTAACAAATTTGAAACATGAAGTGTACCTGGCTTGTGCATCCTTATGAGTGGCGGTCGGGGACGAGTGATGGCCTTTTCCTACCAATCTATCCCCCTAGGAGAATGCATGTAGTACTTGATTTTTGATGACTTCTAAATTTTTGCAATAAGTATATGAGTTCTTTTGACTAAAATGTTGAGTCCATGGATTATACGCACTTTTACCTTTCCGCCTTTGCTAGCCTCTTCGGTGCCGTGCATTGCCCTTTCTCACCTTGAGAGTTGGTGCAAACTTCATCGGTGCATCCAAACCCCGTGATATGATACGCTCTATCACACATAAACCTCCTTATATCTTCCTCAAAACAGCCACCATACCTACCTATTATGGCATTTCCATAGCCATTCCAAGATATATTGCCATGCAACTTTCCACCGTTCCGTTCATCATCATCATGACACACTTTACTTTTGTCATATTGCCATTGCATGATCATGTAGTTGACATCGTATTTGTGGAAAAGCCACCATGCATTATTTTTCATACATGTCACTCTTGATTCATTGCACCATCTCGGTACACCGCCGGAGGCATTCATATAGAGTCATATCTTGTTCTAGTATCGAGTTGTAATCCTTATGTTGTAATCTAGAAGTGTGATGATCATCATTATTAGAGCATTGCCCAAAAAAAGGGAAAGGCAAAAAAAATAAAGGCCCAAAAAATAAAAAAATAAAAGGGCAATGCTACTATCTCTTTTTTCACACTTGTGCTTCAAAGTAGCACCTTGTTCTTCATGTAGTGAGTCTCATATATTGTGCTTCAAAGTAGCACCATGTTTTTCATATAGTGAGTCTCATAAGTTGTCTTTTATACTAGTGGGAATTTTTCATTATAGAACTTGGCTTGTATATTCCTACGATGGGCTTCCTCAAAATGCCCTAGGTCTTCATGAGCAAGCAAGTTGGATGCACACCCACTAGTTTTCTTTTGTTGAGCATTCATAGCTCTAGTGCATCCGTTGCATGGCAATCCCTACTCCTCATGTTGACATCAATTGACGGGCATCTCCATAGCCCGTTGACTATCCTCGTCAATGCAAGACTTTCTCCTTTTTTGTCTTCTCCACACAATCCCCATCATCATATTCTATTCCACCCATAGTGCTATATCCATGGCTCACGCTCATGTATTGCGTGAAGGCTGAAAAAGTTTGAGATTATTTAAGTATGAGACAATTGCTTGGCTTGTCATCGGGGTATAGAAGTTGGGAACATCTTTGTGTGACGAAAATGAAGCATAGCCTAACTATATGATTTTGTAGGGATGAACTTTCTTTTGCCATGCTATTTTGAGAAGACATGATTACTTTGATTAGTATGCTTGAAGTATTATTATTTGTATGTCAATATGAACTTTGTCTTGAATCTTTCAGATCTGAATATTCATACCATGATTAAGAAGATTTACATTGGAATTATGCCAAAGTATCACTCCGCATCAAAAATTCTCTTTTTATCATTTACCTACTCGAGGATGAGTAGGAATTAAGCTTGGGGATGCCTGATACGTATCCAACGTATCTATAACTTTGATTGCTCCATGCTACTTTATCTATTGTTTTGGACTATAATGGGCTTTATTTTCCACTTTTATATTACTTTTGGGACTAACCTATTAACCGGAGGCCCAACCCAGAATTGTTGTTTTTTGCCTTTTTCAGTATTTCGAAGAAACAGAATATCAAACGGAGTCCAAACGGAATGAAACCTTCGGAAACGTGATTTTCTCACCGAACGTGATCCAGGAGACTTGGACCCAACTCCAAGGAACCAGAGAGGCGGTCACGAGGGTGGGCCTCCCCTAGGGCGCGTCCCCCTGCCTCGTGGGCCCCTCGAAGCTCCACCGACGTACTCCTTCCTCCTATATATACCTACGCACCCCCAAACGATCAGAACAGGAGCCAAAAACCTAATTCCACCGCCGCAACTTCTTGTATCAACAAGATCCCATCTTGGGGTGTCACGCCCTCGATGCGGCTATATCTCCCACGTGTCGAAGCACGACTTAGAGGCATAACCGCATTGAAAGCAATGTCGCAAGTGAGGTAATCTTCACACAACCCATGTAATAAATAAGGGAAAGAGATACATAGTTGGCTTACAATCGCCACTTCACACAATACATGAGTAAAACATTACATCATACAGGTACAATCAAGGTCCGACTACGGAACCAAAATAAAAGAAGACTACCCCAAATGCTACACAGATCCCGATCGTCACAACTGGGCTCCGCTACTGATCAGCTGAAACGAAACAACACAATGCACAAAGTCTTCATCGAGCTCCTCCTTGAGCTCGGATGCGCCACCTGCATGGTTTCACTGGCACCTGCAAACTGGTTTTGGAAGTATCTGTGAGTCACGGGGACTCAGCAATCTCACACCCGCGAGATCAAGACTATTTAAGCTTAAAGGTAGGACAGGGTAGTGAGGTGGAGCTGCAGCAAGCGACTAGCATATATGGTGGTTACATCCGCAAATGAGAGCGAGAAGAGAAGGCAAAAGCACGGTCGAACAACTATGATCAAGAAGTGATCCTAGAACAACCTACGTCAAGCATAACTCCAACACCGTGTTCACTTCCCGGACTCAGCCGAGAAGAGACCATCACGGTTACACACGCGGTTGGTGTATTTTAGTTAAGATCAACTTCGGGTTTACTACAACCGGACATTAACAAATTCCCATCTGCCACATAACCGCGGGCACGGCTTTCGAAAGTTCAAACCCTGCAGGGGTGTCCCAACTTAGCCCATGATAAGCTCTCGCGATCAATCGAAGGATATTCCTTCTCCCGGGAAGACCCGATCAGTCTCGGAATCCCGGCTACAAGACATTTCGACAAAGAATAAAACAAAACCAGCAAGACCGCCCGATACCGACAATCCCGATAGGAGCTGCACATATCTCGTTCTCGTGGCAACACCGGATGAGACAGGCTCTGAGTAAAACCAATCCTCAAGTTGCCCCAAGGTGGCCCCTTGGTAGCTCGGTTCGGGCCAGCACTTAGAGAAGCACCGGTCCGGGGCTAAATAAAAGATGACCCTTGGGCTCCGAAACCCAAGGGAAAAAAAAGGAGTGAGGCAAATGGTAAAACCAATGTTGGGCCTTCTTTGGAGGAGTCTTATTCAAAGCGAACTGTCAAGGGGGTCCCATAAATCACCCGACAGCGTTAGGGACGCAAAATCCGGGAACATAACACGGTATGACGGAAACTAGGGCGGCAAGAGTGGAACAAAACACCAGGCATAAGGCCGAGCCTTCCACCCTTTACCAAGTGTATAGATGCATTAATAATATAAGATATATTGTGATATCCCAACAAGTAAACATGTTCCAACAAGGAACAACATCTCCATGTTCCAACAAGGAACAAACTTCATCTTCACCTGCAACTAGCAACGCTATAAGAGGGCTGAGCAAAGCGGTAACATAGCCAAACAACGGTTTGCTAGGAAAGGATGGTTAGGGGTTTGACATGGCAATATGGGAGGCATGATAAGCAAGTGATAGGCATCGTAGCATAGGCATAGCAAAAGAGCGAGCATCTAGCAAACAAAGATAGAAGTGATTTCGAGGGTATGGTCATCTTGCCTGAAATCCCGCAAGGAAGAAGAACGAATCCATGAAGAAGACAAACGGACGTAGTCGAACGAATCCTCACAACTCCGGAACGAAACCGAAGCTAACGAGAGAAGCAAACCGGAAAGAAGCAAACAACATAGTAAACACACAATCATAAACATGGCATGATGCACAATCAAGTATGATGCATGTCCGGTTTAAATAGCATGGCATGGCAATATGCACAAACAACACTACAAGTTAAGTGGAGCTCAATATGCAACGAGTTGCATATTGACGGAACACCACATCACTTATTTAGTTCTCTCTCGGTTAGGGACACAACAATATTAAATGTTATTAAACATGGCAAGAGGTGAAGCATAAGTAAACTATCTATTTAGGCAAGGTTAAATGAGGCCGGAAACAACGAACAACAATTCGGAAAATCCTCATGTCCATATTTCGAATTTGGTACTGATCTGACCTAAAGCATATTTTAGAGTTGTTAAACATGCAAAGTAATGCTACCATGTTAAACTAGGCATTTTTCTACCCCATTTACATATATAATTTATTTAAATCCGAGTTACGGTTATTTAGTTATGAAATAAATCATTTTAGCATGGCATTTAAGCAAATTAATGCAAACAACAATTTTAAACATTTTTAATTGTTGTTATCATGATGCGGATGACATGTGCAAGTTTATGCAATTTTATGAAAATGTTGACAAGAGCATGATACGAGGCATTATGTCACCGTATGAACGAAAAAGGGTGCCACGGCGTAAAACGAAAATGGTGCCACGGCAACATATCCGAAAATGATGCCACGGCAACATATCGGTTCCGGTAGCTCACGGAGATACCGGTGCAAAAGGAAGTGTGGACGTGGCGAGTCATGCGAGGAAGGTGGGGTGCTCCGACACCGGGTTCCCACGGAACGGTGGCATGGCAAAAGAGGGGCATCGCAAGGACAATTCGGACACGATGCAAACATATCGTGCATCTCATACATGTAAGGGCATCTCATCGCGGTCGTCTCGGGTTATACCTTCGGATCGTTCAAACGGACGGTTCGCGTTTAGAGAGGGAAGTAGTCGTACGGCGTGGGGAAGTAGACGTTCATGTCCGTGGATGTTCGGGGTCCACGGGTCTTCGAGGGTCGACGGTAGTGGTACACGTGTCATCGGGTACTTGGTGAAATCCACGGGTGTCCGGTCTTGGCGGTGTAGATGTACACGTTCCGTGAGACGAACATGGATGTCGTGGTACTTGGCGTTACCGTGGCCTCCGTGTACTTGCCGAAAACCACATCGGAGGTAGTCGAACCGATCTGAAAGCGAACTTGGCGCCGAGGTCGAACTTGCCAGCCTTGACGGTCCAACACAAAACAACACAAGGGCCTCGGGATGCCAGCAAGGAGGCGATGGTGGTGGTCATGGAGGAGTGGCACGGGCGCAGGCAGATGCGGATGCGGAGGCTCGCAGGGCCTCGGTTGCTCGAGGGGAGGCCGAGGGCGGCCGGACCCGGCCGGAGGCGCAAACGGGCGGGCGGCCATGGCAGGGGCTGATGATGCTTGGGGCCGGAGGAGCACCGGTGGCGCGCTGGCGGAGTTGGCCGAGCTCGGGACGACAGGCGCGGGCGGTGGCTTCGCCGTGGGAGCCGAACGGAGGCGGGCGAGGCGAGGACGACGACGAGCATCGAGGCGACGGGCGTGGGGGGACCGGCGCAGGAGCGGCGAGGGTCGCTGACGAGGGCGACGGGCAGGTTGGTGGCGCGGCACCAAGGGCGGCGAGGAGGTTGAGGCGCGGTGGAGGCGACGAGGAGGCGCAGGGATCGAGGGAGATGAGGGGGATCGGGAGATCGAGAGGGAGATGGGGAGATCGGGCGCAGTCTGAGGGGCTCCTCCTGTGGCGGGCGCTGGAGAGAGGGACCGAGGGAGAGATGAGATGCGCTGGGGGCTGGGCTAGGGTTAGAGGCGGCTGGGCCTTGGGCCTCGGGAGGCTAGGCCGGCCTGGAGGGAGAAAGGCCAGGGGCCGGCTGGGCCTGCGGGAGGTTGGGAGCAAGATGGTGGGCTGACGAGGGGGCTGGCCTGGGCTGCCTGGCTCTCTCTCACTAAAAGAAAAGAGAAAAGAAAAGAAACGAAGATTAAGAAAGAAAAGAAATAGAGGTTAGAGGAAGAAGTTGGACACACGGATAATTTTCCCGGGCTCACAAAAATATGAGGAACTTAACAAAAATGGCCCAAGGATCTTTGGTGGAACTCAGGAAAATGATAGAATAATATTTGCAAGGCTTTGAGGTCAACTCGGAGCAGAAAAGGCATGGGATTTATTATGCAAGTGGGTTATGGTGATTCCAAAACAATGGAATATTTATTATAGCTCCCTAATAATATTGGGAGGGTATGTTATAAAGAGAAGTCACCATGTGAATCCCTCGATTTAAATGGACCGAAGATCCATACGATTTTATTTAGTTGAGTTTTTAAAAAAAAATTAATGATATGATGGCATGATGAGATGATGCAATGCAAGAGATGACATGAAGAATGCACAAACAAAAACAAATCGCACGACAAAACTCGGAAACCCTGGAAGGCAACTGAAGCTCCGGTCTTGGGGCGTCACAACACTCCACCACTACGAGAGGATCTCGTCCCGAGATCTAGGATGGCACCGGAGAAAAGCGGAAGAGGAAGAGGTAAAACTAAGTTGCTTCTTTGACAAACGAGTGAAACCGATGAACCTCGAGAGGTTGAAAACTTGAAAGAATAACACAATAGAGATGAAAGAAATTGATAACATTCCAGTAGAAAATAGAAACAAGGACCACCATGTGAACCTTGGGTGGTGCAAAGCTATGAATGTCGAGTACTATGGACAAGAAGGAATTGGAACCACTCTGGTTGAAACGAGATAAGAATGAACAAGAACGATATAATTTTGGCAGCTCTCCGACTGAAAATGGAAGGAATTAGAATCATGAACTTGAGAAGATGGGATGATAGTTGATGAAATCAACAACACACTGCCTCCGGAACTATTGAAAGAATGGCACAAGGGGTAAGAAAGATTTCAGACAGCTCTCCGGTTGAGGAAGCAGGCAAAACTTGATAAGATGAGAGAACTCGAATGAAAACATGACACTCCGGTTAAATGGATAAGCAAGAAAAAGAACATGATCTTGACAAAAGAAGATGATGGGTCGAAGAGAGCAACATCACAATGCTTCCGGAACGAAAGAATAGAAGATGGATTACTGGGATAAAGGGATGGAGAAGAAAATGCCAACTTCTACCACAATTGAATTTGGAAGGCCTCCTTGCTAAGAAGGTTAGAGCGGAGTTGTTGGAAAACCAACAACGAAAAGCACAAGCTTGTTGTGGGCTTATGGTAAACATCTCAAAATTATGAGGCGAGCTTACGCCTGCGGAAACAATTGATTGGATTGATATCAACAAGGAGGCGAGAAACTTATATCACCGGGAGGACAAATGAAGAGCTTGGGTCATTTATAAGCACCATAAATAGCAACAATCCTTAGGGAAAGCTTTAGGTGAAATATAGCCCAAGATAACTGCAATGGAGAGATTGATGGATTTAAAATACCTCATTCTTGACAACATGTGAATCATGAAACACGAACTCAAATTGTCGAGAATGACATAACACCACCTCAAATGATAAGGTAGAACGAATTGCACTTCGAAATGCAAGAAGAAGAATGCTTGAACTCCTCTAAACAAAACATGTGTTGAACACCATGTTCAATTTTGAGTATGGCTTGACGGATCATAACTCCGAGTGAAATCTTGAAGAACGATTGAAGAATGAAAAGAATCCTTGAGGAAGCACCATGTAGATCCTCCACGAAGAACTCCGGTAAACAAAAGGATGATAAAAGAAAGAGAAGTTGACAACACAAGGTGAAGCCTTGCAGTGATAAGATGAAGCTTTGAAATGATATAACCGAGAAAACTTGGAACTCCGGAAAGAAAGATGAACAAATGAAACCAAGAATTTTGATGAACCTCCGAATAAGGAATTGAACTTACTCGATGAAACAAGAATAAGAATTACATTATGCTGATCCTTCACCAATATAGATTGATGATAAGCAACGGATTTGGCATACTACTTATTCCCGTAGAAAGGATTAAGATAGATATGGCGCAAACTTGTGAAGGTATTGATGGAACCACCGGTGGGATTTGGAAACAACAAATGAATTGATATGCTAAAGAAGGAAGTGAAATCTTGAACGAACCACCGTAAGAATTGAGAATGAACGTAGCAAAGGCACAATTCACCGGGAAGAATTAGAAAACGAATGAAGATATTTGAGGGGATTTAGATACAAGTGAGCGAATAGATGACGAGCTGATTGGAGAATACTTGAATGATGCACCGTAAGATTTGGAGAGTGAGATGTTGAGAATGAATAATTCTGAGATGATGGCTCTGGATAATCAAACTGAAAAGATTTCTGAATTTCTCCGGATGGGTGAAAAGAATTCTCACAATCGAAATTAATTATGAGAGGATGGCATCAAGTTAGAACCATGAATCTTGAAGAGAAAGGAGCGAGATTTAAGAGAAACTCTTCTTCAGTCTTCAAAATTCGAGAACCATTTAATGAGAAACATCACCATGAATTATTGAAGCACTCCGGAATGAAAATTAGAAAGGTTGAACCAACAATGAAAAGAATTTGAAAGAACTTGGAGAAAGCCATTTGACTGATGATAAATCATTCTTACGCCAAACTTGAAAAAGAATTTGGGAATAGCTCCGGGAAAATAAAAGAGTCGGTAAGATCACGGGAAAAGACACGTGGGTTAGGGCCACTCAAAAGAACCACCGTTGAACAATTGTTTGAAACAGATATTGCACCGTAGAATTAAATGGCTTGAATGAGATAGCATCCTCAAAAGAACTTGAGTGAATTGAGAATGGAAACTAGAATCTTCTGAGATATCTTCAACACTCCGGAACAATTGAATAGCGGGAAATGGATGATTAAGAGATGCACCGACATGAGAAAGCATTTGAAACGATGAAAAGAATACGATCAACACTGAAAACTTGACTTCAATCCACCGGAGAAGAAAATTAGAATGGAACAATGATAAGGTAAAAGCTTCCTTAGCTTCTTCATGAGAAATCACCGGATAAAACATTAAAGGAAAAGAATGAAGAAACTTCACTCAATAAAATGGATACTTGATTAAGGATTCGAGTCCTTGAAGAAAAAAGGGTGGGAGGGCGGAAATCAAAACAACTTGGGTCGGATGAAATGAACACCGTTGAGAAAAAGCTTAGAATTGATCTTGCGAATGTTGGAATGATCGGATCCACTTGAAGAGAAGCACGTCGGTTGGGAAAAGAATTAACATGACAAGCTCAGTGATCAAGAAGGATTAGTATTGACATAGCAATATGAGAACACCATTTAGGAAAGGTATGGAATCAACACTTGACATTGAAGCAACTTGAATACCACCAAAACGGAACAAAACAAAGGATTTGGCTTATGGAATAAGCGGAACAAACACACGATAGAGATTTACCCAATCCCATATCATGCATCCGTCGGAAAGATATTCTAGGAGCTACTTGAATTCCCACCTATAAACTCCCGAAACTTTACGGTTATGCAATCAGGTGTTGGGGATACAGGGACACAAAATATATCACCCAAACTAACAATACCTAGATCCATTGTATCCATCCTTCAACACATAACCAAGAAATCCTCGGAAATCGTGTACCTCGACCTTGAAAAACATCCGTTATACAAGTCATGGCAATACTCAGACTCGCCACAAAGATCGGGCTATCAGGGTTATCTCACCAACAATCGCACAAAAGAGATTTCGATGTCGGTAAAACTCAGGTATTCCAGAACCGCAACGATAAAATTGTGACGACAACACCTCGGAGCTCAACTCCCCGGGACACTGCCACAACCCCTAAATGTCAGGAGGCACCAAGAACAATGTTCTCGTCACAAAACCATCGGAACGATTCCAAGATACCCACGTGATCCTAAAAAATTTTTAGTGAAATTTGAGGAGAGAAAAGACAAAACTCTACGTCAGGATACCTCACCAGAGCGACGAAGGGACTGAGGAGTAAAAAGAATCCTACTCTCCGATATATATAATCCTAAGACTCAAAACATTTTTCCGTTCTAGACTCAACAACGCCAAAGAAACAATCAAGTAGTGGGCTCCTAAGTCGGGGAAGGCTCTGATTACCAACTTGTCACGCCCTCGATGCGGCTATATCTCCCACGTGTCGAAGCACGACTTAGAGGCATAACCGCATTGAAAGCAATGTCGCAAGTGAGGTAATCTTCACACAACCCATGTAATAAATAAGGGAAAGAGATACATAGTTGGCTTACAATCGCCACTTCACACAATACATGAGTAAAACATTACATCATACTGTGACAATCAAGGTCCGACTACGGAACCAAAATAAAAGAAGACTACCCCAAATGCTACACAGATCCCCGATCGTCCCAACTGGGCTCCACTACTGATCAGCTGAAACGAAACAACACAATGCACAAAGTCTTCATCGAGCTCCTCCTTGAGCTCGGATGCACCGCCTGCATGGTTTCACTGGCACCTGCAAACTGGTTTTGGAAGTATCTGTGAGTCACGGGGACTCAGCAATCTCACACCCGCGAGATCAAGACTATTTAAGCTTAAAGTTAGGACAGGGTAGTGAGGTGGAGCTGCAGCAAGCGACTAGCATATATGGTGGTTACATCCGCAAATGAGAGCGAGAAGAGAAGGCAAAAGCACGGTCGAACAACTATGATCAAGAAGTGATCCTAGAACAACCTACGTCAAGCATAACTCCAACACCGTGTTCACTTCCCGGACTCCGCCGAGAAGAGACCATCACGGTTACACACGCGGTTGGTGTATTTTAGTTAAGATCAACTTCGGGTTTACTACAACCGGACATTAACAAATTCCCATCTGCCACATAACCGCGGGCACGGCTTTCGAAAGTTCAAACCCTGCAGGGTGTCCCAACTTAGCCCATGATAAGCTCTCGCGATCAACGAAGGATATTCCTTCTCCCCGGGAAGACCCGATCAGTCTCGGAATCCCGGCTACAAGACATTTCGACAGCAATAAAACAAAACCAGCAAGACCGCCCGATGCGCCGACAATCCCGATAGGAGCTGCACATATCTCGTTCTCAGGGCAACACCGGATGAGACAGGCTACGAGTAAAACCAATCCTCAAGTTGCCCCAAGGTGGCCCCGCAGGCGGCTCGGTTCGGGCCAGCACTTAGAGAAGCACTGGTCCGGGGGGGCTAAATAAAGATGACCCTTGGGCTCCGGAAACCCAAGGGAAAAAGGACTGGGTGAGGCAAATGGTAAAACCAATGTTGGGCCTTCTTTGGAGGAGTCTTATTCAAAGCGAACTGTCAAGGGGGTCCCATAAATCACCCGACCGCGTTAGGGACGCAAAATCCGGGAACATAACACCGGTATGACGGAAACTAGGGCGGCAAGAGTGGAACAAAACACCAGGCATAAGGCCGAGCCTTCCACCCTTTACCAAGTGTATAGATGCATTAATAATATAAGATATATTGTGATATCCCAACAAGTAAACATGTTCCAACAAGGAACAACATCTCCATGTTCCAACAAGGAACAAACTTCATCTTCACCTGCAACTAACAACGCTTATAAGAGGGGCTGAGCAAAGCGGTAACATAGCCAAACAACGGTTTGCTAGGAAAGGATGGTTAGGGGTTTGACATGGCAATATGGGAGGCATGATAAGCAAGTGATAGGCATCGTAGCATAGGCATAGCAAAAGAGCGAGCATCTAGCAAGCAAAGATAGAAGTGATTTCGAGGGTATGGTCATCTTGCACGAAATCCCGCAAGGAAGAAGAACGAATCCATGAAGAAGACAAACGGACGTAGTCGAGCGAATCCTCACAACTCCGAACGAAACCGAAGCTAACGAGAGAAGCAAACCGGAAAGAAGCAAACAACATAGTAAACACACAATCATAAACATGGCATGATGCACAATCAAGTATGATGCATGTCCGGTTTAAATAGCATGGCATGGCAATATGCACAAACAACACTACAAGTTAAGTGGAGCTCAATATGCAACGAGTTGCATATTGACGGAACACCACATCACTTATTTAGTTCTCTCTCGGTTAGGGACACAACAATATTAAATGTTATTAAACATGGCAAGAGGTGAAGCATAAGTAAACTATCTATTTAGGCAAGGTTAAATGAGGCCGGAAACAACGAACAACAATTCCGGAAAATCCTCATGTCCATATTTCGAATTTGGTACTGATCTGACCTAAAGCATATTTTAGAGTTGTTAAACATGCAAAGTAATGCTACCATGTTAAACTAGGCATTTTTCTACCCCATTTACATATATAATTTATTTAAATCCGAGTTACGGTTATTTAGTTATGAAATAAATCATTTTAGCATGGCATTTAAGCAAATTAATGCAAACAACAATTTTAAACATTTTTAATTGTTGTTATCATGATGCGGATGACATGTGCAAGTTTATGCAATTTTTATGAAAATGTTGACAAGAGCATGATACGAGGCATTATGTCACCGTGGCGGAACGAAAAAGGGTGCCACGGCGGTAAAACGAAAATGGTGCCACGGCAACATATCCGAAAATGATGCCACGGCAACATATCGGTTCCGGTAGCTCACGGAGATACCGGTGCAAAAGGAAGTGTGGACGGAGCGAGTCATGCGAGGAAGGTGGGGTGCTCCGATTACGGGTTCCCACGGAACGGTGGCATGGCAAAGAGGGGCATCGCAAGGACAATTCGGACACGATGCAAACATATCGTGCATCTCATACATGTAAGGGCATCTCATCGCGGTCGTCTCGGGTTATACCTTCGGATCGTTCAAACGGGACGGTTCGCGTTTCGTAGAGGGAAGTAGTCGTACACGGCGTAGGGGAAGTAGACGTTCATGTCCCGTGGATGTTCGGGGTCCACGGGGTCTTCGAGGGTCGACGGTAGTGGTACACGTGTCATCGGGGTACTTGGTGAAATCCACGGGTGTCCGGTCTTGGCGGTGTAGATGTACACGTTCCGTAGACGAACATGGATGTCGTGGTACTTGGCGTTACTGTGGCCTCCAGGTACTTGCCGAAAACCACATCGGAGGTAGTCGAACCGATCTGAAAACGAACTTGGCGCCGAGGTCGAACTTGCCAGCCTTGACGGTCCAACACAAAACAACACAAGGGCCTCGGGATGCCAGCAAGGAGGCGATGGTGGTGGTCATGGAGGAGTGGCACGAAGCAGAGGCAGATGCGGATGCGGGAGGCTCGCAGGGCCTCGGTTGCTCGAGGGGAGGCCGAGGGCGGCTGGACCCGGCCGGAGGCGACGAACGGGCGGCGGCCATGGCAGGGGCTGATGATGCTTGGGGGCCGGAGGGAGCACCGGTGGCTGGCGAAGCGCCGGAGTTGGCCGAGCTCGGGGACGACAGGGCGCGGCGGTGGCTTCGCCGTGGGAGCCGAACGGAGGCGGGGCGAGGCGAGGACGACGACGAGCATCGAGGCGACGGGCGCGTGGGGGGACCGGCGCAGGGAGCGGCGAGGGTCGTTGACGAGGGCGACGGGGCAGGTTGCGGTGGCGCGGCACCAAGGGCGGCGAGGAGGGTTGAGGCGCGGTGGAGGCGACGAGGTGGCGCAGGGGATCGAGGGGAGATGAGGGGGGATCGGGAGATCGAGAGGGAGATGGGGAGATCGGGCGCAGTCTGAGGGGCTCCTCCCTGTGGCGGCGCCTGAGAGAGAGGGACCGAGGAGAGATGAGATGCGCTGGGCTGGGCTAGGGTTAGAGGCGGCTGGGCCTTGGGCCTCGGGAGGCTAGGCCGGCTGGAGGAGAAAGGCCAGGGGGGCTGGGCCTCATGGGAGGTTGGGAGCAAGATGGTGGGGTGACAGGGGGCTGGCACTGGCTGCTGGCTCTCTCTCACTAAAAGAAAAGAGAAAAGAAAAGAAACGAAGATTAAGAAAGAAAAGAAATAGAGGTTAGAGGAAGAAGTTGGACACACGGATAATTTTCCCGGGCTCACAAAAATATGAGGAACTTAACAAAAATGGCCCAAGGATCTTTGGTGGAACTCCGGAAAATGATAGAATAATATTTGCAAGGCTTTGAGGTCAACTCGGAGCAGAAAAGGCATGGGATTTATTATGCAAGTGGGTTATGGTGATTCCAAAACAATGGAATATTTATTATAGCTCCCTAATAATATTGGGAGGGTATGTTATAAAGAGAAGTCACCATGTGAATCCCTCGATTTAAATGGACCGAAGATCCATACGATTTTATTTAGTTGAGTTTTTTTTAAAAAATTAATGATATGATGGCATGATGAGATGATGCAATGCAAGAGATGACATGAAGAATGCACAAACAAAAACAAATCGCACGACAAAACTCGGAAACCCTGGAAGGCAACTGAAGCTCCGGTCTTGGGGCGTCACATGGGGCCTGTTCCGGAGCTCCGTCGGAGGGGGCATCCACCATGGAGGGCTTCTACATCAACACCATAGCCTCTCCGATGAAGTGTGAGTGGTTTACTTCAGACCTTCGGGTCCATAGCTAGTAGCTAGATGGCTTCTTCTCTCTTTTTGGATCTCAATACAATGTTCTCCCCTCTCTCGTGGAGATCTATTCGATGTAATCTTCTTTTTGCGGTGTGTTTGTTGAGACCGATGAATTGTGGGTTTATGATCCAGCTTATCTATGAATAGTATTTGAATCTTCTCTGAATTCTTTTATGTATGATTGAGTTATCTTTGCAAGTCTCTTCGAATTATCCGTTTGGTTTGGCCAACTAGATTGGTAGCTCTTGCAATGGGAGAAGTGCATGGCTTTGGGTTCAATCTTGCGGTGTCCTTACCCAAAGGATGTAAAGGGTTGCAAGGCACTTATTGTATTGTTGCCATCGAGGATAACAAGATGGGGTATTTATCATATTGCATGAATTTATTCCTCTACATCATGTCATCTTGCTTAAGGCGTTACTCTGTTTTAACTTAATATTCTAGATGCATCTTTGGATAGCGGTCGATGAGTGGAGTAATAGTAGTAGATGCAGAATCGTTTCAATCTACTTGTCTCGGACGTGTTGCCTATATACATGATCATACCTAGATAACCTCATAACTATGCTCAATTCTGTCAATTGCTCAATAGTAAATTGTTCACCCACCGTAGACTACTTATGCTCTTTAGAGAAGCCACTAGTGAAACCTATGGCCCCCGGGTCTATTCTCATCATATCAATGTCCATCACTTTTATACTTGCTTTGTTTTACTTTGCCTTTTACTTTTCACTTTGCATCTTTATACCAAAAATACCAAAAATATTATCTCTATCAGATCCCACTCTCGTAAGTGACCGTGAAGGGATTGACAACCCCTAATCGCGTTGGTTGCGAGTAGTTATCGTTTTGTGCAGGTACGAGGGACTTGTGCGTGGCCTCCTGCTGGATTGATACCTTGGTTCTCAAAAATTGAGGGAAATACTTATGCTACTGTGCTGCATCATCCTCTCCTCTTCGGGGAAAACTAACGCAAGCTCAAGACGTAGCAGGCGTCTGCGAGCTCCGGCCATGGCGATGGAATGACGGCCTACGGCGACGAAAATGAAGGAAGAAAGAGGGGAATGGGATGATGAGCTCACCGCGAAGGCACACGGCGGCCCGGCGAAAGCTTAGGAGCGACAGTGGAGTGGATTGACGCGGCGGAGCTCCGGTGGCCGAAGACCAAGACGAGGTCGATATCAAAGTTGTGGTGGCTCCCTGCTGGATCCAGTTGGTGAAGACGACGAGGCGGACGACGAAAATACTCCTGAACACGCCGCGGAGGCGATTCAAGGACGGTGTCCACGCGGACGAGCAGCGGCGGTGACGGCCATCGCGGTAGCGTGGTCGGCAGCGGGCGGATCTAGAGGAGGGGAGCGGTGGTGAGGTGAGGGGAGAGAGAGCGAACGAGTGGGGGCTGAGTGGGAGAGGGGATCGAGGAGGCGAGGGTCATGGCGATCTTATCCACCAGGGGGGTTCACTGGCGAGGCGATCCGGCTAGGACTCGGCTCGGGTCGTCTCGGTCGTCTACCTGTAGCGAGGTAGACGACAAAGGGAAGGGGTTCGGTTGGGTGGCCTATGCCCAGGGGGCAAGGGGGGTTGTGGGATTTCTTTATTTTCTTTTTTTAAGTTTGTATTTTCCCTTTCTACCAAACAATTTGTTTTTGAACAAGAAATTTGGCACATAAATAATAGGGATTATTTTGAGCTAGCACAAAAAGTTTGGGGCAATTGGAGTTAACTAAATAATCATTTATTTTGAAAAGGTCATTTTATTTGTTTTTGGACCGCTTATTAATCTCCAAGGAATTTATGTGTGAGTCTAGTGAAGTTGGTTTCAACATGACAATGATCAGAAGAATTTATAGGATTATTCGAACATTTTAGTTTTCATGTTTGACAAGTTTGAACTTTTGACTTTAACTTTGAAGTTGCATTTCGAACCGGTTTCGAATCCATGTGAGTTTAACAACAGTAATAGTGGTGACATGGCACCATCGACAGGGGATTACTATAGTATGATTCTCCGGGTGTTACAGAGATCAACATGAGTAGCAAAAGATTCACAGAAAGAAGCTACTATCTTAGAGTCAAGTCCATATTTAGTGCTAATATCACGAAAAGCATCGGTATCCTTAAAAGATTTAACACAATCAAACTTAACGTTTATACCTGACTCCTTACCTTCGTCGAGTTCCCAATCTTTAGAGTTGCATTTAATTCTTTCCAATAAATCCCATTTCAATTCAATAGTCTTCTTCATAAAAGAACCAGTACAAGAAGTATCGAGCATGGATTGATCATGACGAGAAAGCCGAGCATAAATTTTTTGAATAATAATTTCTCTTGAGAGCTCATGATTGGGAATGAATATAACATTGACTTAAGCCTCCCCCAAGCTTGAGCTATACTTTCTCCTTCACGAGGCTAAAAGTTATATATATAATTCCGATCACGATGGACCAGATGCATAGGATAAAACTTCTGATGAAATTCCAATTTCAATCGGTTGTAGTTCCATGATCCAATATTATCACATAGCCTATACCATGTCAATGCCTTTCCCTTCAAAGATAAAGGGAAGACCTTCTTCTTGACAACATCCTCGGGCAAACCTGCAAGCTTAAATAATACATAAACTTCATCCACATAGATTAGGTGCATATCAGGATGTAATGTTCCATCTCCTGAAGGAATTTCTCTATCATACCCGAAGGAATTTCATAATAAATATTTTCAGTAGGTGCAGTAGGTTAGGAGCAACTCTTTTCTCTTCCGGTCGAGGTGAAGATACCCCGAACAAGCCCCTCAAAGGATTATTTTCCATAGTAACAAGTGACAGTAAATTTCAGCACACTATAAATGTTCCCTTACCAAATTCCACTTACCAAAGGCGCATCACTCCCCGGCAACGGCGCCAGAAAAGAGTCTTGATGACCCACAAGTATAGGGGATCTGTCGGGGATATACCCCGCGGTATGACCCGGCCGGAAATATGACCCTGCCGGACTTGGCAGCTCACCAGAGACCCGACTAACACTTGGCGACTCACTGGAGACCCGCCCGAGCCTCGGCGACCTATTAGTGACCCGGTGGATGGGTCAGACGATCTATAATACCCAACGGCCCAGAAGGCGACTCGTGGGAAGGCCGGCTTATATTCTGGTGGGCCGGCTTAAGAGGAAAGTTATGAGGAATATTTTCCTTACAAGGAAGCAAGACCCGGACTTGTATCCGGCTTGTATTAGAAGATAGACTAGTCCTAATCCTAGTAGGAATCTACATGTAATCCACCCCTCCAACTTATATAAGGAGGGGTAGGGCACCCCAAGAAGGGGCGAAATAATATCGAGGGCTAGATACAACTAGAGGAGAGTCGGCTTATACAGCAACTCCCTCATGAGCATATTGAATAAGACCTAGCCACAAACAACATGTAGGGTTATTACCGGATGATGTTTCCCGGGGCCCGAAGCTGTTTAAATCTTGTCTCATGTGCTAATCCGCTTCGACGATCTACACACATCTCTTATCACGATCAACCCCTCTCAAGCTACTACCTAGTTGTGTTGGCCTCACGACAAGTCCTCACACTAGGACATATGCCGTCACAAATCCACGACATTTGGCGCCCACCGTGGGGCCTGCGCACGATGGTGTTGAGTTCTTGAAGGGATATTTTCTAGGGTATTGAGAAGTTCGCAATTTTCCGGATGAAGAAAAGCCGGGTCTTGGAAGGATCTGCATCAATGTTAAGTTCACTAGAAATTTTTTTATTGATGGTGTTCATTGGTTCATTTGGCAAGATCAAGAGAGAAGATCTCGAAGGGTGAGGATCTTTGTTTGGTTCAACAAGGATTCACCGGGTCGGATGAATGCAAGTCACCAACAGGTGCAAGGCCAAGTCTCCGTCGAGCGATCAAGTCAAAAAAATATAAGCAAAAGCATTGTTTCATCGCATCCAAGGATTTCGAGTTCTAGTGCATCTTCGGCCACGTGATCTGAAACCAAATCAGAATTTTCCTTTATCAACTCTAATTGGATGCATTAGGGAAGATTACGACAGGAAGGACTCATCTCCGCCTTGGTCTGCGCTTTCGAGTCGGTCGCAGGTCACCTAGCCCGTGGCCTCCGAGCTACTGCGATGACACACCACCGGTTGTTGCACTTCTGCTGAGCTGCCTCCGACGAGTCGCCACGGCTCCAGGGTCAAGCCACTTCAACCGCAGGCCCTGCTGGCTCGCCGGCCTCCACAAGTCGCCCTATAGCCTTGCTCCTCCGTCTTCGTCTAGCGCTGAGTCACCAGCGACTTTGCCACCGCGGCCCCGTGTTTTCACCGCCTTTACCGTTCTGCTCCAACCACCACGAGCCACCGCCGTTGCTCGCCTGGCTACTTTTGCCAAGTCTGGTTCTGTCGTGCTTCCATCGGCATGTTCTTGTACAAGGTGGCGCCGTGGCATGCTTCTGCACTCGGTTTTTCACTGTCGAATATATGGACCTTTCAGAGCAGTACTTACAAGCATTCAAGAAAATATCCCAAGGGCATCCAAGTGCCTGCTTGAGGGCTGGCGCGCTAATGGTAGTGCTATCATACCTTGACTTCTTCTCCATCGGTGCTCAAAGAGTTTGGGTTATCTACAGTTGCTAATATATCATTGCTGGAACATGCTTCTGTTTTCCTGACTCATATGGCAGAACCGTTTGCTTCATCCGCAGAGAAACTGGATCAATGGTGTAATTATGGATTGATTGCCCAAGCTGCTAGCTTGAGGACTGTTAGTAATTCAGTGGGACAAGCATCACTGAGTACATTAAACATATATAGGAGTAATTTGTGTTCTGTCAAATTGTGCAAGTGGATCTCCAACGGCAGCTAAAACACTCCTCCATGGAATTAGCTGCACACTTAAAGATGTCCTTTTAGGTTCTGGTTTGGTTGCTGATCAAGCCGCCAGCCGCCCGCGAATAGCCCCGACCACATTCTGCTCTAGCCGCCTCACGCTGGCACCATCCTGTCTGCTGTTGCTCCGGCTACACGCTATGCGGGCCTCGCGCCGCCCACGCTCAGTCCGCCTGTTCCACCACGCGCCTGAGCCGCCGTGCTCGCCTCCACGACTGCAGGTCTGCCCTGCATCTGGGTTGCCCGCCTACTGAGACCTGCCGTTATTTTAGTCAGCTGCTGGCCTCCTTCGCCGACGCGGTTCCACCGTGCCTCTCCATGGCCACCCCTCGCCTCTGACCCGATCCGCGCTTCCGTCGGGCTGCCGCGGTCACGTCATTGAGCGCCTCTTCTATGGCTGGCGTTGAGCTTCCCTCTGAGTCGTGGTCAACCCGCACTCACTTCGACTTCGCCTCGGTCTTGTGCGGTGGTTCTGCTGAGCCAGCGCCACGGCCCTTTGCCGCTTCAAGTCACAACCAACTGTCACCGTTGATGAGGATGGTATTCTTAATCAAAAGCGGGCTGCACTTCTGCAATCTCAGTAGCGTCCGTGCTGATTATATTGTTCTTGTTGAAGGGACATGTTTGAAGAATTATGATTACATACGCAAATTTTGAGGGTGTTTGCCTTTGCCTCGTCGGGTGCTTCATCCGCGTTGCCGAGCCGCCTTTCGCTTGAAACTGCTGAGACCGAAACTCCGCCTCTGTCATGATCTGGAGACTCCGAGCTGGCGTGTATTGCCGTTGAATCGCCGTTCCGGGTTACCTTTGTCGTAGCGCCCCCATTGAGCCGCTTGGAGAAGCCACCTCCACTGTGGTCGGCCATGCCCGGGGCTTCCTCGAGTCGCCTCGTTCCTCCGTGGATGAGCCGCCCACCTTGGAGCTGCTCTATTGACCCATCGGCGCGGCATTGAGTCGCCCGCAACCCTGCTCCGCTTCGGCCACATTTGGTTCTTTGCCAGCTTAGAATGGCTACGAGTCGCCGCCTCCTAACCATCTTAGTTTTGAGTCATCTCTTTCAGGCCACCTTATTGCCTTGAGCCGCCGTGGTTTTCCTCTAGTTGCTAAGCCGCCCGATACCTACTGAAAGGGGTAAGAGGGACTGTATTGAAAAGTTATCTACAGAGACTATTTACGGATCATCAGTCATCAAAACATATCAGGTGATATTCATCTAAGTATATTTTTGGCACATATTGTTTTTGTCAAAAGAACAGTTTATCTTTGCCTTGGTCTGCAATATTGTTTATGCAGGACAATTGTTCAGTGCAAGAGCGATGGTCGTGTCATGGATGTATAGCTCGTGCCACCATTGTCAGGCGCTAGCATCTGACCGAGCCATGATGCTCGACGAATGCATATATATATATATATATATATATATATATATATATATATATATATATATATATATGCAAACCGCCGTTTTTACGGCCCAATTTACATCAACATGACGTGGTTGACTCGCCCGTCCGCGTAGCTTACCGCGCTTGCGATTGACTCACCCATCCGCAATGTCGCGACCGGCTCATCTGTCTGCTCCCCCGGCCGACTTGGCCGTGATTGATTTCAGCTTCACCGTGGTGATCATCAATTCCGCGGTGGATAATTTCCGGCCTAACATATCAGGAACTGTTATATCACTGAGTTGTTGAATGACTCATATCGGGAGTATATAACAGTCAAATATGGAGAATCTTAAGCCAACTCCTCGAGTCGTCTTAAGACTCGGGGGCTACATGGACATGGCTCAGTAAATGTTGCAAGTTTAAGCAAATTCAAGAACCCGGGTCATTGGAAGGAAGATAACCCAGTCCCAGAGGCTACTGCTATATTGATGAAAATTTAAAGGCCGTCATAAAAAATTCCAGCTTAAAATGATGGATTCCGGTTTAAAATCCGGCTCAAGGGAAAACTGTCTCTCACAAAGCTTTGAAGCTCTCAATATCCGGTTTAAAATCCTAGTTCAAAAAGAATTCATCTCTCGCAAGTTTGAGTTCTCAGAAAAATTAAAGGTTGCCAAAGAGAACTTTCTGCCATGATGCGCGGTTCAAACATGGGTATCCTGCCCTATGGGCTTATCTTATTATGATCACTTGGGGGCTTCCTACTCATCGAGTATAGCTATGACTACCCTCTTGATCCGGCTTGTACGCCATTATTACAATATACTTAGGGGCTTCCTGCTCATTGAGCATAGCTATGACTACCCTCTTGATCCGGCTTGTACACCATGATTACAAAATACTTGGGGGCATCCTGCTCACTGAGCATAGCTGTGACTACCCTCTTGATCCGACTTGCACGCCTTGTTACAAATTACATGGGGGCTTCCTACTCACTTAGCACAGCAGTGACTACCCTTTTATCTGGCGTATACACCTTGTTGCAAATGACTTGGGGGCTTTCTGCCTAAGTTAAAAGTTACCAAAGAGAATTTGTTGTAATGTGCAGTTCAAACATAGGTAACCTGCCTTGATGATTTGTTATAGGTCACTTGGGGGCTTCATGTTCAATGAACATAGCTATATTGACCCTTTTGATCGGCTATGCCAGGTGTATTCACCAAAAATCCGGGTTATCCTGCATTTGTATGTCTGCCACTCCGCCCAGGTAATCCTGGAATGACTCACCGTACTCTTGACAGTCAATCTTGTAAAGACCCTGAACTTGTCAAAGTTCAAACGGCGATTGGTCATGTGAGGCCCGGCTTATAGGTTTGAATAAAGGATTTACTCATTGGCTGTGCAGCCCTTGAACAACACTTGATATTATGGCTTGGCAGCCTATGAAGGCCTTGTTCTTACCTGATTTGCTATTATTTTTGAACATTGTTTGGGTTCATATCTTTTTCCATATTGGTATGTGGTTTAAAATTGATTCAAGCCATGTAGCCGTAATCCTCATGACTCATATTTGAGTATATCTGGACTTTGGATAACCCAGCCTGGCTTTGGACGATAAGTCGCCAGTGTGCTTTGATTATGTGCTTGGAGATTTTCACTCTTAAGTATTTGGGATGTTACCCTTGCTGCATATGTGTTGTAAACCGGCAGTATGAACTGATTTCACAAGCCATGTAGCCTTGATTATATGGCTCATCATTGAGCATCTTTGGGTTTGATAACCCGCCCTGATAGCAGACTTTAAGTCGCCAGGATATTTTGCCCCGAGCAATCAAAATGATGATATTTCATGACTCCGAGTCGATACTGGCCCCGAATTATAATTATCAAGGCATCACCATGGTATTAATCTACAGGTATGTCTTTCAATAATGGTATGAATATTTTGGTTTTGGTAAACCACCCTGGCTTTGGACATTAAGTCGCCAGTATATTTTGAATTGCGCCATTGGAATCATGCGCTTATAAATCATTGGATTGTTACCCTCACTGGGTATGGCAATGTAAGCCAGCAGTATAAATCAATCCTATAGGTATGTTTTCCTGGTTTATGAATATTCGAGGGTTGATAACCCACATTGTCTATGAACTTTAAGTCGCCAGTATGTTTAGGCTTGAATGGCCTTGCTTAGTCTTTTCAGTAATTACATAAGACTATATTATGTTTGGGTTGTTACCCGCTGATACGTCTCCAATGTATCTATGATTTTTTATTGTTCCATGCTGTTTTATTATCAATCTTGGATGTTTTATAATCATTTTATAGTCATTTTTGGTGCTAACCTATTGACATAGTGCCAAGTGCCAGTTGATGTTTTTATCATGTTTTTTTACATTGCAGGAAATCAATATCAGACGGAGTCCAAATGCCCCGAAACTTTAAGGAGAATTTTTATGGGCCAGAAGGAACACAATGGGCCCTAGTTGCACCTGGGGGGAGTCCCGAGGAGGGGACAACCCACCAAGGCGCGCCAGGAGGCCCAGGCGCGCCCTGGTGGGTTGTGCCCACCTCGGGTGCCCCCCGGACCGCCTCTTTGCTCTATAAGTACCCCAAAATCCAGAAACCCTAGAAACACCAACAAAATATTCATCCAGCTGTTGCAGAGTCCAGAACCACCAGATCCAATCTAGACACCATCAGGGAGGGGTTCACCACTTCCATTGGTGCCTCTCTGATGATGCGTGAGTAGTTCTTTGTAGACCTTCGGGTCCATAGTTAGTAACTAGATGGCTTTCTCTCTCTCTCTCTCTCTCTCTCTCTCTCTCTCTCTCTGTCGCTGGATTCTCAATACAATGGTCTCTTGGAGATCCATATGATGTAACTCTTTTGCGATGTGTTCGTTGGGATCTGATGAACTTCGAGTTTATGATCAGTTATATCTTTTTATATCCATGAAAGTTATTTGAGTTTCTTTGATCTCTTATATGCATGATCTCTTATAGCCTCGTATTTCTTCTCCGATATTTGGGTTTTGTTTGGAAAACTTGTTCTATTTATCTTTCAATGGGAAGAGGTGCCTGAGGGAGTCCAGGATTAGGGGATATCCAGACAGCCAGACTATCTACTTTGTCCGGACTATTGGAGCGTTAAGATACAGGACTCAAGACTCCGTCCCGTGTCCGGATGGGACTCTCCTTTGCGTGGAAGACAAGCTTGGCGATCCGGATAATATATTTCCTTCCTTGTAACTGACTCCATGTAAACCCTAGCCCTCTCTGGTGTCTATATAAACCGGAGAGGATGGTCCATAGAAGGCCAATCACGATCACAACCATAATCATCATAGGCTAGCTCCTAGGGTTTAGCCTCTACGATCTCGTGGTAGATCTACTCTTGTACTACTCATATCATCAATATTAATCAAGCAAGAAGTAGGGTTTTACCTCCATCGAGAGGGCCCAAACCTGGGTAAACATTGTGTCCCTTGCTTTCTGTTACCATCAGCCTAAGACGCACAGATCGGGACCCCCTACCCGAGATCCGCCGGTTTTGACACCGACATTGGTGCTTTCATTGAGAGTTCCTCTGTGTCGCCGCTTCAAGACTCGATGGCTCCTTCAATCATTGTCAACAACACGGTCCAGGGTGAGACTTTTCTCCCCAGACAGATCTTCGTATTCGGCGGCTTCGCACTGCGGGCCAATTCGCTTGGCCATCTGGAGTAGATCGACAGCTATGCCCCGGGCTACCAGATCAGGTTCGGAAACCTGAACTACACGGCTGATGTCCGCGGAGACTTGATCCTCAACGGATTCAGGCATGTGCCAGGAGCGCCGGACGGTCACGATGAGCACGTCTTAGACCTGCTGTCGGACAATACTCGGGATGTCATCCCTGCGTCAGATCCGGACCTAAATCCGGAGCAGACCGCGTTGCCTAAGGACATAGGGATGGACCCCGTCCTGTAGGCCGCACACTCATCGGCGGTAGAGCCGAACACATGCCTCGCCCCCAAAGAAGCATGTGACACCGGACTCCCGGACTCGAATCCGGCTGTAGGTTCCACTCCACCCTCTCCTGAGCCCGCCGAACCTAGTTGGGCCCCTGTAATGGAGTTCACCGCCGCGTATATCTTCCAGCACTCGCCCTTTGGCGACGTGCCGAACTCGTTAAAGTGTCTCTCTTTGTCAGGAGACTCTCGGCCGAACTATGTCCAGCTCGAGTGGGAAGCAGGCGACGAAGGAATTCGTGGCTCACCCACCACCCACTTCATTGCCACGGTCGATGATTTAACCGACGTGCTTGATTTCAACTCCAAAGACGTCGACGGTATGAACGACGATGCAGGAGAAGAAAAGGAACCACCGCGCACGGGGAGGTGGACAGCTACCTCCTCATACGATATATATATATATATATATATATATATATATATATATATATATATATATATATATATATATATATATATATATATATATATATATGGTGGACACTTCAAGGAAACCAACAGCGATGAGGCAACGGAGGATAACTCCTCAGGGAGAAAAGCGAAGCATGGGCGTCATCGGCGCCGCTCCAAGCCCCGCCACAACAATACTGGCCCAGGAGACGAAAACAATCCGGATGGTGCCGAAGAGGAATACAACCCTGATCAGCCTGCCTTCGAATAGGCCGAGCAGGAAGACGGGCAGGTCAGCCCAGACGAACAGGTAACAGACGGATATCCGGAGGAGGACAGCTACATGCCCCCCTCCGAAGATGAGATCAGCCTCGGCGGCAGCGAGTTCGGCGTGCTCGAGGATCCCGTCGGCGAGGCGCTTCAAGTGTCGGCTTATGGCCCTTGTGAGGAGCCTGAAAAGAAGCAGCAACAACTCCAAACTAATCAAGACCTGCTCACGGATAGATGGGTGAAGTCTTTGGCGGCCGAGGAATATGGACTCGACCGCCACACGGCTGACTGGCCACCTCGTGGCCGGGATAAAACGGCGTATCGGCCCGAACACCAGCCCGCACCCCCACACCTATACACTACGGCCCGGGGCAATAGGCAAGACCTGCATGATATACTGGAAAACAAAGCAGGACAGCAAAGATCGATCTACGGATCGCGGGGGCGCGCCCCAACACGTGACGATGACCGTCACAACGGATACACTATCAACAAGTCCGGCCGGGCCGAATACAGCCACCCAGAGCAATTTGAATTGCGTAGCCACATCGCCCGGCACAGAGGCGCCGCACACCCCCTCTGCTTCACTGACGAAGTGATGGATCATGAATTCGAAGGGTTCAAACCCGTAAAATTCGAATCATATGATGGCACAACAGAACCCACAGTATGGATCAAAGATTTCCTTCTCCACATTCACATGGCCCGCGGAGACGATCTACACGCCATCAAGTATCTTCCCCTTAAGCTCAAAGGACCCGCCCGACACTGGCTAAACAGACTGCCCGCAAATTCCATTGGCACTTGGGAAAACCTGGAAGACACGTTCCTCGACAACTTCCAGGGCACATATGTGCGACCACCGGATGCTGATGACTTGAGCCACATTACTCAACAGCCCGGAGAGTCAGCCAGGAAATTCTGGACTCGGTTCCTAACTAAAAAGAACCAAATAGTCGACTGTCCGGACGCCGAAGCCCTGGCGGCCTTTAAGCATAATATCCGTGACGAGTGGCTCGCCCGACACCTCGGCCAGGAAAAACCAAAGTCCATGGCGGCCCTCACGACGCTAATGACCCGCTTTTGCACGGGCGAGGACAGTTGGTTGGCTCGCAGCAGCACTACGCCACATTTGGGCACTTCGGATGTCCGTGACAATAACGGCAAACCACGGCGCAACAGACATAAGCGACGGAACAACGGCGACAACACTGAAGACACGGCAGTCAACGCCGGATTCAGCAGTTCCAAGTCCGGTCAGCGGAAGAAGCCGTTCAAAAGAAACAATCAGGGACCGTCGATCTGGTCCGCATCTTTGGAAACGCTTCGTGCCAAATTCATGGCACCCCGGACAAGCCAGCCAACCACACTAATAGAGACTGTTGGGTGTTTAAACATGCCGGTAAAATAAACGCCGAAAACAAGGACAAGGGTCTGCACAGCGACGACGACGACGAGCCCAGGCGTCCGAACACGGGGGGACAGAAGAAATTTCCTCCCCAGGTGAAAACGGTCAACATGATCTATGCCACCCACATTCCCAAGCGGGAACAAAAGCGAGCACTACGGGACGTCTATGCGATGGAGCCAGTCGCCCCCAAATTCAACCCATGGTCAGCTTGTCCGATCACCTTTGATCGTAAGGATCACCCTACTAGCATCCGTCACGGCGGCTCAGCCGCATTGGTCCTAGACCCAATCATCGACAGATTCCACCTCACGCGAGTCCTCATGGATGGTGGCAGCAGCCTGAACCTGCTTTATCAGGACACAGTGCGCAAAATGGGCATTGACCCTTCAAGGATCAAGCCCACCAAAACCACCTTTAAAGGTGTAATTCCTAGAGTAGAGGCCCGCTGCACGGGCTCTATAACATTGGAAGTGGTCTTCGGATCTCCGAATAACTTCCGAAGCGAGGAGTTAATCTTCGATATCGTCCCTTTCCGTAGTGGTTATCACGCGCTACTTGGACGAACCGAATTCGCTAGATTCAATGCGGTACCATACTATGCATACCTCAAGTTCAAGATGCCAGGACCGCGTGGGGTCATAACAGTCAACGGAAACATGGAACGCTCTCCGTACAGAAGAGCACACTGCAGCCCTCGCAGTGGAAGTACAATGCAGCCTCCTCCGACAAACCACCAATCCGGCGACGACAACATCAAGCACCATAAAGCGAGTCCATTGCACCCCGCAGCAGGATCACCAGGCACGCCAAGAGCGCGACTAGCAGTCCGGCCTCCGCTCAAGCCCCAGCAAAGCAGCATTCGTGCCACGCGTACACAATTACGCACTCAAAATACCATGGGAATAGGGGGAGGCGCAGCAGTGACTCAGTCAACAGTGTGGTATAACCGCAACATGCCTTCATAACCCCCGTTTTTAATCTTTCAGGACACTGCTTTAGGGCAAACTCTTCAGGAGAGCCGGATTGTCGGACTTACACAGGAGAGAAAACCAAGGAGGCAACAGGCTTTGCGCACAAAAGGAAATACCCAGGTGGAATCTGTTCACGATCGTTATACCTGTTTTACATACCTGCATGCAACCTGCCCTTGGATAGGACATGTTAAAGTCCTATTTACCGGTACTCAAACGCAACCATCGTAAACATACGCTTAAACGTATTATTCATCAATGGGAGACAATATATAGCGTCAGCTTACACTACAAAAAAATACACTTCCGTGATGATACGTGTTTGTCACAGTAGGTCGCGTTTTTTGTCATGCATGTACATCCATGACAAATTTATGACAGAATCAAGATAGTCATACATGTGCTGTCATAGAAGTGTTCCATGCCATTACCAAAATTATCATCATGGAAGTGTCCACTTCCATGACGATAAATCATGGCGTCACGAAGTGCTTTCGTCAAGGGTGACCGACACGTGGCATCCACCGTAACGGAACGCCGTTAAGCTATCGGGTCGGGTTTTGGATCCGAAAACCCGTTAACAGCCCGACCAATGGGGATTTTACACGTGTAAAATCATCATTGGCTGGAGGAAACTGCGATGTCGGCTCATCATTGGGACGGATGTCATCCACTCCTTTGGACGAAGGCGCCTATCATACGTCGACACGTGGCACGGCCCAACAGTGGCCCATTCCTGTGAAAAGGCTGGCCCATTTGACTTGGTCAAAAGCTGGCGGGCCGGCCCATGGAAAGCCCGTTAACGGCGTGTTAGCATATAGCCCATTTACAGCCCAAGGCCTGTTACGCCCTATGCGAATTAGGCCCAGTAGCATCATCTGGGCCATCCAATATGATTCCAGCCCATTTTCACTTCTGGCCCATATATGGCCCATGCCGTCTTTCGGCCCATATGAGGCCCTTTGTAACTCTTGGCCCATTAGCGGCGGTCTTTGGCCCGGCCCATAATGAGCGATGTATTACTTTACACCCATTAACGGCTCATGGTGAAATCGGCCCGTAATGAACAGTGTAACACTTTATACCCATTAACGGGCCGTTATTCCGTTGGGCGTTTCCAGCCCAAGTTAACTTCGGCCTTCGAGGGCCCATTTATTCTTGGGCTCATTTGCGATTCGGTTACTTACTGACCCGTTCTTGTCATTTTACGCTTGTGGGCCAAATTCAGCCCGTCGTTCTGATCGGCCCGTTTGTGGTCCGTTAGTCTGTTGGGCCATTTTCATAGCATCACCAAATACGGCCTATTAACGGCCCGTTATGGTCAGCCCATAAAACGTACGATTTCCACTATAGGCCCGTCTACGGCCCATTAAAGGCCATTACAAGACCCATAAATGAGTCGGCGGTCCATGGATCCTACGTGATGTAGAAGGCCCATGGATCCTGCGAGACGTAGAAGGCCCATGGACACTGCGAGACGTAGAAGGCCCATGGATCCTGCTACACGTAGAAGGCCCATGGATCCTCAGAGACGTAGAAGGCCCATGGATCCTATGAGACGTAGAAGGCCCATGGTCGGGCGAGTTGGCCCCCGTTTGAACGATATAGCATATTCAAAGAATTATCCTACTCAATACTATCACCTCTAAAAAGCATACACTATACAACAAAAAGATCAAGGCATAGAAAGGTAGAATAATCCTACACTATACAATAAAGAAATTACAGCCGATTATACCCACTGGGCATTATGGTATGGCACAGGTGATAATAAAGCATACACAAACAACAAATTACATACACTGGGCAAATACGGCTCATACATCATGAACGCGCATCAACTTAACTCCATTTGAACTATAATCTCTTCAAAAAATAGGATTGGCCAGATTCAGATAGCACAAATTTCAGTATGCAAAATCTCCTATTCCTTCATGGTTACCTCGGTGTCTTGTTTCATTTTTTGACTCCTGCATCTAATACCTGCATGTCCAATCTCAACTTGTTGATTATACGTTGACAATCATGTACATGTTGTCTTGCCACCTCTAGTTGATGCTCGAGAACATCAGCACATTCCAATTCCAATCCATAATCATTCGGTAACGGCCATGCCGCCTTTGCGCATGATTTTTGTGTTGATGTCACTTCATCCTGAAATGTTTCTGCAAGTACACATGCCTAGGACAAAAATATAGTTACAACAGTGAAGCGAACAAGACACTATTTTGTACTACATGGCAAAACAGGACTAACAATAATGTTGTCGGATTTCGGGTTCCGGAGACCCTTAAGGTTCGAACTCTGGGGTGCGCGCGGAGATCCAACCCTCCACCGTCTCGTACCTCGCCGAATCGCAAGGACCTAAACTACTAAGAAGAACAGCACAAGAGACACGAGATTTATACTAGTTCGGGCCACCGTTGTGGTGTAATACCCTACTCTAGTTTGTGGTTTGGTGGATTGCCTCTTGGGCTGATGAGGAGCAGTCTGAGGGAGAACAGCCTCATGAAGGTCATTCTTGGTGGGTGTGATGAACTGCTAGGTGGTGTCCGTCGCTCTAGCTTGAGGATCGGGTCTCTATCTCTCTCGATTCCAAATGCGGATCCCGCTCTCTGGATGTCGCTACTCCTATTTATAGGCGAAGGCCAACGCACTCTTCCCAAATATTGAGCGGGAAGGGCGCCAACAATTGGCCATTTTGAAGGGGAACAGCGGGTACACTTATCCTGACTAAAGTTGGTCCTTGCCTGCCAAAGGCTCTGGTGATGACGCCTCCTTGGGCTCCACTATGACTCCTTTCCAGCCGTTGGGGCTGGTCTTGGTCTTGTTGCACCGAAACGGATGCCTTTCCTTGATGCTCTTGCCTGCGCTTGCTCCCTTTGTACCAAAGAGGAAAGGGGGACACTACGCGGCTGGCGCCCGACTGGCGCCCTTGGTCGTCATGGCTTGCGTCACGGGCACCTCGCGAGGTACCCTTCCTTGAACTCTCCGCCTCCTCATGAGCCAGCCTGATGAGGCCGTGCCTGAGGAAGCTCCTGGTCGTCCGCCCCGCGAGGCTTGGCCCCTCGCGAGGGTCTTGAGCTTGCGTCGATGAAGATGGGCCGTCCTGGGCCTCCTTTGAGCCACGCCGCAGGCCGTAGGCAGGCAAGTCTGGGGACCCCCGTTCCCAGAACACCGACAGTAGCCCCCGGGCCCACGGCGCGCCCAAACTTGGCCGAGTAGAGAGACGAAAGGGCAAGTCTGAGCGTCCACGGGCCCTAACAGCTCTTGACCTTGGGCGACGCGTGGCGGTTGGTTGGACGTGTGCGCACTGCTCCCCCACGACGCCTCGGTGACCTCCCGGATTTGACAAGTCTCTGCATGCGGAGTTGGTCATGATTACCGTTGATCGTGGGGGCCGACGGTTGGCCTTCGCCAGCAATAAGTACGGAACGGCGCGCGCCCTTCCAGTCTATCCTTTCTTGTCTCTCCTTCTTCTCCATGGCTCCACCAAGGAAGTTCTCGGCCGTAGAGAAGGGGAAGGGTCGTCAGATCGAATCTTCTTCTCCTCCGCCTAAGAGTGGTCGAGGTCGCCCTCGCAAGCACCCTGTGGCCTCCACGGCGGTCCCCCGCGGTCGTGGGGGAGGCTCTCAGCGTGGTGACAAGCGGCTGGCCATGGACGGAGGGTGTGCCCCGGCCGCGCGTCCCCGAGGCCAGCGCCTTCATCTTCTTTGAAGCGCTGCCGGAGTTCATGGTGAGCGGAGGAGCCGTCCGCATCCGGCTTCAGCTCCCGTGCTTCCTCTGGGTGAGCTCCCAGATGGCGCCTGGCGGCCTCGCTCGAGCAGATGGCTGTTGCGGCCGGGCTTCATGGGCTTCTCTGGAGGTCTCTGCTGCAGGGAACCTGTTCGGCCCTTGGTGGCAGACGTTCGCCACGCAGCGTGGTCTCCGCCGCCCGGTGCTCCTGCACTTCAAGTATGATGGCGACGCCACCCTCTACGTGAGGGTGTTCGGGAAGACGGCCGCTGCATGGGGTGCTGCCACAGGGGCGACGACCATGCCGAGGACTCAGCCCGGCTGGGCGGAGAGGGTAGAAGGCTGGCGGCCGGGCGATGCCCGCGACTCCTCACACTTCACCAGCTCTTCTTCGGTGGCGATTCTTCCGGCAGCGGCGGCCAGCCCCTCACGCCAAGGCGCGCTTGGGGGTGGCAGCGGGTCCGCTCGCCACCACGCCCCGGTGAAGCGTGAGATGGAGTCCGACTGAGCTCCGGAGGCGGCTCGGGCCTTCCAAGACAGCTGGCGTGGGGCGTGCTTCACCTGCTCCTGTCCTTTTCCTTTCTTTTCTCCTGCGTAAAAAGGGAACAATGTATGGCCCCGTGGGGGCGCGTTTAGATCAACGCCGTTAATTATTGTCTTTATACATTATCCTCGACATCGTTCTCCTTTCTTGCGCCCATTCGTAAGTGAATCCCAGCCGTGGCGTAGGGCGACCGATCCAGCCCGTGTTTGCGTTCGCTGCCCGTGAGGCATGGTCGGGAGGAGTCTTTGTAGGCTGTGGGCAGGCCGAAAACTTGAGCGATAGGGGCGAAACGCCATGGGGCTCCCGAGGCTCCGCCTCCACGAGTCCCAGCAAGAGAAATCGAGGCAGGAGAGTGAGAAAGATCAAAGAACCATGGATCAAAAAGAGGCAATAGTTTCGATAAAAACTCCAAATGGGAATAACTGGTCAACTGCAGAAAGCAAATGGAAAAGCCGCGTCCGGCACCTAGTCTAGTCTTCCACGTCTTCTCACCGGTAAGGAGACTAAGTGCTGCCTTTGGGCGTGGGAGGGAGCCCAGGGACTGAGGCAAGCACTCCTGAGACTCCGGGGCGTGTACAGCCCCAACTCATTATTACGTGAGAGTGTCACGGGCGGCGAGCTTCACAGGCGTTCGCCTTCTTCACAGGCTCCGGGCCTTTCTTCTGAGAAGCAAGCTTCACGGGCGTTCTCCCTCTTCACAGGCTCTTGGCCTTTTCCCGGGAGGTGAGCTTCACAGGCATTCGCCTTCTTCACAGGCTCAGGGCCTTTTCCAAAAAGATGAACTTCACAGGCATTCGCCTTCTTCACAGGCTTAGGGCCTTTTCCAAAAAGGTGAACTTCACAGGCATTCGCCTTCTTCACTGGCTCAGGGCCTTTTCCAAAAAGATGAACTTCACAGGCATTCGCCTTCTTCACAGGCTCAGGGCCTTTTCCAAAAAGATAACTTCACAGGCATTCGCCTTCTTCACAGGCTCAGGGCCTTTTCCAAAAAGATAACTTCACAGGCATTCGGCTTCTTCACAGGCTCAGGGCCTTTTAGAGGTAAAACCTCCGGAGGTGCTGGATGTTCCACGCGTTCTGTATAGGTACTCCCTCTTGAGTCTCCAAGCGCCGCAGGCCAGGCACGAAACATGAACAACCTTAAATGGGCCCTCCCACATGGGAGAGAGCTTATGCAGTCCCTCCCTGGAGAGGACCCGTCGGAGCACGAGGTCTCCTACCTCGAGAGTTCTGGGGCGGATGTTGCGGCAGTGGTATCGCCGGATTGCCTGCTGGTACCTTGCCGCTCGCAGTGCAGCTTCTCGACGGTGCTCCTCGCCCAGCACAAGAGCCGTCCCCCGCATGGCGTCCTGCAGCGTTTCATCGAACGCCAGGACCCGCGGATCGGCAACTTGACCTCGTGAGGAGGACCGCCTCGGCTCCGTAGACCAGGAAGAAGGGGTCTCTTCAGTTGGCTTGGTCGCGGTTGTGCGGATGGACCACAACACGGATGGAAGCTCGTCGTACCAGCCTCTGCCGCAGGCTTCCAGTTTCTTCTTGAACGTCCTGGTCTTGAGGCCTCTCAGGACCTCTGCATTGGCCCGCTCGGCCTGCCCATTGCTGCGGGGGTGCGCCACCGAAGCGTAGCATATCTGCGTCCCAAGGTTAGCGCAGTACGTTTTAAAAAGGTTACTGGTGAACTGCGAACCGTTGTCGGTGATGATGCGGTTCGGCACTCCGAACCGGCTCACGATGCCCTTGATGAACTTGACTGCAGAACCAGCGGGGATGGCGCGGACGGCCTCGACTTCGGCCCACTTGGTGAATTTGTCCACGACGACGTAGAGGTAGCGATAGCCCCTGGCGCTGAGGAAAAAGGGCCCAGAATGTCCAGCCCGGACCATGAACGGCGAAGTGAGGGGGATGGTCTGCAGACCTCCTGTTGGCTGGTGAATCTGCTTGGCATGGAATTGGCAAGCCTCGCAAGCCTTCACGAGCTCGATGGCGTCATTGAGCGCGGTGGGCCAATAGAAACCGTTGCGGAACGCCTTGCCGACAAGGGTCCGTGACGATGAATGGTGCCCACAATCTCCGCCATGTATATCTGCCAGCAATTCCTTCCCCTGTTCCCTGGTGATGCAGCGCAGGGATACATCGTTCGGTCGTTTCCGGTAGAGTTCTCCATCCATGATGCTGTATGCCGTGGCTTGCCGCGCCACACGCTCTGCCTCCTCCTCCTTCTCCGGCAAAGTTCCACCCGTTAAGTAATTCTTAAGCTCCGTGATCCAGCACTCCTCTTGAGGTTCCATCGTTAGGAGCAGGCGTGCTCCTGAGGCCGGGCCACAGGCTGGGGCTCCCGAGGCAGGTGGCTGAGGGAGCTCCTCCCGAGGCTGTGCTGTGCTTGATAACGGCGGCGGGCTGAGGGCTTGAAGAGCCGTTCCTCAAAGACACCCGGCTCCTGGGGTAACCTCCTGGAGGCTCGTTTGGCGATGTCGTCGGCCTCTTGATTGGTGCCGCGGGGCACGTGCTGCAGCTCCAACCCCCAGAACTGTTTCTCCATCCTGCGGACCTCCGCAAGGTAGGCTTCCATGTGTTCATCTCTTGGCTCATACACCTTGTTGGAGAAATTGACGAGGAGCTGCGAATCGCCCTTGATGGTAAGGCACTTCACCCCCAGGGCAGCGGCAGCCTTCAGACCCGCTATCAGCCCCTCGTATTCTGCTATATTGTTGGAGACCTTCTCGCCATGCTGGAAATAGAGCTGCACGGCATAGTAGAGCTTGTCCTGAGCGGGAGATATGAGCACTGCCCCAGCCCCAAATACTGTCTGGAGAACACTCCGTCAAGTACATGACCCAACCTTTCCGGCGCTTCGCTCCACAGGGAGAGGGACCGATCCTCGCCCGGCCACGAGGCCCGGTGCTTTGTCCATTCGCCACGAAATCTGCCAAGGCGGCCCCTTGATGACTCTGGTCGTCTTGAACTCAAGCTGGAATGCTTGTAGCTCAATGTTCCACTCGGCGACCCTTCCGGCCGAGTTGGGGCTCTGAGCACCCTCTCCGAGGTATGCCGAGACAACCTTGATTGGATGACCACGGAAGTAGTGCCGCAGCTTAGCGTGGCTTACCAACAGTGCGAGGAGGAGCTTCTGCGGCATGGGGTATCGTGCCCTCGCATCCCGTAACACGGTGCTGACAAAGTACACCGGGTGCTCGACGAGGTTAGGGGTGTCGGTGCTGGTGGCCCTCTTCCGGAAGCCGTGGTGCCTCCCGAGGCGACGACGCCTCCGGAAGCTGGGTGCTCGGATGGGAGGCCTCCCCCGCCCTTGGTGCGCTCTGCTGTGACGGCTGATCTTCTTCCATTGCGGTGCTGGCTTCTGCTAGTTCCTTCCGATTCGGTCTTGTCTTAGCTCGGGTGGCCGTCGTGGTGTTGGCCTGACGCTCCTCCCTAACTGCCACTAGAGCAGCGCTAGCGGAGTAGGGAGTGGCGGCGAGGTAGAGTACCAAGGGCTCCTGAGGGCGCGGGGCCACCATCCTTTGGAGGGCTGGTCAGGTACCTCTTGAGGTCTTGAAACGCTTTGTTGGCCTCTTCAGTCCACTTGAAGGGCCCCTTTTTCTTCATCAGCTGGAAGAAAGGCAGGGCCCGCTCCCCCAATCGGGAGATGAAACGGCCCAGCGCCGTTATGCGCCATGTGAGCTTCTGCATTTCCCTGAGGGTCTTTGGTGGGCTCATGTCTTCCACCGCCTTGACCTTTTCCGGGTTAGCCTCAATGCCTCAGTGGGACACGAGGAAACCCAGGAGCTTGCCTGAGGGGACTCCAAACACACACTTCTCCGGGTTGAGTCGCAGGCTCACTGCGTTGATACTCGCGAAGGTTTCTTCCAGGTCTTGTATCAAGGTCTTGGCCTCGCGAGACTTCACCACGCTGTCGTCGACGTATGCCTCCACATTCTTCCCGAGCTGTGGGCCCAAGGTGATGTGCATGAGCCGCTGGAAGGTTGCCCCCGCGTTGCGCAACCCGAATGGCATGCATGTATAGCAGTACACTCCACACGGGGTCAGGAAGGCCGTCTTCTCCACGTCTTCCACCGCAATCTTGATTTGGTGATACCCGGAAAAGGCGTCCAAGAAGCACAACAGGTCACACTCGGCGGTGGAATCGACGATCTTGTCACATCCCTAGTTCTGGTATGACCTAGACTAGCTGGTCATTTGTGCATCATGTTTAAATTCCATTTAAATTGAAATGAGGAATTGTGAAACCCTCAGAATCATTTTTGGAAATTGACCCAAATAAAAAATGCTTCAATTTGGTCCAAGAAAATGCTCATGTTGCCCTCTGAAAATATTGGACAGAGATAAAAAATCAAACCAATATTTTTAGGAGTCCATAAGTAATTATTTTGGGCATTTGGAATTAATGCAGTAATTATTTTCCTTGGATATATATTGTTATGTATATATAATATATGTCCAATAATTATGCTAGTTGCTGAGGAGCTCTCCTGCAAAAATTGGCATAAGGAAATAAATTGATTTAGTAATAATACTAAATCAGAACAAATGTCGAGAAAAAATAGGAAAAGAAATAAAAGGGAAAAATCTTACGGACCTACTGCGGCCCGGCTCATGCGGCTGGCCTGTAGCCCAGCCCATCTGGGCCCCCTCCTCTGTCGTCTTCCTCCCGACAGGAGGGCCAGGCGCGTGCCGCGCCAGCACCGCCAGCGCGCCACCTCCTCCCCCTGCCTGCGTGTCCTCCCCCTCGTCGCGCTGGATGACCCGGGCGACGCCACGCGCCGCCCCCGACCGCTAATGCATGTATAATAGGATCTGATGTAAGTCTTGCTGAGTACCTTTGTACTCACGTTGCTTTATTTATGTTTTTGCAACGGAGACTTCGGTCTTACTGATAGTTCCGCTTGGACTTCGACGAGTAGCTTGTTACCTCAGCTACGATCTTGTACCCTTGGGAGGGTCTTGTAGATAGTCAGGGCTTCTCGGCCTTTTTCTTTGTACTTATGCGTACTCGGACATGTAATGCTTCCGCTTGTTGCTTGTATGCTTTCAATGATGGGTCATGTGACCCCTGTGTGTATTTAAAGCTATGTGGCTCTTCTGAGCCTTTATCTATATGAGTTTGCGTTATGTTGTGATGCCATGTTGTACAGCACATACTTGCATGTTATGCGTACGTGTAACTTGTATTGCTATGTGTGGGATCCGACAACCTGGTTGTTTATCCTTGGTAGCCTCTCTTATGGGGAAATGTACTCGTGCTTCTGAGCGATAGTAGTCCGCTACAGCCCGGTTCACCGGAGTCCTGCTAGCCCAGCACTACTGCTTGGACGCTTGACTGGCCGGCATGTGTTTCACTTTGTTCCTATGTCATCGCCTTCGGGAAATGTCGCGGGATATTCGAGTCCTGTCTAGCCTGCTACAGCCGGGATACCGGAGTCCTGTTAGCCTGCTACAGCCCGAATTCATACGTTGATGACCGACATGCTCGATGTGATTCATGTATGCCTGTCCCCATAGGTTAGTGCCACTTTGGGTTCACGACTAGTCATGTCGGCCCGGGTTCTCTGTCATATGGATGCTAGCGACACTATCATATACGTGAGCCCAAAGGCGCAAACGGTCCAGGGCCATGGTAAGGCGACACCCGTGGGAATACCGTGCGTGAGGCCGCAAAGTGATATGATGTGTTACATGCTAGGTCGGTGTGACTTAGGATCGGGGTCCCGACAGATCTGGTCGATGCGAGGGAGCAGAAACGGATCCTGCGGGCATGCTTTGTTGAGGTTGGTGAAGTCGACACACATGCGCTCCTTTCCTCCCTTCTTTGGCACCATCACGGGGTTGGCCAGCCAATCTGGGTATCGGACCTCGCGAATAACCCCCGCGGCTTCTAGCTTGTGGGTCTCTTGGACGATGAAGGCCTGCTTTTCAGTGGACTTCCTTCTCGCTTCGCTTCACTTTGGGCGACGCGTTGGGGCACACATTGAGGTGGTGCTCGATTCGCCCGTGGAATCCCCGCCACTGATCGGGCTCCTGTGCGAACACCTTCTTGTTCGCACGCAGGAACTTGACAAGGGCTTCCTCCTGTTCGGGCTCGAGGTTGGTGCCTATGGTGAAGGTGGCGTTTGTGGACCCGTCTTCATCGACAGGTATCTGCTTGGTCTCCGCCTTGTCTTGAGTGAACAACTGCTTCTTCTTGGTCGGCGCAGCCCCCTTGGGCTTGGGGGCTTCCGCATCTGCGGGCTGTGCTGCAGCCGCCGTCTTGAGGGTGAGCCTGAGCGCTCGAAGCACACCTTCTGTATCGCCGGGCACGGTGAGGACGCCGCTGCTCCCAGGCATCTTCTTGAGGTTGTACCCCGGGTGGGTTGCGGCCATGAATTTGGCCAATGCTGGATAGCCAAGGATTGCATTGTAGGAGAGGCCGATGGGGGCGATGTCGAAGTCGACCAGTTCCGTGTGGAAGTTGTCGTAGGTGCCGAAGGTCACCGGAAGCTGGATTTGCCCCAAGGAGCTGGATGACCCTCCTCCTACGCCCGAAAAAGGCCGGCTGGGCAGCAGCCGCTCCCTGGGTATGCAGAGGAGGTTGAAGGCCTCGGCCGAAATGCGTTGAGGCGGGCGCTGCCGTCGATGAGGGTCCCGTGACGGCGACTGGCAGATGGTGGGTGTGCAGAGCGGGGAGCGCTCGAGCCGGGCCGAGTTGGTGGGGTGGTCTTGAGAGTCGAAGGTCAGCCCGGCCGACGACTCTGCCCGAGGGAGCCCCGCCACAGGAGGCGGCGCCGACCCGGCGGATGAATGTCTTGACATGGCGGCTGGAAGGCGGCGCCTGCGAGCCGCTGAGGAGGGCCGCCACGAGTGGGGGAGCCGGCGCGAGGTGGCGGGTGACCAGGGAGCTGCGCGGCCTCTCCCCTGAGGCCGCCGAGGAGCGCAGGGACGATGCTTGCTGCCCGTCCCCCGCCAGGCCGGTGGCGGTGTTGACAGCAGGCGACGGCAAACGTCGAGGGCGCCCGCCGACGGGAGCTATCTGGGCGACATAGGAAGCAAGGGTGGCTCGGCACCCGGCGCGGGCCCGACGGGCGTCTGACATGATTGCGGTGGTCGGGGAAGAACGAGGCGACGAAAGGCAGATTCCGGCGCACCCCTACCTGGCGCGCCAAATGTCGGATTTCGGGTTCCGGCAGACCCTTAAGGTTCGAACTACAGGGGTGCGCGGAGATCCAACCCTCCACCGTCTCGTACCTCGCCGAATCGCAAGGACCTATACTACTAAGAAGAACAGCACAAGAGACACGAGATTTATACTAGTTCGGGCCACCGTTGTGGTGTAATACCCTACTCTAATTTGTGGTTTGGTGGATTGCCTCTTGGGCTGATGAGGAACAGTACAGGGGAGAACAGCCTCGCGAAGGTCTGTTCTTGGTGGGTGTGATGAACTGCTAGGTGGTGTCCCGTTCCTCTAGCTTGAGGATCGGGTCTCTATCTTTCTCTCTGGATTCCAAATGCCGGATCTCGCTCTCTGGATGTGGCTACTCCTATTTATAGGCGAAGGCCCTGGGCCTCTTCCCAAATATTGAGCGGGAAGGGCGCCAACAATTGGCCATTTTGAAGGGGAACAGCGGGTACACTTATCCTGACTAAAGTTGGTCCTCGCCTGCCAAAGGCTCTGGTGATGACGCCTGCTTGGGCTCCACGACCAACGGTTGAGGTTGGTCTTGGTCTTGTTGCACCGAAACAGATGCCTTTGCTTGATGCTCTTGCCTACGCTTGCTCCCTTTGCACCAAAGAGGAAAGGCGGACGCTGCGCGGCTGGCGCCCGACTGGCGCCCTTGGTCGTCATGGCTTGCGTCACGGGCACCTCGTGAGGTACCCTGCCTTGAACTCTCCGCCTCCTCATGAGCCAGCCTGATGAGGCCGTGCCTGAGGAAGCTCCTGGTCGTCCGCCCCGCGAGGCTTGGCCCCTCGTGAGGGTCTTGAGCTTGCGTCGATGAAGATGGGCCGTCCTAGGCCTCCTTTGAACCACGCCGCAGGCCGCAGGCAGGCAAGTCTGGGGACCCCCGTTCCTAGAACGCCGACAAATGTTACACGTCACTTTCACACAAAAAATGTTACACGTCATGAAGTATAAGCAGGTGATATTTTAAAAATTATAAAAAAGATAGTCTGTGCAGCATGCATACAGAAATCCCTCTTAGCTCACCAGAGGAGCATGATGTTGGGGCCCAATAAAAAACACAGACAAGTTACAAATTTAGGCAGCACGTTGCGTATAAGTAAGCAAGCAGTTGGCCATTTTGTACCTCAATTAAAGTCTTAGAGAGCATAATGAACAGCAGAGGGTTTCATACAAACATACTATAGCAGGAAAAACTATGCAATCATTAGCGTAGTATAAACTAGATTGTGAGCCTCATGCAATAATAGTTGGTTAATAGACTTCAAAGCTTCAGGCACACTTCGGCAGAGTAATTAAATGGTAAGGCCTTTAATTATGTTAACTAATAGTCATACAAGTACTGAACATCAGGCATAATTATTTGGGCATCTCATTAAGTGAGGACAAATAAAGCAATTGAAAAGAGAAAATTAACTATGCCTGAAACAAACAAGGAATTGAACTGTTGAGTTGCATACGGTGACTTATTTTAGCAGGTTGAAGAGGCTCAGGGCAGCTCCTACTTCTCTTGCAAGGCTCCTTCCTAACATCTTGTACTTGGAAATCCTCAATCTTATCTTTCATTCCACCCCCTCTGCAAGGTAACACAAACTAGTTACTCGTCTTCTTGGAAGATAAATATGCATACTTTCCAGTCTGTGAACACAAAAGGATGAGATTATAACAAAACAACACCACATAATGAAACATGCCGCATCTCTTGCACTTGCACACAATGAAATGAGCATTTACTATATACGCACTATGTAAAAACTAGGCATACCTTCGAACTGGATCTCCGTGTACTCTTGGAGAGCCCTCTTGTAGTGTTTGACCAAACCTTTATGTCACCTATGAGTTAGACAAGGACCCACTACAGCAGCCCTTAGTGTTTAAATCATTGACAAGCTCATAGAGTGTTAGGTCAAGAACAACAAGTAATCAAAGCAAACAGTCCTAGTATGGCTGGCTGATGCAAACAAGCAATTGAACAAATGTGTGAGCAAATCTTACATATCAAGAAAAGAAGCAAAGAAGGAGGCTTAAAGACCATCACTTGACTGACCATATTTAAGGGGCATTTAAACATCATGTGCAACGTATGAACTAATATAAACATTGCATATTCCAGATTCTACAATGGAATGCACATGTATTAGGTTATGCCATGTATGATGATGCCTAAATGTACAGATAGCGGCAGGAGTGATTCATCATTGCACGCACAATTGAATTGCGTGTTAAGGACGATTCGATTCCGCCTTTTCAGGGCATATTGTCAAAATAAGCCATAAAAGATGTAAAGAAGTCATTTTTGAGTTATGGGCTTGGACTTAACTAATTTCGCTTTGGAGGGGGGCGTTTCGGGTAGAACCTCACTAAAAATTGAAGGGAAGGGGAATAGTGAAATGACTCTGTTTTCTGCCTATATTACACTCAAAATGCAACTGCTGACGCCCGTGTCACACCTGACCCTCAAGTAAAAACAAACACGCAAGCATTCATTGCCCTGCCCGCTTGCATCTCCTCTCCCCTTTCTCTCTACCTCGATCCCATTCCTGCAGCACTAGAGTTCCTCCAGCAAGCCGTCGCCACTGGTCCCATCTAGCCTGGTCCTCGACGATGCTATGTCCAGCTAGGCTACATGGCCGGCGGGTAGGGGCAAATCTCCCTGGCTGCTCTTCCCTATGGCGCTGCCCCTCATTCTCATGGTCTCCAGCAGCTGCTCCACCGTGGTTCGTCCAACGCACTACTCTGGCGGGCGTTGCACAACTACGACTGATGCCACACTGCGGCAGAAGGCACCTTGTTCCCCTCCCCTCCTCCCAGGCCATGGCCTTGAGGTGCTGTTGAAGGATGAGCTCATCCAACAAGGTGAGGATCTCCTCGATTTTTGCCAAATTTTCATTACGATCCACTATACGATGAATTGCTATGAGCTGCTTCTGCTGCTGCTATATGATGCATTGCTATGAGCTGCTCCTGCTGCTGCTATATGATGAATTGCTATGAGCTGCTGCTGCTGTATTATGAATTGCTATGAGCTGCTGCTACTGTATGATGAGTTGCTATGAGCTGCTGCTGCTGCTATATGATGAATTGCTATGAGCTGCTGCTGCTATATGATGAGTTGCTACAAGATGCTCCTGCTGCTGCTATATGATGAATTGCTATGAGCTGCTCCTGCTGCTGCTATATGATGAATTGCTATGAGCTGCTCCTGCTGCTGCTATATGATGAATTGCTATGAGTTGCTCCTGCTGCTGCTATATGATGAATTGCTATGAGCTGCTGCTGGTATATGATGAATTGTAGACTGTTGCTGCTGTATGATGAGTTTCTATGAGCTGCTGCTGCTATATGATGCTTTCAGGTGGTGCTGCTATATGATAATAACCAGCCACTTGGACCATCGAATTTCAATAAATAATTGTTCTTCATTTAAATGTGGGTCATGCGTTCTTCGTTTAAATTAGGCAATGGGATCTCTATGGAAAACATTGACCAAAGTAGATTGTGCCAAGTAGATGGTATCTTTGTATTTGCATTTTGAGACAATAGTGATGGTCTGTTTTCCTATCATATTAATTACTGCACTGGGTTCAATTTGTGATGTTTGCAAGTCAAATTAATTTCCATATGGGCAGCAAAATGAAAAATATATATAATGCAATCTAGACTTTCCACTGATCATACCAAAGATAAGCTGAAAACGCAATGAAAAGAGCTGGTTGGCGTATTACATGGAGCTTATATTCACATGTGCTTATTTTCTTAGGATAACTCGTAATAACTGTCCCTAAGAAACTTGACTAATAGAACTGGCGTACAAATAACATGTCACGATGATTGCAATGGAGGAGTGACGTACCATAGCACACTGTATAGGATCACCGCTGCCTCTCCTTTTTTTGCGATGTTCCATGAAATTGCCACATACATCTTGTACTTTTTCATTGTGTAACCCTATCTGCAAGTTGACACGGCTAATTTCAGACATCTCTACATTATACTACATTGCATATCCCTTGCGCATATTTAAACCACCAATTAACGACTGTGTGCATACCATAAACTAGCCATGACTTTGTATGCTGGACTGGCAGGCACTCTAAGGGGAGCCTAATGTAGTGCACTGGAATTCCTACATGCCACCTACGATTTTGTGTAATGTACTGTAGATTGCAGTATGGAACACATACAGATGTATATAGATGCATTTTCGAGTGTAGATTCACTCATTTTGCTCCGTATGTAGCCTATAGTGGAATCTATAGAAAGACTTATATTAAGGAACGGAGGTACGAGGTAGTACCATGTATGACATCTACATATCTAATTTAGCAGCTAGTCGTAGAAATCATTATGCGCACAAAGGGATTCTTGGTCGAAAATCCTAGCAAAGCATTTGGCGAGCCTGAGAACAATACAAGAGAGAGAGACAGCTTACAAGATCATAACAATGCCTCGGTCCAGGATCTTGGTTGGCCAAGCTGTTAGATCCAGAAGAAACATCGTCCTTGTAGTTTTTGCCAGCTGCATAACAGGTAACAGCGACCTGTTAGTATATTTGAAGTACATCAGGCAGGTGATCTTTGGGCCGGGTTTAAAGGTGACAAGTACCTAGGCCGTGGCGGGTGCTTGGCATCTCTCCAGACGGTGGGAATCAGGTTAGAAACATCGAGGGTGATGACGCTGTGCTGGCTGTCGGGGTCCGGTAAGGAGATCTAGAACCGTCGAGTAGGGTGTTTGTGGAGCGGCTCTAGTAGGGTGGACTACGGTGTGGGCGAAGCGGATCTGTGGCCGTGGACGAGGGCGTAGGTGAAGCTGCTCCGGTGGTTGGGTTAAGGATGGTGTCGACGACGTGGATCTGCGGCCGTGGACGGGGCGTCAGAAGCTGCTCCAGTGGTTGGATTAAGGATGGTGTCGACGACGCGGATCTGCGGTCGTGGACGGGGCGTCAGAAGCTGCTCCGGTGATTGGGTTAAGGGTGGTGTCGACGATGCGGATCTACGGCCGGGGACGGGGCATCAGAAGCTCCTCTGGTAAGTTGGATGAGGGTGCGAGGAAGCGGATCTGAGGCCGTGGACTTGTGAGTTGGCAAAGTGGCCCCGGTAGGGTTGAGAATGGTATAGGCGAAGCTACTCTGGTAGGGTTGACGCTGGTGTCGGTGAAGCGTCTCCGGTAGGGTTGAGGAAGGTGTCGGCGAAGCGGCTCCGATAGGGTTGAGGAAGGTGTCGGCGAAGAGGATCAGAGGCCATCGACGGGGGCGTCGGTGGGGCGGCTCCGGGGGTGTGGATGAAGCGTCTCCAGTGGGGAGTACGAATGAGCCGCTGCAGATGTGCGGCGGTTGACGAGAGTACCGGCGAAGCAGATTCGGCACAGTGGACAAGGCCGGCACTGAATGGGCTGTGGTACAGTGGTGGATGAGCAGTCTACTTGTTTCTAGGGGAGGTGGGAGGGGTAGATGCGGCCACAGAAGCAGATCCGGCGAGGTGGACGCCTTGTTGGCGATGAATGGGCTATGGTGCGCGGTGGATGAGCAGTCTAGGGTTTCATGAGGGAGGGAGAAAGAGGCGATGAAATGCAGACGACGGCGTGATGTAAGATGCTCTGGTGCTGTGGATTTAGTCGTTTTTGCGGGAGGGGAGAGGAAATGGGGTGCCGTGTAGTGGGGGGAACCGGAAGTTACCAAAGCAGCCCCGACCTATCATGTAGATGAGGGCGGTATTGTAACTGTTGGTCTCCGTGCACCAAGGACAAAAGGGGGATTTCACATGCTAAAGACTAAGGTGGCGGAAATTTTAGAAGGAGGCGGGAGATTTTGCCACCCGCGGGATCGTTCGTATCCGATTTCAACTAATTTTGGACCGTGCTAGCGGGAAGGTCATGCGAGACTGTGTACACGGGGCACGCGTAGGTAGTTAATAACTGGTGTGAAGTCCACCCCAGAAAAAAAGACAATAACTCGGGATGATGCGCCGATAACTTGGCCATTCACACGGGCGCGGCCAATCATACGGGTGTAGTGGCGCTTTCACAAAAAAGGGATCAAACGCTCAGCCTATGTATTTCTCGTGTAAATAGATAATTTAGTGCCATTGGTTATTTACTTTAAACATAATGCATTGACGTGTTAGTGTAGGGCGCACAAAAAGAAATGGATATTGTAGTTAGCTACTTAAAAGTGTTACCTCATATGATTACATAGCCTCCATTTCATAAATTGCGTACCCATTGAATTCATATATGAATATTACATATATTACTTCAAAATAGAAACTTAAATCATCCAAGACTAATGAATTTGAATGCAAGAGTAACAATGGTGCATGTGCATGATAGCTACATTGGTTGTTTGAAGAAACATCACTGTAACTTTGGCATGCACAACTTAAAAGGTTTATTTAAATAGAAAAATGTGATATGTGAGTGTCCAATCTTTGTAGCGTTGAATCGATATTGTACCTTTGGCCACGATACGAAGTAGATATTGACTTATGTTCAAGCGATGCACGTCCACGATCGCTAGATAGTGATACGTGAAATGAATTGTGCAATCTCTCTCACACGCATACATATCTCATTTCCCTGTGGGCATCGGAATCACACACGCGCACTTCGTGTATTTCTCTCCCTCCGTCAGGGTTAAATTCGTCTTTCTACCCCTTCCTACAAGTCTCTCACACAGAAACTCACACGCTCTCTATGTCTAACACGCCCACCCCTTTAATTCCGCCCACCCACAACAACTAATGTCTCAAAGTATAATAATGTCTCTCACACATATGCTATCTACCTATCCCTTAATATAGCTAGATATGTGTCACACAAACTCCTTCTCCCTACTAGCAAGATGCCCATGTGCGTTGCACGGAACATCAAGATGCATTTGTATGAGAAGTTTATCTTGTGGGAGAAAAGGATGAACGAGGGAATGCCTTATTTGCAAATGCGGAGAGGGGTGTGGGTATCTTTTGCAAAATTGCCATATTTTCCTTCTGTCCGTCGGATATAAATCGGATGGCCTATATTGCAGGATGGCAGGAACACCATCATCACCAACTCTGTTTTTTATAAGAGTAGAGATATGTGAGTGTCACGCCCCCCCACACACACCCACACTTCCCAACACCGAAGGAGTAGGGTGACACCTCGATCTTGATACTAATCTATCGACTGGCTTCTCTCTCAAACATACACACACACACACACACTACCCGCCACCGAAGGAGTAGGGTGACACCTCGATCTTGATACTAATCTATCGACTGGATTCTCTCTCAAACATACAAACACACACACACTACCCGGCACCGAAGGAGTAGGGTGGCACATCGATCTTGATAATAATCTATCGACTCCTCTTTCAAACACACACACACACTCGCTAGTTGTGCCTCTGTGCCTACCGCGCACACTCTCGATACGTCTTTCTCTCCCTCCCCCCGCCCCAACAATGACAGCAGAAGGGTGACAACTCGATCTGATCATAATCTGTCAATTGGTTTCTCTCTCAAACATTGTGTCTCGGTGCCTCGCTCGGTAGCCCCCTCGATATGTAGACTTCTCGCGCGCACACAGCTGTAGTGACGATGACGCTGAACCCAGTGTGCCTTGTTTTTACCGGCCTCATGTGATAGTTTTCACCCTGTTTTCTGTTAATTAACAAGGCAACCTTTTCTTTGTTACTACTAGTGAATCTGAAATCATTCGGGGCAGACATAAAATATATCACTTCAACCCAATTATCGCAGCAACTATTTTAAAAGAAATTAGCTAGCTGCGTGATGCTGTACGGAAAATCAAGATGCATTTGTATGAGTAGTTTATCTTGTGAGAGAAAAGGCTGAACGAGGAAAGGCCTTATTTGCGAACGTGGAGAGACGTGTGGGTATATTTTTGCAAAATTGCCAGAGTTTCTTTCCTATCCATTAGATATAAATCCGACGGCCTATATTGCAGGATGGCACGCACACCATCTTCACCAACTCTGTTTTATACTCCCTCCGTCCGAAAATACTTGTCATCAATATGGATAAAAATAGATGTATCTAAAACTAAAATACATCTAGATACATCTCCTTTTATCCATTTTGATGACAAGTATTTCGAGATGGAGGGAGTATTATCTTTAGAGATTTCAACAAGTGACTATGACCAGACCTTACCAACATACTCAAAAAAGTAGTCCATAATTTTGATGTTACCCTCTTTTCTTGGCGGTGCAGTGCCATCTTGATACCTCATAAATAAATCAAGGACAAATCTGACCCCTTCCTGAAAAGACATACGTAGCAAAATGAGTGAATCTACACTCTAAAATATGTCTACATACACATCCATATGTGGTAGTCCATTTGAAATCTGAAAAGACAAATATTTAGGAACGAATGGAGTATATATAAGAGTAGACATGGAGATATATTTCCGGCATGGTCTACAACAAAAATGTCTTTGGGCTGGTTAGCGCGGATGCTTTAGCGATGACATGAGTTCGAATTCTGTCTTTTAACTTTAGATTTGTATATTATATATTACTCTACTTATTTAATATATACTTCTTTCGCTACTATACTGACAGTGGAACCCACATAGTACTTAGAATATTAAGGATGGACTTGTTTCTTTTTAACTTTCTGTACGAAGCTGTAGCCACCCTGCAAGTCACGTGTACACTGTACATGCAATTAACTTTTATAGAGGGACAATCCTACAGGCAATTAACTCAAACGGATTGGATGTCACTCTATTATTTCCAACATAAAGAGCATCTCCAACGGCAGCCGGCAAATTTCCTCCCGCTTCCTTCCGTGGAGGATTTACATCAACGCCCGGTAAGACATTTTTACAACTCTAACTAACCAGATGAAATTCGTGCAAACACGGACTGATTTCATATAAGCATGAAGGATTTCGTATAAAAAAGCCGGATCTTCATATAAACATGATGGATTTCATTACATTTACATGAACTAAGAGGTGCCAATCTGGCTCTCTTGTATAATTAATACTCCCTCCGTCCGGAAATACTAGTCCTAGAAATGGATATATCTAGAATTATTTTAGTTCTAAATGGCCGCCCGCAGATCCCTTTGTCTTCCTCATGTCCGCCGGACACTTGCGGGGTCGTGAAGGTCCTCGGAAGAGACGAAGCAGCAAAGAAACCACCGAATCATGGTTGCCGCCTCGGCGGTGGCCTTCATGGGTCCCAAGTGGCGGCGGCCTCCCGTGTTGTATTTCTCGTCGATGATGGTGGCGGACACGGAGAAGCTGGCCACTGATTCATCGCTCTCCATGCACCCGGCTTCTGTCTCTGCCTGCATGGCGCTGCCGCAGGCACGGGAGGCACGCCCACAGACACGGGAGGCACGGCCACCGCAGAACCTTGGTGGCGCTTGATGCGACGCGACAGCAGCGCCCGTCTTCGGCGTGCTCGCCGCCGTGCCGGCGTGGAGCAACTCGCCACTCCTCATCAAGCTGAACTGGAGCGGCGAGTTGCTGAACCACGCTCCTGCTTGGGGAGGCAACTGGCTCCGTTGGGCCAAGCGAGGTTGGTGAAGCACTAAGCGGCCTCGCCCGTATCCAGAGGGTTCGGCGGGCCACCCAGCCGGGTAATATGCCGGAGAACGGCTCATCGAAAGCCATCAGAAGAGTGGAGAAATGGTGAAGGAGGAGATGGGGGAGCGGCAGAGGGGTGTGATTCTTGCCCGCTGTCTGGCCTCGTGTAAATAGAGGGCGGACCGTAGGAGCTTGGCCGTCGTCTGGCCTCGTTTAAGCGAGGCGGACGGGAGGAGCTCGGCGGTGTTGCGTTTAATTCCGGCCCGCTCATGAGCAGACGATGTGGCGGAGTAGGATTCTCGGTTTGATTGCGGGTTTAACGGAGGGTTTAATGGAGGCGCCAAGGCGTGCAGCGGCGAAGATTATTCGATTTGACAGCATTAATGAGCCGTCAAATCACAAAGGCCCTCGCGTCTCGTGAAACCGACCGAGCTAGACTGCCCGCCCTCTAGCCTTTTAAAAAATGTATATACTCCACTTTTGTACAGTAGTACTATCGATGGATTGCGCCATGGAGCAAAACTTGAAATTAAAAAAAGGTTGTACATATAGAGAGCGCTCGTGAACTATGTGTCATGCATGGCAATAAATAAAGTACTACATGATACTTATATGATACATGGCGCAGGAGTACTAAGTATTATTAATACAGTTTTGCTAGAACTCATCTAGATGAAAAATAATTTGGTCTCATTCATATTTTATAGCCATTGGATGTGATGCTATAAGATGTGTGTGTGCTGACGTGGGTTGTATTTGTTCTTGTGCAACAAACTGACCACTGCATGTCATGTTTGATAGTCTCAAGTCATTAAAAGCATACAAGCCCCACATCTCTTCTTGGTTGATTCCTCTATTTATGTCAAAAATAAGAAACAACGTGAGAGTTAATGCACCACGCCTATGTGTTTACTAGTATTTGGTTTTCATAAGATGACTTAATACTCACCTAGACGGAGGGAGTATTCGATTTGACAGCGGGCGGCGCAGTTCCCGATATGCCTTTAATGCGCATTTAGGGAGGGAGTAGCGGTTCCCGATATGTTGAACGGCCAATGCATCCTCCTTCAATTAATGCATGAGGGAAGTAATGGGAGGAGGTCCGGGAAAAGAGGCTGCACGATGTGAATGCAACGCTTGATTTGCCCTCATTGCCCTCATATAAAGCGCCCTCCTCCATTCCAATGCATCTACCACATAAATGCACGCACCTAAGCACTTGCCTAAGCACCTACACTAAGCACAAAAGAGCTCGCCTGCACCCATGGCGGCGATGCGGCGTGGCGGCTAGCGGTTGTGCCAGATGGTTCACGACGCCCGGCCTGCGGCATGGCGCCGAGGATCGTCTGGACGGTGTTGAGAACCGGCTGGTGGATGGCCGCCGTCGATGCCAACTACGACTCTCAGTTGGACTAGATGATCGTTGCCACCAGCAACAAGTTCACCGTCCTCAAGAAGCTCACGGACGACATCGCCGTACTCCTCCAGCCCGCGCGCCTGGGCTCCTCATTGCCTGCCACCCTAATCGGCCTCCATGGCCGGAACCTCTTTCAAGCACCGGTGGCCTGCGACGCCCGCCGACGCCACGAAGAATGTCCACCTAGAGGTCGCGCTCGCCGCGAGGCGCCTCGCCCTGCAAGAATTCGTCGACCTACACATCCACGCGTACGAGAAAATCGTGTACATAGGTATTTACAAGGCCAGTGAGGATGCTATGACGTTGGCCTTCCTCAACCGGCTGGAAGCCTTGGATGCCTTTGTTGAGAAGCACCTCGACCTCGCCACAAAAGGTGCCGCTCCTTAGCCGCCGGTCAGTGGCCCGGCGTACTAAGTTGAGGAGGAGGAGGTCGTACGTTCGTGGATCCATCTTTCTTCTTGCCTTCTGTAACCACCACTGCAATCGCATCACCGTGGCCTTAATTCTTATTGTGATGTTGCATCCTCGTTCCAGTCAATACCGACATGTGTGATCCCTTTGCTTAATTATATGCATCACTGTAACTAGTACTCCATCCATCAATTTATAAGTTGTGCTTACCTTTTCCATCAACCGTTACAGCAGCGTGGGCATCTTGCTAGAAACACTAGAATATTTCTATATAATCCGTATGTGATAGTCCATTTGAAATCTCAAGAAACACAAATATTTAGGTACGGAGGGAGTAATATATTAGGAGTATATCAAAACAACAGTGATTTCTTTCAAGTTTGTGAACAAATACTACTATTCTACTACTTTGGATCCGTTGCAACGCACGGGCACATTGCTAGTAAAGGGAAAAGGCCTGCCACGTTCGCGTCGCACCCCCACACGCCCGGGAATCGGGAGTACAAAGACGCCCCGTCGAGCACGACACATAGCTTAGGGAAGGCGTGTTGCCTAGCGATGGCGGAGCTTGAAGCAAAAGCGTTTGGCGTGCCAGTCTAGCCAGGATATAGAAATTACCCTTGCGTTGACGTTCCATGCCTCAAAACTGGATGTACAACTATGAAAATCCTGCTAGGTTGGGCGGGCCAGGGCACTTGTTGGCCCTCACGTAGCTCCGCCCCTGTGCCTAGCATTTTCACTTTCATGTGGGACCGCCCATTGAGCAAACCGACACCCCGCCCGCCGCCGGGTTGGAAAACAGAAACAAGTGGAAGATCTAGCTGTAGCACGGAAGCCAAGAAATTTTGTGTCAGACGAGGCTCGTTGATAGAGTAGGAGCATTGCGTACTAGTACTACTCCTACTAGTACTTACCAAGTTTGTACTCCTAATACTATATTACTACTCCCTCCTTTCCGGTTTATAGGGCTCAGTTCAAAAATCTCACCAACCAAGGTAGATGTTGAGTGGTGGAATACTTTCTGTAATTTGCAAAAAGCACCCAATTAATGCTCTTGTTTTCCTCAAAAAATTATGTTTACCAATGTATTAATTGCAATGCATGCATGCATAAACTACATGCATTGGTCAATTTTCTCTTAATACTTGCATGCAATTATTTAATGCACCTTGGAATCTGAACTTGTGATGGGGAACAACCAAATTGAGCCTTATAAAATGGAAAAACTAAGATTTTGAGATAAGCCCTATAAACCGGAAAGGAGGGAGTAGTACTACCACTATACAACTAGTAGATACGTGCACGACACAACATCGTAGGAACAAAAAACGGGAAGATCTTGTTTTGGGTGATTTATCTTTTTTCAATCAACGTAGTATGAATAATATGATGTGGGGGCACCCACAAAGCTTATGTGGCTTGGTTGCATGGCTACGGAAGGTTAGAGAAAAATAAATAGATAATGTGTTTAGAGTGCACTCCATTAAATAGATATACTTTGGATCCATTGCAACGGACTGACACATCTATATCTATACCCCCTATATAGTGTGTGAAAAACTTTGAAAGTTGGTCGTTGGATGAAGCCAATCCGACGGTACAAAGATGGCAAATCCGAGCACTCTTGGCCATTGGATATCATCCACGATTCTGCCACATGTATAATCTAGAAGACTCCATGGTTGAACTTAATGCATGACTAACTTTGCCACAACTAAGCAGGCAAAGTTATTAATAAGTTCTTCAAAATGAGAGCCACAAGTTGGCAAGCCTAAGGGAATCCTGCCACATTTTGTGTGTGTATGTCATGTGGGCCCAGTGTGGCTTGCCTAAGGTGTGGCTTGAACCAAACACTCACCTGATTTAATCAAGCTTGCCTAACCTTACATTCCACCAGATTTTGCCACATGTTAGAATCCAGAAAACTTCACATGTAGAAGCATAATGCACAAACCACCAGAATCTCATGCGTGCAATGCACGTGTACCTTACTAGTACTAGTTGGTAGTAGTAAGAAACAAATTCCAGTTTTGGCACGAGCTCGTACTGCGGGAGCACCACAAGGCCTGCAGCAGGAGTTACATTTCCCTCTCGGGGCCCACGGGACCGAACTTCAGTGGCTTAGTGCCCGGCCTATGAGTCAATGAAATGCGGGCCTTAAATGCGGCTGGCCCACATGTCATTCTCATGGTGGTGGCGTGGTTCGTGACTCACAGCTGGGCAAGGTGGTGGTGTGGTCGTGGCAAGGGTACCATAGCTGGGCGTCGGGGCGTTACGAGGCGTAGATGGCCACACCGGCGGGTACTACCTGTAGTACATAAGTACTCCAGCTGAGGATTGATGCCCAGGACAAAATGTGTCACGGCCGCTGGATGAAAATTCGATGGTGCGGGAGTACGGATCGAAGCACAAAAGCGGAGCAGGCAAACCGCGTCCAATCGGGTGTGTCTGTGGTAGAAAGTTGATGGTCGCCGCAGTTCAGCTGGCCCGCATGTCATGCACACAAAGGCAGAGGAGCGGTGGGGCCGAGAGGGATGAGGAGCACCAACAATCCTACCATTATGTCACTGACATGTGGGACCCATAAGCATGGGTCCCACACGTCAGTGAAGGAAAGGCAGGGCAAGGCAGTGATAGCCATGTCAGAGGATCCATGTCCATGTCGGGGGACGTCGTGCCGTGGGTTGGAGCGGCATCGTGGGAATCGCGTGTGGGTGTGGCAGTGGTAGAAACAATAAACGTGATGGTCGCCGTGGTCCAACTTCCATGGACAAGCTGTCGTGTCTGCAGTGTATATCAAAACTAGAGTGTTTATATTTCAAACACGTGAACAAGTATTATTCTAGTACTAGTTTGGATCCATTGCAACGCACGGGCAGCACATTGGTAGTAGTAGTGTCCATCTCTATCTCTAGAGGCCTTCCCTCGTTCATCCTTTTATCTCACAAGATAAACTACTCATACAAATGCATCTTGATGTTCCGTGGAGCATACGAGGATGTTTCCTTGGTGGTCTCTCCGGTAGCGGCGTGGCCGTAGTTGCAAGTTGACGCCCCTTGAGATGCCGACGTTGAGTGGCACTCGGATTTCCTCCGATGAGCAGGTAAGATGAGTTTGATCACGTAGTAAATGCATTCTAAAGACTACTCCCGTGTCCATTTCCTAATTCTCCCCCTGCCCACTGTTTCACAGGCTAGGCTCGGTGCGAGTGGAGATTGGCTTGCATATGTACGGCCGTACGGGAGGGTACCAACATCAATTTGCACAACATTTACAACGGTGACACCGTTCCTGTAGAACCTTTGTCCAACATTGGGATCAGCCATGCAACGGGCCACCGCATGAATTGGTACGATGGAACCACGGTGAGATTGAATAAAAGATAGCACAAACCTTGCACATGGCGGTCAAAGGCGGACCATGCTGTCTGCGGCCGGTTTGTTGCCGTACGAGTAGGAAGACGCTGTGCTCCTTTCTAACCGCATCTTCGCGTGACAAACCAGGGGACTTATTTTGTATGGGACACATCCTATGATGTACTCCCTCTCTCCCAATTTATTTGTTTTGAATCTTTTCGTTTTATAAGTTTCAAATTCAAATTTAGAGCTCCCCATCACATGTTGAGATTACAATGTCCATTAAATTGTTGCGTGCATGTATAGTAAAGAAACAAATCTCGAGTTTGGCACGAGTTCGTGCTGCGGGAGCACCACAAGCCCTGGCGCAGGAGTTACATTTCCCTCTCAGGGCCGTCGGGACTGAGCTTCAGCGCCTTACTACACCTACCTTTGAGTCAATAACATGTGGACCCGATAGGTGACTGGTCCACATGTAATGCTCCCGAAGGCAGAGGGGCAGTGGGGCCAAGAGGGGTGAGCCGCAGGTCGGGGGAGGTGTGGTTTCATGGGTTCGAGCGGCGTCATGGGAATCGCGGGTGGCTGTGGTAGAAACTTGATGCTCACCGCATTTTAGGTGGCCCACATGTCATGCACACAAAGGCAGAGGGGCAGTGCGGCCGAGAGGGGTGAGGCGCATGTCGGGGGGCGTGGTGCCGTGGGTTGGAGAGGCGTCATGGGAATCGCAAGATGAAACGTGATGGTCGCCATAGTTGAACTTCCATGGACAAGCTGTCATGTCTACGGACACATGCACTGCATACCGATCACTGGAAGGAGTAGCAGAGAAAGCTATATATGCGGCTAAATAGTTCCTTATAGTCAAGCGGACCCACGCTACTACTCTGTTCCAAAGACATGCACACCATTGAAACAGTCCATCTATATCAATATACACCGAGAGGGAATAATTATTTTTACAAGAGATGAAATAGTTCATCCATCCATAATGCCGTCCTGCTGGTGCAGCGTTTTCTTCTTCTTCTTATTCTTCTTCTTGTTCTCATTCTCTGTGGGAGACGGCTTCGCAACAAGCTCTTTGGACCATGCAGCTATCTTAAAACTCACGCGGGCATCGAGGGCAGCATATTTTATCCGCTCGTACGTCAAGGGATAATTCTCCCATCCAGACGACCTAAATGCCACCGTCTCGTCACCCTTCTGAAGATTTGTACCGAGCACAAAATTTGCTACGTCGAATAGGGATGGTGTATGTTTAGCACAATCTTCTACAGGAATTTTGATTCTGGTTTGTAGGTCATGATGCTTTTCAAATCAAGGTTATGCGGCTCCGGCTTACATTTGTCCCCTTGATGGTTGCCCCACGTAAGTATCGTCCTCCCGAGACAAGAAATCATGAAGCTCACCTGGTATGGAGGGCGAGTGTATGATGTGGTACACCAAAACATCATCTTCGAGGCACAAGCGAAGGACGGCGGCGTAGCTGGATCTTCCTGTGGGCACGCTCCGTGTACTCTGCGTTGAGACCGATGACCCTCGTCTCTACCTTTTTGAGGGAGTTGGATACATTGTTGATCCTTTGCGAACAACCCTTGGGTGGACGGTGACGGTGGCAACTATGCGCATCGAGCCTTCGACGAGGACATGTTGGACGCTAAAACCTGCATCTCGATCTCTTTCGCCATTTGGAACCCGGCTGAACGGAGGGCTATGGTTTGGAGAATTAGGATTAGATGGCTAGTCTAACTGAAGTAGTAGATGATTATTTAAAGAGGTTAAAACAATGTGAACACAGTGGGGTTTGGATGCAAATGAAGATGAAGTAGAGGTGAAGAAGCCGACGCGAATCGGTTCCCGATGGAGAAGAAAATGGGAGAAGTGGCGTGCAGGCAGTTGATTAGATGGCTAGGTAGACTAAACGAAAAGGCTATGAGGGTAGACTAAGGATTCGTACCTGTTCGTGTACGTGCCCATCCTTCCTGATAGGTGGGACCTATGCAAACAGATAAAAAAATGTGTCTTAGCTTTTTTTTGAGCGCGTGAGTGGGAGACACAACATTCTCTGGTTAAGGAATACTCCCTCCGTTTAGGTGAGTATATAAGTCACCATATGAAAATCAGGTTTTCCCAAAACCTTTAGGTGTGGAGCATTAACTTCCTGCTCGATCCCCTCCCAGCATCATTAGCCAGCGTTCTCTTCCTCTGCTGCCGCGTTCTACCTTTCCATTTTTCCTCTTCTCAAGTGTGGAACGATCTGCATGTCGTCCTTGATGCACCAGAACAACCATTGCATGCATCGCGGCAGGGCGTTGACTGGGCATGCACGAGAATTTGGTTCTGCTCGCAATATGGATGATACCTGAACGATGAAGTGAACAGGCATGCTAGCACGGGACCTATTTCCGCTATACAATACTGGAGTACTCATGTTCCTACTAGTAGTAGTAGTAGTAGTACAACTGTGGTACACTAGATGGTCAAAATACTATCCATCCAGTCCTCACAGTGAAGTGACAACACCCTGTGCCTGACACTAGTCCAGGCGAGGCGGCGTGTTCGGGATACCAAAGTCAGCCTCACCATGTGCCTTTATGCGATCATCACCGCTTGTTGTCTGACACATTGGCGCCTCGCCTCGTCTCCCTCTCCGCTCCCATAGCACCACTCCATCTCCATCTCCTTCTCCGTCTCCATCTCCGTCTCCATCTCACTGTGCCCCCATGTACCGTCGCCTCACTCGCCTCCCCCAGTACCACTATTCCTTCGCTAGCCACTCCAGCACCGACATCCTTCTCCCCCGTAAATCAAGCCCCCTTCCAAACTCCACCATGGCTGAACGCGAACCGCGCAACATCCATATGAGCCGCGATTGGAGCAATCTCCCCAGTGACATCCTCGACCTCTGTTGTTCGTGTATGGATATGTTGACCGCCCTGCGGCTAGCTGCATGCTCGAGGGACATGCACATGACCATCATCGAAGCGAGGTCTAAGCTTTTCAAGACACCCTGCTTGCTGCTATCTGGTCTTGCGAGATTGGCTCACCATGATACGGAGGCATGCATGATGCCCCTCGACTTCAATCCGATCTCCATTACCGAAACTTCTTTGCAGGTATGTAGTGTGTCGCCGTACATCATTTCCCTCGACATCGATCCGATCACCATCGCCTGAAACTTCTTGGCAGGTATGTACTGGGTCGGCATGAACTCCCACTGGATGGCTGCCTTCAGAGAAGACGGTAAAAAGTTGGCGCTCGTGAACTTCCAGACCTCCCATGAGATTATCCTTCCTCCATTGGATTATATAGAGCATTACCATCACGGTCCAAGTCATCTAGATTATTACGTCAGTTGGACGGACCTTGTTTTGCAGAAGATTGTAATCTGCCAAGTACCCACACGACATGCGAATTACGCAGACTTCAAGCTAATTGCCTTGTTCGACCGCGGACTCACCTATCTTTACGCCGGTGCCTTTTTAGCTGGAGACAACTCATTTCGCGGTGGATCATCGTCAAAGCTGATACACACTTACGTGATGCTATTGAACACAATGGCATCATCTACGCTGATCGACAAAGCAGATGGCACCATGTATTGCTGGGACGGCGTGTAAGTTGTTTCCATCTCATGTTAATGATGACGCCATGACACTTTGTTTGAACTTTTTGTGATGATTGGCATATCCTGTTTGAGCAGAATTTGAGTAGAACTATGGCAATATATTAGAGACGCCGTAAATCAGCTATATTTGGAATGAGTTAATTCATGCGATTGTGACCATGTTATTACAACCAATTTGTACCCTGAATAATCAAACGGTTAGGAATATATGGATATTATCCTTATTTCACAGTAATCTATATACTACTACTAAATATGAGTGTGTATCAATGGCCATGTTAGTTTCCTCATTTTCGTGATGTAGAAACATGCACCACACTGTTGGTTTCATCTAACCATACATTAGGGAAGTAAATGTGCATATGGAGAACTCTATATTTGGAAGTAGTGAAATCCTGCAATGCTTACCATGTGTACATACCTATATTCGCCCTTCAGCAATCAATGGCTAGAATAATATCCTCACAAAAAATTTTGCCAACAGAACACGAGTATATAACAATGCATGGTCTGTTAGTTACCTTGAAGAATTTGTTTGTGAGGACAGAACATGATTACATAACATGCATGGCATGGTAGTTTCCTGTGAAGAATCGATTGCGAGATAACATGAGTATAACCATGCATGGCACTTCTATATTTTCGAACCCAGTATACATTTCCCTGTATTTTCCTCCCAGTTCCAACAGGGACATATCAATGTTGTTTCTTGAATTATCCTACTCATACTCTGAACAATGCTAATCTTACATTAACAATGCATGTCCTTTTTGATATGATGCAGTGTCCCTCTGATTCTTGCCCTTTGTAATTACACCACCTTTGCCAAAAACAGGGAAGCACAACTGGTTCCTCGCTCGATTAGACGACGGCAAAAGACTGATGATCATTCGAACACATGAGCCGGAAAAGTTATATTGCAAAAAACCCACTGTATACAAGCATTGTGTAATACGTGAGTATCCTGGACGATGGTATTACGTCTATGAGCAGGATACCAGCTTGTTGGGGCCTTTAGGATTTTTTAGTTGGAGGCGGGTAAACAACCTTGGTTCACACTCTCTGTTTCTCGGAATCAATTATCCGATTAACTAGGAGATCATCGTTGGCAAGGACCTTGATGGCAGAGAGGCTCTGATTGCTATGGAAAACTGTGTCTACACGACGAGCCCTAGGAGTTCGGGAGCATACTCCCCTGATTGTCAACGATACAGCCTGCAGCCAAAAGAAGGTGAGAATGACAAAGGCATCCGGATTAACTTTGATCCTTGGATGTCTCAATTACGACAAGCAGTGATGTGGTTCAAGCCTTGAGGTTGATAGGTAATTGGGCTGTTGCATCGAAAGGATGGAATCTTGGTGTCTCCGGATCCTTTGATGTTGAAGCGAGGCCGCAAATTATGATGGTGTTGGATCATCTCTTCGAATGACTTTGTTGTCTTTGCTGCTGGTTCTGTATGGGTAGTTCTTTCTTTTCTTATGCATATTCCTTGTCATTTGGTCATCCTCGTCTATGTCACTCTTACTATGTAATAGTTGCTACATTTAGAATGCCATTCTAAATGCGGATCACGAGAGTCTGAGCGGATGGGTACGTTTTGGTGGTGTAGCAAGACTTCTTATGAACTATCATGTCTTGTTGTTTATGTCAGTAGTAGTCACTAGTCAGTGTTTGAATGTTGTATATATCGTTGTTTCGAACTGTTTATTGTCTCGAACTACTGGTGGGCTAAATGAGGGCATCACCATTCTCAAGTGTTTAGAGTATATCTCCTTTTTCAAGTTATATAATTTGAGCTCACTTGTATTTTCGATGATGTACACTTGTTTGGGCGGTGAGGTGTCGTTGAATATGGGCGAGTAGTAACGCAATGCCAAACAGGTCAATTATGACTCTCGGGCGGGCTCTCAAAAGATCCTAAAAAAGGTCGGGCTCTCCAAAAAAGAAAGAATAAGGACTCTTAGGCCGACATGTAGGTGCCACCGGTGTTTTCGTCTTGCTTAGCGCCGAGAAACATATTGGCGGCGTGCTCGAAATTCATGCTACCTTTTCATCCCAGTCTCCCTCCCTCCCCACCTCTGGAATCTCGATTCCTACTCTGTTCCCCAAATCCCCTCCTGTACTCCCTGTACTCAAGCGCACTATCATGTCGCGGTCAACGCGGATCTCCGAGCGGAGATCACGAGGTCCATCCTGCCTTGATCGGCTGCGTCTTTGTCGCTCAACAGTGGCATGGCGGTGCTTGACGACCAGTTTGCCAGCAAAGTGCTGATGGTAACCATCAATGGCGACCGGCCTCCCGTCTCGCCAGACGACCTTGTCAAAGCTCTTGGCATTGCGCACGGCATCCAAATAAGTGACTTGCTCGTCGAAGTGCATCCGCCACCGGCTGATTTCTTCGTCGGGTTACGAACAACTTTCGATTGTAGTCGTGTGTTCGAATCTTCGGCGTTTGTTCTGTGATGGCGCTACCGGTGAGCTTTGATCGGTGGCACCCAGGATGGGGCTTGGTGCCCTCTGAGCTTGAGTTTTTAACAAAGCTTACCTTCCACGGCATGCCTCGACGTGCTTGGAACAGCGAGTCCATGAACGAGCTTATCAACGACCTTGGAGGTGAGCTCGTAAGTATGTTTGTTCCTCCAGATAGCTGGGCTCTGACGGTTATGGCATGGATGAAGAAGCTGTCCACCATACCGAAGGTGATTGGTGTTGAGATACCAGTGCAGGAACCAGTGTTGTACTATTCATCGCCACCAAGGCCGCCGCGGACCACGTTAGGGATGTACACATGTCAGTGTTCGTGCATGTCGAAGAAGTGTCCAATCCATCAATCGAAGTCCTGCCGCCGCCGCTGGTGCCAGGGTCAGTCGACGACATTCATTACAGGAGTCAACGTCAGACTTTCCCCGTGTTGCTCGGAACGATGGATGGCACATGGCCTACTTCATCGTGCGGCGGAGGCCACTGCTTCTTTGGGAGAAGAGGCAGGGCTGGCTGCCTGGATGTGCTCTAATTTGAGGTAACAACTGAATCTTGTTAGATAGTACTAGTTAAATCCGAGCTATGGGTCTAAAGCACTGATATGCCAGTACATTTGATTGTGACCTGTTCTAATTTTGTACCTGAACTTTTTTTAGAAAGGGTTGTACGTCAACTTAATGTGCTAGCAGAACTTATTGTGTTGTATGTACATTTTTCTTTGCACAACATTCAAGATATTTCCCGTCATTTATAAAGGCGATGAACCGTTATGTACGACTTCGTTGGTTTCAACATAGCCCTTCCCGTAGCGATCCACCGCTTCCATCCTGATTGTGCCGCTGCGTGAAATTTTTGTATGCAAGTTCGGTGTGCTATGATGTTCTATATGATTGTGTCAACTATATAAGTTTTTACTGATCATCAGCAATGCATATGGCTGAAAGATGTATTTACGAGCATCGACCGATGGGTCTCTCTCTCTCTATCTCTATCTCACACACACACACACGCACACACATGCGCACACGCACAAGTGGGACCCGTTGAATTATTTATTTGCTCGGACAACTTTTAATTAGGTTCCACTGTAATCTAACTTTTCTCTTAAGTTATTAATTGAGCTCAGTGACTTCAAAAAGTTGTACAGAAGCCTTGTTTGGGCCTCTCCAGCATCCCTAAATGTGGGCTGAGTAACCATGTTAGGTTGTACTGTACTACACAGGCCTTTTTTTCAACATCAGCAATGCAACTGGGCCGACATTTGTACACAATATCCGGGTCAACTTGTTATCCGCCCCGCTGGGCTGCAAAGTTTCCTAGGAGGCTTAACAAGAAAATGGACTTTAAGAAATAATAAATGGGATGTAATTATAATAACTGGGCAATTACTATGCACCAAACATGTAATTAGTTTGAAAAATATATTATTTTTGGAATTTGGAAATTTTAATTTCATTACTTGTTGCGCGCGCAATATTTCGTTGGATTTTAACGTGATACAACTTTATTTTGAAATTATATTTAACCTGACTAGAAATTTCGGATAAAAATATTTCGGATCCCATCAAAATGTGGAAATTATTTTTGAATTCTATTTTGAGCGGTTGTTTGAAATTATTAATCGTTGTCCTAGCTAGAAGTTGCGATGTACTTTTAACAAACCAGTAAATGGGCTGTAGTAAACTCCATTAGAATTGAAAAATGGGATGTACATTCTTACAAATCGCAAATGGGCTATATGTTCTCTGCCAAATCCGAGTTGTGGGCCTACTAAGTTGACGCGTACCAAGGGCTTTGTCAACTTAGTCAATATAAACGATTCTAGTTGCAGTGATTGTACGATGTCCATCCAACGGCCGTAGTGCTTCTTTAACCTCTGGTCTTCTTGCACCAGCCGCCCAAAGCAGCGTCGGTCGTGTCGCGTGCTCCTGCCTCCCGTGGCCGGCTGTGATGCCGTGGAGGCCTCACCGCCCCCTACTACTCCCACCGCTGGCCAGGCCATCCCTCTACTCACCCACACCCCCTGTTATTCTGCGGCGACGGCAGCCTCACACCGCAGCCGAACCAGTGAACCCTCGTACTCCTCTCTGCGCGGGCTACCACTGCTGCGTCTTCCCCGGCTCCGCGTCGTCCCCTTCCTAGGCCTCGCCGTCGTCCAGACCACCGCCCTGGTGCTCTCGGCGTGGCATGGTCAACGTGGTCAACGACCGACTTCCATCGGAAGAAATCAGACGTGGAGAGGCCGACAATTTGGGTCTAGGCGGCCGCAAGGAAGTGCCTCCTTATTACGCGCAAAATAATTATTCCTCCACCTGACAACATGGACCCACCGGACGAGCCACCTTATTTCACGAAAAAACTTTTCCCCCCTCACTGTTGGGACCCACCGGATGGGCCAGTGTATTTCTTGAAAAAAATGTTCCCAGTATTTGTCATTTCGGACCCACCGGAAGTGCCTCCTTATTACGCACACAAAATGAATACTCCCCACCTAGCTAGGACCCACCATGGTGGGAGGCTGACTTAATGGGCCTACTAAGTTGTTGGGACGGGGCCTTTGTCAACTTTAGTCAATATGAACGATTCTAGCTCTAGTGACCGTACGATGGCCATCCAACGGCCACAGTGCTTCTTCAACCTCTGGTGTTCTTGCTCCAGCCGCCCAAAGCAGCGCCGGTCGTGCTGCATGCTCCTGCCTCCCGTGGTCGGCTGTGCTGCCGCGGAGGCCTCACCGCCCCCTTCTATTCCCACCGCTGGCCAGGCCCTGCGGCGACGGCAGCCTCACACCGTAGCCCAACCAGTGAACCCTCGTACTCCTCTCCGCGCGGGCTTCCACTACCGCGTCTTCCCTGGCTCCCCGTCGTCCCCTTCCTAGGCCTCGCTGTCGTCCACCACCGTGGTGCTCTCGGAGCGGCGTGGTCAATGTGGTCAACGACCGACTTCCATCGGAAGAAATCAGACGTGGAGAGGCTGACAGCTGGGTCCACGGCAGCCGCAAGGAAGTGCCTCCTTATTACGCGGAAAATAATTATTCCTCCACCTGACAGCTGGGACTCACCGGACGGGCCACCAGTATTTCACGAAAAAAACATTTCCCCCTAACTGCTGGGACCCACAGGACGGGCCACCGTATTTCGCGAAAAAAGGTTCCCCCCGCTGTCAGCTCGGACCCACCTGAAGTGCCTCCTTATTACACACAAAAAAATGAATACCCCCTGCTAGCTGGGACCAACCATGGTGGGAGGCTGACTTGTGGGCCTACTAAGTTGACTGGGACGGAGGCCTTTGTCAACTTTAGTCAATATATGAACGATTCTAGCTCCAGTGACCGTACGATGTCCATCCTACGGTCGTAGTGCTTCTTCAACCTCTGGTCTTCTTGCTCCAGCCTCCTAAAGCAGCACCGGTCGTGCCGCCTGCTCCTGCCGCCCGTGGCCGGCTGTGATGCCATGGAGGCCTCACCGCCCCCTACTACACCCACCGCTGGCCAGGCCATCCCTCTACGCACCCACACCCCCTGTTCTTCTGCGGCGACGGCAGCCTCACACCGCACCAACGAGCAGGTGAACCCTCATACTCCTCTGGCGTGGGCATCCACCGCGCGTCTTCCCGGCTCCATGTTGTCCCCTTCCTAGGCCTCGCCGTCGTCCCTTGCCTGGTGCTCTCGGCGCGATGTGGTCAGCGTGGTCAAGGAATGGCTTCCATCGGACGTGGGTATGTCGTGGAGAGGTGACGGTGGGTCCACGGCATGACAAGGAAGTGCCTCCTTATTACAGCGCCAAAATAATTATTCCTCCACACGACGGCGGGGACCCACGGACGGGCCACCGTGTTTAAGCGAAAAAATGTTTCTCCACATCTCTGGGACCCACCAATTACAACCGCACGCAAGGAAGTGCGTCCGGAAACAAAATGATTCGCCCCACATTGCTGGGACCCACCAGCTACATCTTCGCACGCAAGGAAGTGCACGGCGGTCGGGACCCACCTGGTCGAAGCGTACGTAGCATTGTCATTCTGGTCGCGAACGTGTACGTACATATATACTGGTGGATGTAGAGGCGCGCACGTGTCGTAGTAGAGGTGCACACGTAGCATGTACAAGTATGTACATCGGCGAGGGTGCAAGAAAGAAAATAGGGCCACGTACGTACATACAGGCAAGGTCTCGAACACCTATCGTGCATACGTACATGGCTGGGTCGGAACGGAGAAACAACGTCGTCGTCATGTTCATGGGGAGCCAACCGGCCGGGCCGGAACGGAATACGTGGTCGTGTTTATCGGGAGGGCTTGGACGGAACAGGCGATGGAAACGAGGCCTGGCGTACCGCAAAACAGAGGAAACGGCCTTGTGTTCGACCGGCCACATTCGAAACGGGGTCCTGTTGATCGGGAGGGGCCTGGCGTACCGCCAAAGCGGAGGAAGCGGACCTCCCTACGGTCGAAGCGGGGTCATGTTGATCGGGAGGGGTGTGGCGTACCGCAAAACGGAGGAAACGGACCTCCTACGGTCGAAACGGATGTCCTGTTGATCTGGAGGGGTGTGGCGTACCGCAAAACGGACGAAACGGACCTCCTACGGTCGAAACGGAGGTCATGTTCATCGGGAGTGGTGTGGCGTACCGCAAAACGGGACTCCACGGAATACTGTGCATCTCCACCATCGACCTCCTCCAGCCTCCACGGGCTACCGTCGACCTCCTCCAGCCTCCACGGGCTCCTGTTTATCCAGCCTCCATCGCGTGCTACTCCACCGGCTACTGTTCAACCACCCCTCCCCGGGCACCCCTCCACCGCTTCACTGTTCATCCAGCCCTCCACACCACGGGGTCTGTTCAACCACCCTCCATGGCCACCCATCCACTTGTCTCACTGCTCATCTAGCCCTCCACACCACGGGGTCCTGTTCATCCGGAGGCAACGCCACCGCTCCTCGCTCATCCAAACCCCCTCCCCATAGCGCTCACTTTGTTCATCAATCGATCGGCTTGATTAGCAGTGATGAAGGAATCGCTCCATCGAGTTCGATTAACAGCCATCCATCGATCGCTCGGGTTCGATGTCGTAACTGCGGTCTGTCGCCGGGTTCGATTAGAGCCCAACGCCTCGCTCGGGTTGATTAGAGCCAACGCCTCACACACGCTGCAGCGTCACGTATGAGAAAGCAGCGCATCGCTCGGCCCCGACCTCCCACCGTAACCGCAACTCCTGAAATTTTCCTCCCCTCGCTTCTACCATGGTTTTTCCGTCATGGACGGCCCAAAGAATTTCATGCAGCTGCGTCTCCGGCCCGCCCAGGGCGAAAAGCCCATTTACATCATGATTTTTTGTCATAGAAGTAGGAGCCCACCACATCTATGATGATACCAGGTTTTGTCACAGTTATCGTCATAGAAGTGTCATATGTATGACAGGAAAAAAATTCGTTCGACCCAAAATGTCACGGATGTGTCTTTTTTTGTAGTGTTACTCTTCCTATTTTGCGCATTTTTCTTACAAATGTTTATTTAATATTGCATCCGTACACCTTGGTATGATCAGTTGGCCAGGGGCTTTTTATGGTGCCCCCATAATGCGGCCAAACAAGTCCGAACACTTTCAACAATGCGGCACCCCGTACTTATAGCACTATATGCATCAGCTCCGAATCACGTCTTGGGTCAATAGTTGGGTTTGCCCGGCTCCCTTGTTTTGGTACGTTACATTCTGTTATATCGGCTAAGGTAGCGCAGGGAGAACTACTGCGATTGTGTCCCGGTTCTTCCGGACAAGCACCTCAGTAGAGAAAGCCGAAAACTGACCGGCATGATGCGGTGAGAGCTGGTCACTGTTCGAGAGGTCTCAAAATCCTTAAAGATTGTTTCCGCTTTGGCGAGGAATCGACCTCGTCCGATTTAGGCGTATATAGCGCCCCAATTCGGCCCTCCGAATTCTAGGGGCTTCGCCGAAATTTAAAATTGTAGACTTCTATGGCTAAGTGAAAGTTATAAAGCCGCATAGTCCGATTGCCTTGTTCGCTGCGCCGGATACCTCCTTAAGGGACCAAAAATTTGTATAAAGAGTATCCGGGTTTTTTCAGGAACACCCCGGTACTAGTTACGTGGGGCCAGAAGTCGACGACTGGCCTACTTTCAGATCCTATAAACAGCCGCACAGAAGGTAATATTTTAAATCAAACAGCGCTACATAGCGCAAGTAACTTCTATTTATATATTACAATGACAGAGGTACATTTACTCAAGGATTGTATCCTGGGTACATTCATCGGCCACGAGACGAGCGCCCTTCATAACGCCATCATGATATTTCTCAGGGTAGCGATGCGCCTTGCCCTCCGGCGGCCCGTCCTTCACCAGCTTCTCCACATCCAGCTTGCCCCAATGCACCTTCGCGCGGGCAAAGGCCCGGTGGGCACCCTCAACGCAAACATATCGCTTGATAACTTCAAGCCGCGGACAGGCATCCATGATCCGCTTGATCAGGCCGAAGTAGCTAGTGGGCAAGGGCTCACCAGGCCACATCCGGACTATGAAATCTTTCATAGCCACTTTACCACATTTGTGGATTTCTACCAACCGCTTGAGTTGGTCACTTTCGAGGCATTGGGTGTTCGGCCTCAAAGACATCGGGACCAACAGCTTCTCCGTGGAGCTCCCCTCCTTGGCACGGTAGAACTCCCCGGCATCTGATACGCTGCGTGGAAGATCTGCAAATGCCCCTGGAGAGCTCCGAATTTGGGTAAGTAAAAGAAACGCCTCCTCCACATGTTTGCTTTTCATAAAGAATGTCTTACCCGCCGCTATCTTCTTGGCCGCCTGGATTTCGAGCTGTGCCTTTTCGGCTTCGGCCTTGGCATCTTTCACACTAACAAGGGCCTTCGCAAGCTCAGTCTCTTTCATCTTAAGATCATGCTCCAAGGACTCGAACTTTTTGCCGAGCTCCTGGAGCTCTTGCTGTACCTCGCCCACTCTAGCATCTTGCTTCTCGCGCTCCTTGCGCTCCAGAGCCGCCTTGTCCTCGGCCTCGGACAGCACCCTCTTCAGGGACACCACTTCGGTGGTGGCCCCTGTTACAAAGTCACGACATTTGTCGTTAGAATAACCAATTTTGCCTATTCTTCATTATATGAGAGCAGGGAATTACTCACCTTTGCCCTCTTCGAGCTACCTCCTCGTGAGGTCGAGCTCTCCCTGCGCCTGGTCCAGGTCCTGTTTTAGTCCGGCGACCTCAGCTGTGCGGACAGCAGCAGCAAGCAGCACAGCCTGCTTATTCATATAGACTTACTTTTAGGCTCCTGCGGATTATAATTGACCCTCCATTTGGCTTTTCTTTCCGAACACCAAACAGAGTATCAGGGGCTACTACCTATCGGGTGGTAATCTCACACATTTTTATTACTTACCTCAAAGCATGTTAGGAGGCTGCTGCAGGCTTCGGTTAGCCCGCTTTTGGCGGACAGAACCTTCTGAATCACCGCACTCATAAGAGTACGGTGCTCTTCATCCATGGAAGCTCCGCGAAGCGCTTCCGGCAGACGATCCGACGCCTCGGGTGTAACAGAAGTCTTCGGCACGGAGGGCTCACCCTCCCTAACGAGGGGCTGCCCGCCTAAGTCTGGAACCATTAGAGGTTCCGGAACAGTATTCGGCTGAGAGCCCAGTTTACTGCGGCTCTCATCAACATGATCCGCGGGGATCTTGAACCCCGAGTGTCCGACTTCTAGAATTCCGCCTTGGGGCGCCTCCAGAGTCACCTCCCCCCGCTCTCGGAACCTTTGGGACAACACCTCTGTGTCATCCGCAGGCTGAGGAGTAGTGGCCGTCGGGAGCGAGTTCATCGCTGAAGAACTCAAGGACCCATCCGAGGACGATACCTCGGGATGGACCCTGGTCGGACTGCATATATGTTCGGCGTTATAACAAGACTATGAAACAAAGTCACGCTAAAGTAACAATAGAGTGCGGAGACTCACGATCTCGCTAGGGGCTTCCCCCTGGGCAGCCACTCTTCATCACTGTGAGCGGCCATGGTGGAGTAGTCCGGAAGGGACGCCTTTACCTTCTTGGACGCCCTGGCCTCCCCCTCTGGGGCGGCTTTCCTCTTCTTCTCCCCCCCCCATTGCGGGGAGGTAGAACTTCTTCGTGTTTTCCCCCGCCTCCACGGGAGGAATCTGCCTCGTCGTCTTCAGACGACGTGGGTATGACGGCCTTGCGCTGGGGGCCTTTTCCGGCCTCTCCGGATGGGGCAGCCTCTTCTTCTTCTTCTTCTTCCTCCCCCTCGGGGGAGGATTGTGCCTCGTCATCCTCGGGCGAGGCGTCCGATACGACCTTACGTCGGGGACCCTTCCTGGCCCCCGGGGCCTTCTTTTCTGGTGCCTTGTAGGGCGCCGGGACTAGCATCTCCGTCAGGAGAGCATCGGCTGGACCTTCCGGCAGCGGAGCCGGACAGTCAATCCGCTCCGCTGTCTCCACATAATCCTGATCAAATACACATAATGACTTAGGACTCCCCCATGAATATATTAGGAAGAACTGAATCCGGTGGTAGTCATAAAACTTACCGGACGGGGGGGGGGGGGCATGAAGTCCGCGGTCCTCGGATATGGGGGGGGGGTACTTCGGAGGCCTTGAACAGCACCTTCCATGCGCCTTTGTGCGTCATGTCGTAGAGCTTTCGAAGCGTCTGGTGTTTGGTCGGGACGTACTCCCACAGATTGAATACCCGTCTTTGGCACGGGAGAATCCGGCGGACGAGTATGACCTGGACCACGTTGACAAGCTTGATGTTCTTGTCCTTCATATTTTTGATGCAGTTTTGGAGTCCGGTCAGCTCTGCAGGTTCGCCCCAGGTCAGGCCCTTCCTTTCCCAGGAGGTGAGCCGCGTAGGGGTTCCGGATCGGAATTCGGGGGCCGCCGCAAAGTTGGCGCCGCGCGGCTCGGTGATGTAGAACCACCCCGATTGCCTCCCTTTCACGGTCTCCGCGAAGGAGCCGTCAAGCCAGGTGACGTTAGGCATCTTGCCCCCCATGGCCCCTCCGCACTCTGCTACGGCGCCACGATCTTTGGCTTCACGCAGAAGATTTGTAGCCACAAGCCAAAGTGAGGCTTGATGCGGAGGAAGGCCTCGCCTGCGACGATAAACGCCGAGATGTTGAGGACGAAATTTGGGGCTAGATCATGGAAATCTAGCCCATAGTAGAACATGAGCCCGCGGACGAAGGGATGAAGTGGAAATCCCAGTCCACGGACGAAGTGGGAAACAAACACGACCCTTTCATGAGGTTCCGGAGTTGGAACGACCTGCCCAGCGTCCGGTAGCCGGTGCGCGATGTCTGCGGCCAAGTATCCGGCCGCCCGAAGATTCGCGATATGCTTCTCCTTCACGGTGGAAGCCACCCACTTGCCTCCTGCTCCAAACATGTTTAGCTGTGCGGAGAAGACTTGGGCTAGGGCGCTGGAGCTCGAGGAAGCAAGGGTGAGCAAAGGAGGAAGAAGGCGTGGGTGAAAATGGGGAACCCTTATCCCTTTATAGAGGTGACGAAAGCGGTGTGCCTCCCCACTTGCCCGTTGAGAATCGCTTATTCCCCAAGCGCCTCGATTGATGGCGCGGTTGGGTTACCCATACCCGTATTGATGAGAATCCCGTGATAAGGGGACACGATCTCTGCTTCGACAAGATGTGTCAAGGAAACCGCCTCGCAATATGCGATGTGGCTGGTTGTGGGGAAATGGTTTGAATAATGACCCGACCGAATGACATGTCATGTGGTCAGCAGATTACATTTGTGAAATATCATTCTCTCTACGGGGGTATGTGAAGATCATTTTGCAGATCCGGACACGGTTTACGTGTTCGATGATTACTTTGGAGTATTCGGAGAAGGAACCCGCCTTGCAATGCCGAAGACAAGATTGCGCGCTGGACTCATCGTCACTGAAGCCTGGTTCAGGGGCTACTGAGGGAGTCTTGGATTAGGGGGTATCCGGACAGCCGGACTATATACTTTGTCCGGACTATTGGAGCGTGAAGATACAAGACTCAAGACTCCGTCCCGTGTCCGGATGGGACTCTCCTTTGCGTGGAAGACAAGCTTGGCGATCTGGATAATATATTTCCTTCCTTGTAACTGACTCCATGTAAACCCTAGCCCTCTCCGGTGTCTATATAAACCGGAGAGGATGGTCCATAGAAGGCCGATCACGATCACAACCATAATCATCATAGGCTAGCTCCTAGGGTTTAGCCTCTACGATCTCGTTGTAGATCTACTCTTGTACTACTCATATCATCAATATTAATCAAGCAGGAAGTAGGGTTTTACCTCCATCGAGAGGGCCCGAACCTGGGTAAACATTGTGTCCCTTGCTTTCTGTTACCATCAGCCTAAGACGCACAGATCAGGACCCCCTACCCGAGATCCGCTGGTTTTGACACCGACAGTGCCCGGTAGTGGGCTCGATCTTACAGTGCTTGATCCCAGTGACAGAAAGGGAACCGACACGTATGTATCATTGCTACTAAGGATAAAATGACGGGATCTATATCTGCCGCAATAGATAAATGGATCTTGTCTACATCATGTCATCGTTCTTATTGCATTACTCCGTTTTTCCATGAACTTAATACACTAGATGCATGCTGGATAGCGGGCGATGTCTGGAGTAATAGTAGTAGATGCAGGCAGGAGTCGGTCTACTAATCTTGGACGTGATGCTTATGTAATGATCATTTCCTGGATATTGTCATAATTATTTGAAGTTCTATCAATTGCCCAATAGTAATGTGTTCACCCACCATTTGCTATCTTTGTCGAGAGAAGCCACTAGTGAAATCTACGGGCCCCGGGTCTTCTTCTCATATATTTGCTCTGCGGTCTATTTTATTTGCACTTTTTGTTCAGATCTATTAAACCAAAAATACAAAAATACTTTGTTGCACTTTATTTTATTTGTGATCTATTTATGCGATCTATTACAACTTTCTCCCATCAACACGCAATTTCTGGTGCCGTTACCTGAAAGGGATTGATAACCCCTTTAACTCGTCGGGTTGCGAGGTGTTGTTATTTGTGTGCAGGGGCTGTTACGTTGTGTTGCTTGGTTCTCATACTGGTTCGAAAACCTTGGTTTCATATCTGAGGGAAATACCTACCGCCGTTGTGCTACATCATCCCTTCCTCTTTGCAGAAATACCGACGTAGCTTGAAGCGACATCAAAAGGAATTTCTGGCGCAATTGCCGGGGAGGATCTTCAACATAACCAGGTTCCTAATCACAAAGCTCATCTCCTCGCAATTTACATTTTTTGCCATTTTCCTCTCATTTTCCTCTCCCACACTTCAGAAAAATTTGCCATTTTTTCGCCTCCCTTTTCGTTCGCCGTTTTCTTGTCGGATCTGTTTTTTGAGTGCAATCTTGTTCCGTGGTCATCATGACTCAAGAGAACACCAAATTATGTGATTTCTCAAATACCAACAACAATGATTTTATTGGCACTCCGCTTGCTCCTCCCGCCACTAGTGCGGAGACTTGTGATATTAATACCGCTTTGTTGAATCTTGTTATGAAAGATCAATTTTCCAGTACTCCTAATGAGGATGCTGCGTCCCATCTTAATACCTTTGCTGGTGTGGCTTGCCTTAGTGTAGATGAGGATCACACCCCTCTTGGTTTGCTTCAAAACAAGCTTCTTTTTCTGAAAATAATTAAAAACCACAAAAACAAATATCAAAAACCTCTTTGAATAGCACCAGAAATTCTAGGCATCAAGGAAAAATCCACCTTTTGGTGTGCTACTAGAGCTTTGTGAAACAAAGACAATGCAGAAAGAATCAAATCATTTGGACTTGTGGTTTAGAAATGGTGGCTGGTCAAAGTTTGGGTCAATTTCTGATTAAATTTGAATTAAACAGAAATTTCGGGGGGTGACGTCGAAAGCATAAAAGGAAAGTGCGCCTCCACTCGTACCGCTTCGGGCGCGAGTGGTGAGGCTGACGGGTGGGCGCCCCGCATGTCAGAAGAGAGAGAGAGAGGGGGAGCGAGATCAGAGGATGACGGCGCTTCGCCGAAGATCACGCCGGCGAGGAGGGGGTTTGGGGCTAGATGAGAGGGATAGAAATGAAGCTGGGTTCACGGTGCACCTACCCGTACCCATGGCTTGCCATGGGATGGCCGGAGCTGCTCACGGTCAAGCTCGCAAGCTGAAGTGGTGGACGAGATTCGCCGGAGCTGCTCCCGGCTAGAGGCGGCTCCGGGGGCTCGGCAGCATCCAGGCAGCACCAAGGGACCTCCAATGCTACGCCCGAGCAGTTGGTCAAGCTCGAGAGGCACCGGAGCGAGGTGACCGAGCTGCGGAGGCCGCCGGAGTTCTCTGGTCGGGGCAAACGGCCAAAGGCCTGCCCGACCGGGCTGTGGCCCTTCTACGTGTTCGTGGAGGTGGTGAGGGGTGGTGTGTGGCTAGGAATCGGGGAGGAAGGCCCTATTTATAGCCGGAGCGAGGGGGGTATCGTGTTGCCGCCGGAGTTCTGTGGAAGCTGGCGAACGGTGACGAAACGCTCCAGTGCGTGGGGGCAAGTGTGCAGCATCAATGCGGGAGTTGTCCACGCTCATGGACGACCACGGGGCCTTGAGGGAAGAGGACAAAGAACGCAGCGCCTTTGTGGCTTTTGGCCGCGACGTGCCCGTGCTCGCGGCGTCTCCGGCGTTGGCGAGCGCCAGGGAGGGGTCAAGGATGATGGGTCGAGGCTAGTGGCGCGGTGCGGAAGTTGTCGGCGAGCTCTGGCTTGAGCACGCGCCGAACAGAAGCGTTCGCGCTACCCAGAGCGCGTCGAACGCATGTCAGGCATCGTGTCCTCACGCAGTCACCGCCTTGGCATGGTCAAGACAACGTCCAAGCGCTGCCAAACCTTGTCTACACTCTAGTCCATGCAGTGTTTAGTCTAGGAACGCTGAGAACACATAGCCAGGCCGACTAGACTTGATGCAACCAAGTTGGCAAGTTTTTGACCAAAAACTTGGTCGCCAAGTTAAGCTGGCTTCTAGATGGCCATTTGGGCTGATCTCCTGGGGTTTAGGTTTTCTTAGGAGGGTAATTAAGCTCAAGAAAGATCAGGGCCAAAAGATCAAGGAAAAATGCACTTGATGTACAAAGTGCATTTCTGGTCCAGAATAGAAATGATTTTCTATAGAAAAATATTACAAAAAGTCATGCAATATTTTTGCTTGGGAAGGTGTCCCAAGGTCCAAAGAATATTCAGGAATTATTTCAGAATTTTTGGAGCAAGAAAAATGGATGTTGCTTTGGAGCACAAGTTTCTGAAAAGAGTTTCAAAGAGGAAAATGAATATTTTTCTTTTATGAAAAATATTAATTTGATTATTTTGGGGATTTATGAGAGAAATAATGTTGAATGAGGAGAAGATAGGTCACTTGGGTGAAAGTCAAGGGTATGCCCAAGTGACAAGTCCATTTGAAATGATTCCACAATCCAAATCAAGGCAAGACAAAAACCAAGTCCGGAAACAGAGAGAAGGCAAGTCCGGAAAAAGAGAGAAGGCAAAATCCAGGCTGTCACATATGAGCATTATTAAGGTACACATCAATAACATGTATACCAAATATACCTTTATTCACTTTGCCATCCTTCTTATCCACCAAATACTTGGGGCAGTTCCGCTTTCAGTGACCAGTCCCTTTGCAGTAGAAGCACTCAGTTTCAGGCTTGGGTCCAGACTTAGTCTTCTTCCCGGGAGTGACAACTTTCTTGCCATTCTTCTTGAAGTTCCCCTTCTTTCCATTGCCCTTTTTTCTTGAAACTAGTGGTCTTGTTAACCATCAACACTTGATGTTCTTTCTTGATTTCTACCTCGGCGGCTTTGAGCATAGCGAAGAGCTCGGGAATTGTCTTATCCATCCCTTGCATATTATAGTTCATCATGAAGCCTTTGTAGCTTGGTGGCGGTGATTGAAGAACTCTGTCAATAACACTATCTCCGAAAGATTAACTCCCAGCTGAGTCAAGTGGTTATGATACCCAGACATTCTGAGTATGTGTTCACCTTGTAACTGTTCTCCTCCATCTTGCAGCTATAGAACTTGTTGGAGACTTCATATCTCTCAACTCGGGCATTTGCTTGAAATATTAACTACAATTCCTGGAACATCTCATATGGTCCATGACATTCGAAATGTCTTTGAAGTCCCGATTCTAAGCCGTAGAGCATGGCACACTGAACTATAGAGTAGTCATCAGACCGTGTCTGCCTGATGTTCAAAGCGTCTACATTAGCGGGAGGGGGCTTGTCACCTAGCGGTGCATCAAGGACATAATTCTTCTGTGCAGCAATGAGGATAATCCTCAAGTTATGGACCCAGTCCGTGTAGTTGCTACCATCATCTTTCAACTTAGCTTTCTCTAGGAACGCATCAAAATTCCAGGGAATGGTAGAACGGGCCATTGATCTACAACATAGATATACAAAAACTATCAGGACGAAGTTCATGATAAATTAAGTTCAATTAATCATATTACTTAAGAACTCCCACTTAGATGGACATCCCTTGAGTCCTCTAAATGATATGTGATCCATATCAACTAAACCATGTGCAATCATCATGTGAGATGGAGTAGTTTTCAATGGTAAAAATCTCTATGTTGATAATATCTACTATATGATTCACATTCGACCTTTCGGTCTCCAGTGTTCCGAGGCCATGTCTGTACATGCTAGGCTCGTCATGTTTAACCCGATTATTCCGCATGTGCAAAGCTGTCAGGACCCCGATTCTAAGTCACACCGATCTAGCCTGTAACACCTCATATCACTTTGTGGCCTCACGCACGGTATTCCCACGGGTGTCGCCTTACCATGGCCCGGGATCGTTTGCGCCTTTTGGCTCACGTATATGATAGTGTCGCTAGCATCCATATGATGAGAACCGGGCCGACATGACTAGTCATGAACCCAAAGTGGCACTAACTTATGGGGACAGGCATACATGAATCAACATCGAGCATGTCGGTCAAGCGTCTTGAATCCGGGCTGCAACCTTTGGGCTAATAGGACTCAGGAACCCAGGCTGTAGCAAGCTAGGCGAGGACTCCGGATGTCACCGCGTGACATTTCCCGAAGAACGGACACAAGAACGAAGTGAATCACATGCCCGGCGATCAAGTGTTAGGAGGCGGTAGTCTTTGGGCTAGCAGGACTCCGGTGAACTGGCCAGCGGACTACTATGGCTCATGGATGCACAAGACTACATTTCCCCATAAGATAGGCTACCAAGGATAAACAACTAGGTTGTCGGATCCCACACATACCAAGCATTTCAATCATACACACAATATGCTCGATATGTGTAAATACAACATGGCATCACAACATAACTCTACGACTCAAGTATTTATTCATTAGGCTCCGAGGAGCGAGATATTACAAACATGGGTCTCTCGACCCAGCATTCAGAACATTCATGCAACAAGTGGAAGCATTACATGTCTGAGTACATACATCTACAAATGAAAAAGGATGAAGAGCCTGACTATCTACAACATCCGATCAAGATCGTAGCTGAGGTACAAGCTACTTGTCTAAGTTCACGAGAACACTAGTAAGACCGAAGTCTTCGCTGCAAAAACATAAATAAAACAACATGAGTACAAAGGTACTCAGCAAGACTTACATCAGATCCTATTATACATGCATTAGTATCAAGAGGGTATTGTGGAGTTTAGTTGCAGCAAGCCAGCTTTGACTCAGTGGCTATCCTGTTCTACGACTACAAGAACTTCTTTGAGGTGATATGGCGCACACGAGTCCACTAGTCACCACACAATACACTACTATGGATTCATCCCCGTCTCCCTACGAGAAGGCCATCCATGTACTCCTACATGGCCTCTCACCGCTACCTTTACCAAATCATGATCACACACTTAACTCTCAGCATCAGAACATAGAGCACTACACTCCAATTCATTCCCAATGAATCAGACCTGACACAACTCTAAGCAATAGCAGGCATGGCATGGTAGGAACACAACATGCTCAATCAACTCTTACACATGCTAGTGGGTTTCAACTATTTCTTGTGGCAATGACAGGTCATGCAGGAGGAATGGGTTCAACTACCGCAGCACAAAGTAGCAGATGAATCGTTGTTGTCCTAATGCAATAACTGAGAGCAGGAGCGAGAGAGTAGGATTGTATCGGAATGAACAAGGGGGTTTGCTTGCCTGGTAGATCAACAAGGGAGGCACTGCTTCACAGACAGGTACTCTGGAACGGTCTCCGGAGCAAGACCTATCGAGAAGGAACGGTGCCAACAATCAATACACAAGCATATGCAACAATATGATGCATGAACATGGCATGAAGATGTGATGTTTTTTGAACTAATGCAACTAGTATTCAAATTGAATGAAGTCCATTTGAACCAAGGGTTCAAATGCAACTCCAAAGTAAACTCTTTATAAATGCCATTATAGTGTTTCACTTATACAGTAGGTATAAGTTGGTTTTTCATGCATGAAACTAGTACAGATGGATAGATTGCATTTTTCTGATAATTTTTCATATATAAATTATTTCAATCTGAGCTACAATTCAATTTCTACGATTTATTTGAAGTTTATAGCATTTTCTGAATTTTCCTAATTTAATTTAAATCCAGAAAATAATAATTGCGTCAGCATGACGACATCATGACGTCAGCAGGTCAATCGGGGCCGAACAGGGTCAAACCTGATGTGTGGGGTCCACACGTCAGTGACTCAGTATGGAACGCAGTCGACCGATGGGCGAGTGTTATTTGGCGTGGCAGGGTCAAACTGACAAGTGGGGCCGGCTGGATTAATCTAAACTAAACAGGGAATAAATCCCAGGGTTAACTAAAAGTGGGGTCCATCCGTCAGTGACCTAGGGGATTGGTTAGTGGCGTCATTAGCCACTAATGGCGGTGCCACGTCGGCACGGCCAGAGTTGAGCCGCCGGCGACGTCCAGAGACGGCGGCGATGCTCGGGTTTTGCTTTCCGGCGACTATATGGACGGCGAAGTGCGTCCACGCGACGAGGAGACTCGTCCGCGTCGGGTGGTGCACGCAGCAGCAGCTCCGGTGGCCTAGGTCGACGGCGGCAGCAACTTGCGCGGTGGCCGGAGTTCGGTGAAGATGGACAGAGCGCTATGGTGCACGGGAGGAAGAGTGGTAGGTGCTCACGGGTTCACGAGCAGCCGAGGGCAACGGCAGTGTGGTCCGACGCGACGTGTGTGGGCTCTAGCCACGGCGACCTCGTGGCCGGCGGCGATGAGCTCTCGGGCTCGATGGAGCCCGCGGTTAGAGGAATAAATCGGCATCGGGGAGAGGGAGGTTCGGTGCGGGGGCTCACAGCGAGACCAGCGAGCGTGAGGGCGAGGTCGGGGACGCCCGGTAGCTCCCGAATCGACGGTGAGGATCCACAGCGGCCGGAGGCGAAGATGGCGACGGTGACGGCTCCACGGGGCGCTCCGGCTTGCGTGGCTCGGTGGAGAGCTTCAGAGCGAGGTGGCGGAGCTCCTGCGCGTGTCGGAGAGGCGAAGGGAGGCGGTGGCTACGGCAACGGTGTCGGTGGCGGCAGCTCGCTTCCGGTGGTGCTTTCGAGGGAGAGGCGGATGAGGAGAGACACGGAGAGAGAGTGAGAGCGGTCCAGGCGGGCGTGTCGTCGCCCAGACGCATCGCGGAGGGACAGGCAAGCGAGGAGGAGGAGGTGGCCGGCGTGGCGGTCTTGGCGCCAAGACGTCGAACCTGCCCGTCCTCTGGCGGAGGAAAGGCAAACGAGGAGGAGGCGGGCTGGGCCAGTTCTTTGAGCTCTTGTGATCTTTGAGCAGCCACGAAATTTGAGCAGCGAGTAGGTCGAGTAGGTTTTTCCCATTTTGTTTCTTTTCTATTTTTCTGACATATGTTTTGATTTAGTATAAACACTAAATCATTTTATTTACTTATGCCAATTTTTGTAGGAACTAGTGGTATTATTCCAGAGCTCCCCAACAAGTAGCACGATTTTTGGACATATATTATATATATATAACATATATATGAACAATGCAAATAATTATTCATTAATTCCAAATGCCCAAAATAAATACTTATGAGCTCCTAAAAATATTGGTTTGATTTTTATCTCTGTCCAATATTTTCAGAGAGCAACATGAGAATTTTATCTTGGACCCTTTTGGAGCAATTTTTATTGGGTCATTTCCAGAGATGATTCTGAGGGTTTCACAATTCCTCATTTCAAATTTAATTGGAATTTAAACATGATGCACACATGAATGGCTATCCTTGAGCATAACAGAACTAGGGATGTGACAACTCGCCCCCACTTGAAAGAATCTCGTCCCGAGATCCAGGGGTCGACGGAAAGAAAGCGGGGTACTCCAGTCGAAGACGATCTTCTTGCTCCCAGGTAGCTTCTCTCTCGGAATGATGAGACCACTGAACCTTGAGAAACTTGATGTTATGACGTCGAGTGACATGCTCTGCTTGATCAAGAATGTGAACTGGATACTCTCGATATGTGAGGTTATCTTGGAGATCAAGCGTTTTGTGGTCCACTCCACGGATAGGATCCGAGAAGCAACGCGTGAGTTGAGAGACGTGGAAGACATCATGCACTCTGGAAAGATGTGGGGGTAGTTCCAACTGGTAGGCAACCTCTCCTCGTTTGGCGAGAATGCGAAAGGACCAATGTAACGAGGAGCCAACTTGCCCTTGATCTTGAAACGATGGGTACCCTTCAAAGGAGTAACCCGAAGGTAAGCTTTGTCGCCAATTTCATAAGTCATATCCTTATGATGACGATCATACTGGCTCTTTTGACGAGACTGGGCTGTTTTCAAATTCTCACGAATGGTGCGAACTTGCTCTTCTGCCTCCTGGATCATGCTCGGTCCAAAGAATTGTCTTTCGCCGGTTTCTGACCAGTTCGAAGGTGCTCGACATCTTCGTCCATAGAGAATCTCAAAAGGAGCTTTCTTGAGACTGGATTGATAGCTATTGTTATAAGCAAACTCGGCAAAAGGAAGACATTTCTCCCAATCCATACCGAATGAGATAACACAAGCTCTAAGCATGTCTTTGAGAATTTGGTTGACCCTTTCCACTGACCACTAATTGAGGGTGGAAAGCGGTACTGAAGGAAAGATGGGTTCCCATGGCAGTTTGGAAACTCTCCCAGAAATGAGAAGTGAAAAGACTGCCACGGTCTGAATTGATCTCTAGTGGAACACCAAGAAGTGACACTATTCGAGAAATATATAAGTCAATGAGCTGACTAGCGATGATACTCTCGAACAGGTAGGAAGTGCGCCACTTTGGAGAGACAATCAATGACTACGAAGATAGCATTATTCCCTTTCTTGGTCACAGGAAAGCGGTGATGAAGTCCATACCAACTTTATCCCATTTCCACTCAGGAATGGCTAAAAAATTTGAAGAAGGGTGCCAGCAGGCCTTTGATGCTCTGCCTTAACACGACGACAAACATCACAATTAGCAACGAAGTCGGCGATTTCTCTCTTCATCCTAGTCCACCAGAACCTCTGGCGTAGGTCCTGATACATCTTAGTACTACCGGGATGAATTGTGAGAGGAGATTCATGCGCCTCCTTAAGGATCAGTTGCCAAAGATGTTGCTTCTTGGGAACCACCAGACGGTTCTAGAAGAAGACAACACCTCGATCATCAATAGAGAAACTACCAGCAGCTCCCTTATTCACGTTATCCTTGATTCGAGAAATACCCGTATCATACTGCTAGCTAGTTATGATCTGATCCTTAAGAGTAGGTTTCGCCACCAAGGTAGAAAGGAATCCGTGAGGAGCAATGTGAAGATTAAGCTTACAAAATTCCTCATGGAGAAGTGGTTGGCCCTACCGCAACATGAGATTGTTGCAATAGGACATACGACTTAGCGCATCAGCCATGACGTTGGCTTTGCCTGGGGTGTAAGTAATCCCTAGATCATAATCTGGGACCAAGTCCAACTAACGTCTTTGCCTAAGGTTCAAATCTGGTTGGGTGAAGATATACTTGAGACTCTGGTGATCGGTGTAGATCTATAGCGTTTACCAAGAAGGTAATGTCGCCCGGAGTTTTGAGTGCATAGACTACGGCTGCAAGCTCTAGATCATGTGTAGGATAATTCTCCTCATGTGGATGCAAGCGCCGAGATGCATAGGCAATCACATGACGATCCTGCATAAGAATGCAACCTAGTCCTGTCAGTATCGCGATGTAGATAACAAAGTCTTTAGTGAAATCCGGTGGCACAAGTATGGGAGCAGAAGTCGGGCATCTTTTAGTTCTGAAAACTGTACTCACCGTGGGGACCACTCGAACTTTTTATCCTTCTTGAGAATTTCCGTGAGGGGTTTAGCTACTTTGGAGAAGTTTTCAACAAAGCGGCGACAATAGCTGGCTAGACCAAGGAAACTCCTAACTTGTTTAATGGTTTCAGGTGGAGTCCAATCGAGAACGGCCTTAACTCTCTCGGGATTGATAGCAATGCCCTTACCAGAGATTACGTGGCCTAGGTAGGTCACTTCTGGCAACCAAAATTCATACTTGGAGAACTTGGCATAAAGGCGGTGCTCTCTAAGTTTTTCTAGCACAAGTCTAAGATGTTCGGCATGCTCTTCATCGTTCTTCAAGTAAATAAGAATGTCATCGAGGTAAACCACGATGAACTTATCTAAGTACTCTATGAAGATCGAGTTCATCAAGTGGGAGAATGTAGCTGGAGCGTTGGTTAGACCAAAGGACATGGCGGTGTACTCGTACTGGCCATAACGAGTGACAAAGGCTGTTTTAGGAATGTTCGTGTTTCTGATCTTGATTTGGTGGTAGCCTAACCTCAAATCCATCTTAGAGAAGATTGAGGATCCAGCGAGCTGATCATACAGGTCGTTGATCCTGGGGAGCGGATACTTGTTCTTTATCGTGACCAAATTAACGGGACGATAGTCTACAACCATCTGGTCTGTACCATCCTTCTTCTTGACAAAGAGGACGGGGCAAGCCCAAGGAGAAGAACTAGGAGGGATGAAACCCTTTTGCAAGGACTCATCAAGTTGTTTCTTAAGCTCGGCTAGTTCTAGGGGTGCCATCTTGAAAGGTCTCCTAGAGATTGGAGCGGTTCCTGGGATAAGATCTATGACGAACTCTACCTCTCTGTTAGGTGGAACACCTGGCAGTTCCTCTGGAAAGACGTCCGGAAAGTCACGGACTACCGGGATACCTTCAAGGTCTGGAAGAGGGCTGGCATTAAGAGAATAGAGTTGACGCTTTGCAACTTCTGGTGGAGCGGTGACTACCTTGCCGGATGGGTGTGTAAAATTTGAACAGACACTGGTGTAACAATCAATCTTGGCATGATGAGCTGTCATCCAGTCCATACCCAAAATGATGTTAATATCTGAGGACTTGAGGGCTACAAGTGATGCAAGGAATACAAGTCTATCAAGAAGGATTTCATTTCCATAGCTTATTCTGGTGATTTGCCATCTAGACCCTGGGGTTTGGATTTCAAGTGGAGTTGGCATGTCACAAAATGACATGTCGTGCAAACGAGCATAGCCTTCAGAAATGAAAGAATGAGATTCTCAAGTATCGAACAAAACCGATGTTGGATGGCAATTGACAAGGACTGTACCAAGAACGACATCCGGATCATCATGAGCGTCTTTAGCTGAGACGTGATGCACACGTCCACGTTCAGTGGGAGCTGACTTGACACTGATCATCTTGTATGGTGGCTTACCACGGCCAATAGGCTTCTCGGGCTGGGGTGGAGCATAACTGGCTTGAGACCAGTCACGTGCATAGTGTCCTGGCTTCCCGCATGTGAAGAAATTCCCTGAAGTTGGACGTGGACCCGCATTGACAAGCGGTCTACCAATAGGCCTGGGTGGAGCATACTGCTGAACTGGGTGAGGTGCCGCATAAGATGGCCTCGGTGAATATCTGGGTGGAAGAACAGAGTTCGAAATCCAAATCCGGCGCTTCTGAGAACTAGAACTGGAGGAAGATACCAAATCACGGGTGTGCTTACGAGACTCCTCGTAAGTGAGTTGAGTTGTCTCTGCATTAATGGCCTTGTTCACAAGTGCCTGGAATGTATCACAATGATGCAGGTGGAGATCACGACGCAACTTGGGATTGAGACCCTTCCGGAACCTAGCCTGCTTCTTGGCGTCCGTGGACACCTCTTCTGAAGTATAGCGGGCAAGGTTCTCGAACTCTCTGTTGTAGGCATCAACAGCCATCTTACCCTGGGTGAAACTACAGAACTCTTCTCTCTTGCGATCAATGAGGGCCTGGGGAATGTGATGCTCGCGAAAAGCCTCAGTGAAATCTCTCCAGGTAGGAATCTGGCCAGCTGGAAGCATAGCCTCATAGTTCTGCCACCAAAGACTAGCAGGACCTTCCAGGTGGTATGTGGCATAGGTGACCTTGTCATCTTCAGCTACGTTCGCAGAATGCAACTGATGAGTGATGCTACGGAGCCAGTCATCTGCATCGAGTGGCTCATAGAATGATGAAAAGTGGGTGGGTGCAAGCGAATGAAGTCATGAATGGTCACAGATCCTTTGAACTGATGTGCGGTGTTCTCCTTGATACGTGCCAACAAGCGGTTAGACTCACGCTTGTTCCTCTCCATCTCTAACATGAACTCTGTCAATGAAGGCTGGTCGGGAGGATCCTCCTCCCTACCATCTCCGTGGTTCTGGCTACGAGCAACAGAACTTCGCTTAACTGATGACATCCTGAGAAACGAAACCAAGGATGGAATTCAACATCAACTATAGGCTATAGAATGTAGGACAAGGAAATTAGTAACTCTCGAACTCCTAGGGCAATTCCGGCAGCATAACGGCAGTAAATTGCTCAGAATGAGACATCCTGCCAAAATGGGGTAGCACCATACTCAATATCATCACCCAAAGGTTCTGGGGTAATGCTAAACAGGCTACACCGGAAGTACTCGAAACTGGGATATGACTCAGACCAACCAATCCTATGGGACTACGGAGTAGTAACACGCGATCCTGATAGACGGAAAAGAAATCCTAGTTCCTTAACCCCGTAGGAAAGATAAGATGACTCAGATCAGAAGGCCATGAGGTATAAGGACTAAAAAGAGCCTTACATTCCTTCCCACAATCAATTCCCTTACATAATTAAATAATTTCTAGACTCAACTTCGACCAGATTGGCTTGGTAATCCTACAGGCACTCAGGCTCTGATACCAAAGATGTCAGGACCCCGATTCTAAGTCACACCGATCTAGCCTGTAACACCTCATATCACTTTGTGGCCTCACGCACGGTATTCCCACGGGTGTCGCCTTACCATGGCCCGGGATCGTTTGCGCCTTTTGGCTCACGTATATGATAGTGTCGCTAGCATCCATATGATGAGAGAACCGGGCCGCATGACTAGTCGTGAACCCAAAGTGGCACTAACTACGGGGACAGGCATACATGAATCAACATCGAGCATGTCCGTCGGCGATTATGCGAATCCGGGCTGTAACCTTTGGGCTAACAGGACTCCGGGAACCCGGGCTGTAGCAGGCTAGGAAGGACTCCGGATGACACAGCGTGACATTTCCCGAAGGGACAGACATAAGGCAAGTGAATCACATGCCCGGCTTGATCAAGTGTTAGGAGCAGTAGTCTTTGGGCTAGCAGGACTCCGGTGAACCGGGCTGTAGCGGACTACTGTGGCTCATGGATGCACAAGACTACATTTCCCCATAAGAGAGGCTACCAAGGATAAACAACTAGGTTGTCAGATCCCACACATACCAAGCATTTCAATCATACGCACAATATGCTCGATATGTGTAAATACAACATGGCATCACAACATAACTCCACGACTCAAGTATTTATTCATTAGGCTCCGAGGAGCGAGATATTACAAACACGGGTCTCTCGACCCAGCATTCAGAGCATTCATGCAACAAGCGGAAGCATTACATGTCTGAGTACAGACATCTACAAATGAAAAAGGATGAAGAGCCTGACTATCTACAACATCCGATCAAGATCGCAGCTGAGGTACAAGCTACTTGTCGAAGTTCACGAGAACACTAGTAAGACCGAAGTCTTCGCTGCAAAAACATAAATAAAACAACATGAGTACAAAGGTACTCATCAAGACTTACATCAGATCCTATTATACATGCATTAGTATCAAGAGGGTATTGTGGAGTTTAGTTGCAGCAAGCCAGCTTTGACTCACTGGCTATCCTGTTCTACGACTACAAGAACTTCTTTGAGGTGATATAGGCGCTGCAGGTCCACTAGTCACCACACAATACACTACTATGGATTCATCCCCGTCTCGCTATGAGAAGGCCATCCATAGCACTCACACTTGTCTTGAGCATTTTAGAGTATCCACTTCAAGTTCTCTATGTACCACGTAAGCATCCAAGAAGTCCATAACCGCGGACCCGGCTATGTTAACCCTGCAGGGGTGTACTTCTTCACACACGCTCTCGCCACTTACCGCCATGTACACGTCATGTATCTCGGCAACCTTCAAGCGGAAGCCTGGCGAGGGTGTCGGCCACGACCTGACTAACCACACAAGACTCTAGTCCAGGTTTATCGCCTATTCGGGTTCCATCCGCAAGGAGATCCGGCCGAGGTTTTGCTCACGGCCCCAAACGATGTGTGCAGGGTTCCCGAGCCCACCATCCGGGTGCCACTCGATACACCAGGCCACGTGTGCCTAGTCTGTCCCAAGCCCACCCTGTCGGGTGCCACTTGGTAGAAAAATAGCACTACCTACAAACACCAGAAACTAGTTGCGACTCCTGGACAGAGATCAAGTCGGTTAATAAGTCGAGAGAATCAATTAAGGACCCCAATGTGTGGTAATATCGAGTCATTGGACAACATACATAGAACTCAGTGCTTAAGGATGGTTCCAGTGAGACAACCCACCATGTAGTCCTACATGGCCTCTCACCGCTACCTTTACCAAATCGTGTTCACACACTTAACTCTCAGCATCAGAACATAGAGCACTGCACTCCAATTCATTCCCAATGAATCAGACCTGACACAACTCTAAGAAATAGCAGGCATGGCATGGTAGGAACACAACATGGCTCAATCAACTCCTACACATGCTAGTGGGTTTCAACTATTTACTGTGGCAATGACAGGTCATCCAGAGGAATGGGTTCAACTACCGCAACAAAAAGTAGCAGATGAATCGTTGTTGTCCTAATGCAATAATTAAGAGCAGGAGCGAGAGAGTAGGATTGTATCTGAATGAACAAGGGGCTTGCTTGCCTGGTAGATCAACAAGGGAGGCACTGCTTCACAGACAGGTACTCTCGAACGGTCTCCGGAGCAAGACCTATCGAGAAGGAACGGTGCCAACAATCAATACACAAGCATATGCAACAATATGATGCATGAACATGGCATGAAGATGTGATGTTGTTTGAACCAATGCAACTAGTATTCAAATTGAATGAAGTCCATTTGAACCAAGGGTTCAAATGCAACTCCAAAGTAAGCTCTTTATAAATGCCATTATAATGTTTCACTTATACAGTAGGTATAAGTTGGTTTGTCATGGATGAAACTAGTACAGATGGATAGATTGCATTTTTCTGATAATTTTTCATATATAAATTATTTCAATCTGAGCTACGGTTGAATTTCTGCGATTTTTTTGAAGTTTATAGTATTTTCTGAATGTTCCTGATTTAATTTAAATCCAGAAAATAATAATTGCGTCAGCATGACGATAGCACGACGTTAGCAGGTCAACCGGAGTTGACCAGGGTCAAACCTGACGTGTGGGGGTCCACGCGTCGATGACTTCAATGAAACGAGAGGCTGACGATGGACCAGGTCAGCGGCGTGCGTGAGTCAAACTGACAAGTGGGGCCGGCTGGATTAATCTAAACTAAACAGGGAACAAATCCCAGGGTTAATTAAAAGTGGGGTCCATTCGTCAGTGACCTAGGGGGTTGGTTAGTGGCGTCATTAGCCAGTAATGGCGGTGCCACGTCGGCACGGCCGGAGTTGAGCCGCCGGCGATGTCCAGAGACGGCGGCGATGCTCGGGTTTTGCTTTCCGGCGACTATATGGACGGCGAAGTGCGTCCACACGACGAGGAGACTCGTCCGCGTCGGGTGGTGCACGCAGCAGCAGCTCCGGTGGCCTAGGTCGACGGCGGCAGCAACTTGCGCGGTGGCCGGAGTTCGGTGAAGATGGACAGAGCGCTATGGTGCACGGGAGGAAGAGTGGGTAGGTGCTCTGGGTTCCTGGGAACGCGCCGAGGACGACAGTGTGGTCCGACGCGACGTGTGTGGGCTCTAGCCACGGCGACCTCGTGGCCGGCGGCGATGAGCTCTCGGGCTCGACGGAGCCCGCGGTTAGAGGAAGAAATCGGCATCGGGGAGAGGGAGGTTCGGTGCAGGGGCTCACAGCGAGACCAGCGAGCGCGAGGGCGAGGTCGGGGACGCCCGGTAGCTCCTGAATCGACGGCGAGGATCCACGGCGGCCGGAGGTGAAGATGGCGACGGCGAAGGCTCCACGGGGCGCTCCGACTTGCGTGGCTTGGCGGAGAGCTTCAGAGCGAGGAGGCGGAGCTCCTGCGTGTGTCGGAGAGGCGAAGGGGAGGCGGTGGCTATGACAACGGTGTGGGTGGCGACGAGCTCCGCTCTGTGGTGCTCGGGGGAGAGGGGCGGACGAGGGAGAGACACGGGAGAGAGTGAGAGCGGTCCAGGGGGCGGCGTGGCGTCGTCCAGACGCATCGCGGAGGGACAGGCAGGCAGGGAGGGAGGAGGTGGCGCTGACGGCGGCGGTCTGCTGTCAAGCACGCGCCCGTCCTCCTGGCAGGAGGAAGACGACAGGGGAGGAGGCAGGCTGGGCCAGCTGCTGGGCCAGCACAAGAGCTGGGCCGCAGGTAGGTCCAGGTAGGTTTTTCCCATTTTGTTTCTTTTCTATTTTTCTGACATATGTTTTGATTTAGTATAAATACTAAATCATTTTATTTACTTATGCCAATTATTGTAGGAACTAGTGGTATTATTCCAGAGCTCCCCAACAAGTGGCACAATTTTTGGACATATATTTTATATATAACATATATATGTCCAATGCAAATAATTATTCATTAATTCCAAATGCCCAAAATAAATACTTATGAGCTCCTAAAAATATTGGTTTGATTTTATCTTTGTCCAATATTTTCAGAGAGCAACATGAGCATTTTCTTGGACCCTTTTGGAGCAATTTTTATTGGGTCATTTTCGGAGATGATTCTGAGGGTTTCACAATTCCTCATTTCAAATTTAATTGGAATTTAAACATGATGCACACATGACTGGCTATCCTTGAGCATACCAGAACTAGGGATGTGACAAAAACTATCTTGCACCCGTTGTATGTGAACGTAGAGCTTATGACACCCGATCATCACGTGGTGTCTTGGCACGATGAACTGTCGCAACGGTGCATACTTAGGAAGAACACTTATACCTTGAAATTTTAGTGAGGGATCATCTTATAATGCTACCGCCGTACTAAGCAAAATAAGATGCATAAAAGATAAACATCACATGCAATCAAAATATGTGACATGATATGGCCATCATCATCTTGTGCCTTTGATCTCCATCTCCAAAGCACCGTCATGATTTCCATTGTCACCGGCTTGACACCTTGATCTCCATCGTAGCGTCGTGGTTGTCTCACCAACTATTGCTTCTACAACTATCGCTAATGTCGGTGTGGAAACGACACCTATGGGATCACGAGAATCCCTACTACGGTTGCCGGCGCGCAGTGTTGCGAGAAGAGCAGGATTAGTAATCAGCACAAGGATCGTTTACCCAGGTTCGGGCCGCGAGGATGCGTAAAACCCTAGTCCTGCATTGATGGATGTATGGAGTTTTCTTGAGCCCTTGAACTAGCTATGGTGGCTGAGTAGTTCCAGATAGCCGAATCCTTCTCCAGTACGACATGGGCCTCCTTTTATAGTCGAAAGGGGCTGCCAAAGTGGCACACAGGAGGTGGAAAGGCGTACAGTGCTACGAACTTATCTCTCGTATTACAGTACAAGGCGCATTTAACGCACCGTTGAGGTGTCCCCTAGCTTTATCAGGGACGGGAGCGAGGCTCGTCCCGTCCGTTGCCGCTCCTCCTTGCTTCGACACGCGCCCTGGCCAACGATGCGTGCGGCGCCATGTAGGCAGGCAGGCAGCTGAGGTGGCGCGGTCGTAGGGTCTTCACGAAGATCTGCATGCCGCCACGCGGGCGCTTGCCAATCTGGCCTGGAAGCTGCATGTTGTAACGCAGGTGCCAGCCCAGTTGGTTGAGCTGACAGCTGCATGCGAACGACGATGGAGACTTGGCTGGTGCGGGCCTGGCAATGGCCCCGCTGGCGTCCTCGGTGAGGGCCTTGCCGGGTGGCCCGGCAAGGGTCTCGCTGTGGCACGCTATCGTACCCGGCAAGGATCTTGCCGGGGGTCTTGTGGCTCTCCTCGGCAAGGACCTTGCCGAGGACCGTTGCCTTTTAATCCTCATCTGATCTTGAATATTCCTTGGTCTTGACAAAGATCTGCATGCCACCATGGAGGTGCCTCCCGACCCTAGTTCCAACGTGGTTGGTTGAGCTGGATCCCGTGGGCTCGAGGGTGGCTCACTCCGCTGGTGTGGGCGAGCCACTCCGGCAAGGGTCTTGTCAGGGCTGCTGAGGCTGCCCCGGCAAGGGTCTTGCCAGGGGAGCCTGCTTCGTCCTTTTGCTTCTTTGTGTTCTTGGCCTTGGCGTCGCCTTGGCTGTCTTGGGCTTCGGTTTTACCTCGGTTCACCTCCCCCGTTCTGCTCGGTGCGGTCGTGGGCGCGGCTCCGACTGTCCGTGCATAGGTAAAGGGGTACAAAGGTGCGCCCCTTCTTTTGTACACCGGCAGGAGCCCCCGGGCCTGGGCCACACATAAGCGCGACATGTTGTTGGGCCAGGCCCAAAAATGATGCACGGGCAGGAGGGGCGGTTTTTACCGTGGTAATTTTCCGTCTGCTGTGCTTCCCCACGACCCGTGTTGAATGTGCAACGTGGAGGGGTGCGCGTGACATGGGCATCATGCGTGAGGCAGTTTCCACAGGCATGCGTCACATCGCGATATAGGGGCTGCTCGCGCCTTCCCCATGAAGAGGGAGAGGCGTAAAGGCGCGGCCCATTTACTGAATGGGTCCGGCTCGTGGTCTTCAAGGCGTCCACTCCCCATGATCACGGGGTGGGGAGAGGTCGCTTCACCCGTCCCCTCGGTTATGCACGTTTGCCACGCGTCCTCCATGCGCTTGGGGTGGCAAGCGGTGGAGACGGGAAACCGGCCCGTCGCTGGTTGGGGCAGCGGGTCGGTCTCGATTCCATGTGCCTCTGGTGGCTGGATTGGCCGAGCGGGGCGGCCGAGCCCCGACCCCGCCGCTTTATATGGAGAGGAAAGGGGGATGGCATCCCGCATTCTTCTGTCATCTATCTCCTCCTGCTTCTGCTTCTTCCTCTCATCCTCCATGGAGAAGGGGAACCCTGGTCCCTCGATGATGGCGGCGAGGGTCGCCGCTCGACAGCGCGTCCCTCCTCCTCCTGAACCCGCGGTGGTGGAGCCGGCCGTGAGGGGAAGGAGGAGGGGGCGAGGCCGTGGGCGAAGCCATGGCAGAGTGGTGCTCGGGGAAGAGGAGGACGGGGCGGCGCACCGGCCTCGCCCCTCCAATGATGCCTTTCCCAACGGAGGGCCACGTTGGAGACCAGCCCCGCGAGTTCTTCATCAGGTTGCGCCGGCCTCCGCGTCGTCGTCTTCGTCTTCCCGCCCCGTTTGCTCGGGAGATGGAGCGTGACCCACCCCAGACCCTCAAGTTGCACATGAGGGGCTGCGGGAATGGGGGTACGCGGGTCGACGTGGACTTCCCGGCTCCTCGGGTCATGTACCTCTGCCGTGGATGGAAGACGTTCACTCGCATCCACAACCTGACGGCGGGGCTCATCCTCTACTTCAAATTAATGGAGGACGGGTTGCTCTCCGTCAAGGTCTTCGGAGATTTCGGAACACGTCTGAAGTGTTGCATGGAGAGCTCCTCTGATGGAGACTTCGATGATGGAAGCTCTTCCTCGAGCGAAAGTGATGAGGAGGACAGCAGGGCAGATGATGGGGACGAGTCCGACTAGGCGTCGTACGCCCCGCGCCTGGGCGGGTGCAGCAGCAGCAGCATTTGCACCTGGCCACTCCTCCGGTGGAGTTTCGCCGGGGGAGGGGCCAGCTCCTTGAACTTCTCGGGGCCGTCTCCTTGGGCGGCTGGCGTCGGGAGGCTACAAAAGATGAAGAGGGCGGGCGGCGAGGCCGTCAACTCGGAGTACGCGAACACCAACGCCTTCGTCGCGTGTCCGGCGACCTGCCTCCTCGTCTTCCAGCTCCTTTCCTGGCACCGTCATCACCGGCCCACCCTTGGGTAGCCCCCGAGGTGTTCTCTTGGTGCTTTCTGCTGCTCGTAGCTCGCCTAGGCGCCCCTTTTGCCCTTTCCTGGCACCGTCATCACCTGCCTCCTGAGGAGAGGGACAATAAAGGGATTACGGGCATCTCATCTCTTTCTTAGTTTGTAAGCCTTCGGGCCTTCGTTAAATTTAGAACTTGTAATCCCCTTGCTCATGTTTTTCCTTCCGTATGAACTGTACCTGTGTGGGATGTTTTTAATGAAAAAGGGATGTTTGCCTGGTTTTTCGTTCGTGGGTGGACCCCGTGACAAGGAGTGAATCCTTGTTACTATTTAAGATAAACGTTTTTCGCCCGGCAACAGGCCTTGCCGTCCCCCTCACTTCGCTTGACCATTCTCGCGCCCTTGGTGGAGGCAGGGATGAAGTGGGCTTAGGCTCCTCGTTCTATCTCCTTGCCGCCGCGGCTACAACCAAATCCGGACCCAGGAGATAATCGTTAGGTATAGGAAAAAAGGGAGCACGGTAGCCTGGAGACAAAACGAGGTTTCACATGTCCCAGTTCCGTACCGAAATGCATGATAGAGGATGAAAGACTTATCTGGATCTGTAGCCCCCGGCAACCTTGTCTTGCCGCGGATGGATCCTTGTACTTGCAGCCCCCGGCATCTCTGGTTTGTTGGGGTTGGGATGCCAGTCCGTTCCCTTTCTTCCAAGTAGCTCAGCAGAAGTGCCCATGTGCCCTGCGAACCAAAGAAGGGCAGAAAAGAACAGAGAGACGCGTACTCGACCTCTAGGCTAGGGGTTAGTCGCCGCTAAGCACTATCAACCCTAACCAAGGAAGAGACTCGACCTAGCATGCATGCTATAACTTAGGGCGCCAGCGCTTCATTTATTTGTACTCAGGGTCTGCGCCTGGCTTTGTACAAAGGGTTACATGCCTTGGCGGCCAGGCTTGTACAAAAGGTGGCTTGTTGGGGGGGGGGCGGCAAGCCGCGTCTTATGGGTAAAACTTGCGAAGATGCTTGATGTTCTAGGAGTTGCTCACTGGAACAGCATCTTCGGTCTCCAGGCAGACTGCGCCAAGCCTGGTGACTCGTATTACCCGATAAGGGCCTTCCCACTTTGGCATCAACTTGTTGGAATTTTGGCCGACTGAATGCGCCGAAGAACAAGGTTTCCTTCCTCAAAGCTTTGGGCATGAACCTTGCGGCTATGGTAGCGGCGCAAGGCTTGCTGGTAGCGTGCTGCTCTCACAGCCGCCCGAAGACGATCTTCCTCAAGGAGCGTCGCCTCATCTTGCCGCAACTGCTCTTGCTCAAGCTCATCATAAGCGAGCACTCGAGGTGACCCGTATATGAGTTTTGTGGGGAGAACTGCCTCCGCCCCATATACTAGGGCAAAGGGTGTCTGACCGGTGGCTCGATTTAGTGTCGTCTTGATCGACCAAAGAACCGCCAGCAACTCATCAATCCAGCGCCTTCCGCTTTTGTGCAACCCGTCAAAGGTCTTCGTTCTTAGGCCTCGCAACACTTCAGCATTCGCCCTCTCTGCTTGCCATTGCTCCGGGGGTGTGCCACGGAAGCAAAATAGACCTTGTTGTCGAGGTCTTGAATGTACTGCATGAAGGTGTGGCTTGTGAACTGCGTGCCGTTGTCGGTGATGACTCTGTTTGGCACACCAAAACGGCAGACTAGTCCCTTGAAGAACTTGACGGCTGACTGTGTTGTCACCTTTCTCACTGACTCCACCTCTGGCCACTTTGTGAACTTGTCGATTGCAACGTACAAGTACTCAAAGCCCCGACAAAGACGGGGAAAGGGCCCGATATGTCGAGCCCCGCATCGAGAATCGCCAGGAGAGAGGGATCGTTTGAAGGGCTTGAGCTGGTTGATGAAGCTTCTTTGAATGGAACTGACACGCTTCGCACTTGGTTACTAGTGTCGTCGAATCCTGGAGGGAGGTGGCCCAGAAGAAACCTTGCCGGAACGCCTTGCCGGCAAGGGCCCTCGAACCTATGTGGGAGCCACATATGCCTCCATGTATCTCTGCCAACAGCTCCAGTCCTTCCTCCCGGGTGATGCACTTCAATTTCACACCGTTCGGCCTTCTCTGCAGGGCGTCATCGACAACCGGGTACAGAAGCGCATCGACGGGCTATTTTTCCGCTTCTTCCTGCTCCCCGGAAGTTCCCTGTTTGGAGGAAGCTGGGCGGTATGTCGCACCCACTTGAGCACAGGGCTCGGCAGCAGGACCAAAGGCATTTCCTATGCCATGGGAGCGGTTGTCTCCACGGCCAGGGCTTGACGCCTTGCCGGAGCCAGTTGCTCTTTGGCAAGCTCAGCGTCCGCGGCAACATCCTTGCCGGCAGCCCCAGGGGGCTCGCGGGAAAGTACTTGTCAGGACCTGATTTCCTCCGCGTGTTCCGCCCCGTTGACGGTTCGACGGATGGCTGAGTTAACCGGAACAAAAAGGTACCTGTTTCCACAGGTAGCTTGAATGCAGCACGCTTCGACAGGTAATCGGCGATGTCGTTCTCCGCTCAGGGAACATGCTCCGCTTGGATACCATCAAAGCGCTCCTCCAGCTTCCTCACTTCATCTATGTAGGCCTCCATCAATGGGCTCTGGTAATCCTTGTTGACTTGTCTGACGACAAGATGCGAGTCACCCCTGACGATGAGCTTCTTCACCCCGAGATCTGCCGCGATCCTAAGACCGGCAAGCAGCCCCTTGTACTCAGCACTGTTGTTTGTGGACATCTCCCTGGGAAAGTGCATTTGGATCACGTACTTGAGGTGCTCTCCGTTGGGTGCGACAAGCAGCACACCGGCACCGGCACCTTGCAGCGAGAAAGCCCTGTCAAAGTACATGATCCAGTCGCGGTCCGTTTCCTTGTCGGGGAGCGCGGTCTCTTGGATTTCTTCGTCAGGTGTTGAGGTCCATTCCGCAATGAACTCTGCCAAGATTCTGCTCTGGATTGTTGAGGTACTTTCAAACTTCAACCCGAAGCTCGACAACTCCAAGGCCCATTCCACAATCCTTCCGGTTGCATCTGGGTTGTGCAGTATCCGTTGTAGCGGGAGGCGGGTGACGACAGTGATCTCGTGGGCTTGGAAGTAATGACGCAGCTTCCTCGAGGCCATAAGGAGGCCGAAGAGCAATTTCTGCACACCGGAGTACCTCGACCTAGCCCCCTGCAAGAGGGAGCTGACAAAGTAAACCGGGTGTTGCATCTTCTTCTTCTTCTGCACCACTTCGCTCGACTGTGCGGGCGCTGCCCTGATGGCGTCAGACTCTGTCGGGGCCTTGCCTTGCCAGCACCAGGTCCTGCCGGGGGAATCTTTGGCTCGCCGTCTGCTAGTTCTGCCGTCGCCACTACCTCCTCGTCGACCTCCCTCTATGCCACCACTGCAGCGCTGACCACTTGATTCGTTGCCTCTAGATACAGCAGCAACGGTTCTTGTGGTTTAGGCGCAACCAGTATTGGCGTGGAGGAAAGGTATTTCTTCAGATCCTGCAACGCCGCCTCGGCTTCTGGGGTCCACTCCATCGGTCCTGCCTTCTTCAAGATTTTGAAGAAGGGAAGGGCGCGCTCGGCGGACATGGAGATGAATCGGCTCATGGCGGCGACGTAGCCGGTGAGTCGACGCACATCCTTGATCCTCTTGGGCACCTCAATCTGTTCAATAGCCTTGATTTTGTCTGGGTTTGCCTCGATCCCGATCGACATTTCATATTAAAGAATCCGAGAAGCTTGCCGGACGGAACGCTGAAGACACACTTCTCAGGGTTCAGCTTAAGGTTGATCTTGCGCAGGTTGGCAAATGTCTCTTCCAGATCTTGCATAAGAGTTGCCACGTCCTTAGTTTTGACCACTATGTCATCCATGTATGCCTCCATATTTCTATGGAGCTGGGGTTCAAAACCAATCTGGACTGCTCTTGCAAACGTCGAGCCAGCACTCTTCAACCCGAAAGGCATCTGTAAAAAGCAATACGTACCACATGGGGTGATGAACGTTGTATTCTCTTCATCTTCTCTTGTCATGAAGATTTGGTGGTAGCCCGAGTAGGCGTCGAGCAATGATAGCAGATCGCACCCGGCCGTGGAGTCGACAATCTTGTCGAAGCGCGGCAATGGGAAGGGGTCCTTAGGACGAGCCTTATTGATATCTGTGTAGTCAACACACAGCCTCCACTTCCCATTTGCCTTGCGCACCACTACCGGATTGGCCAACCATGTCGGGTGGAGCACTCCTCTCACCAACCCTGCCGCTTCCAACTTCCTGATCTCCTTTGTGATGAACTCCTGCCTCTCCAGAGCTTGCTTTCTGACCTTCTGCTTGACGGGCCGCGCATGAGGACAGACAGCTAGGTGGTGCTGAATCACCTCCACAGGAACACGGGGATGTCGGATGCTTGCCACGCAAACACGTCGACATTCGCCCGCAGGAAGGTGACGAGCGCGCCTTCCTATTTGCTGTTGAGGGTGGAGCCTGTGGTGAAATCCCCTCCCGTGCCATCCTCCCTGACGGACACCTTCTTGGTCTGTGGTGGCTCATATCTGGATTTCTTGCTCTTGCCGGTGGAGCTCTCTGGCACGTCCTCGATGGTAGCACAACACTCCAAGGAGGTGCGCTTGCCGAAGTGGGTGCGAGAGGTCTTGCCGGGCTTCTTCTTCCCTCCCGGGGCTTCAGCGGCAGCTGCTGCAACTGCTTCCCGGTAGTGTTGGTCGGTGCAAATCAACGCGTCCTTCTTTTCTAAGGGGACGGAGATGATGGTCAACGGCCCGGGCATGTTTAGCATGTTGTAGGCGTAGTGCGACACCGCCATGAACTTGGCTAGTGTCGGGCGGCCGAGGATCCCGTTGTAGGGCAAGGGGATCTCGGCCACGTCAAAGACGATCCTCTCCGTCTTGTGGTTCAACTCCCCTCCAAATGTCATGGGCAGCGTGACCTTCCCCTTCGGCTAGCTCCTCCCCGAATTGACCCCTTGAAACGTGCCCGTTTCCTCGAGGTCTCCATCAGGGATTTGCAGCCTATTGATCACGACGGGCGAGATCAAGTTCAGGCCGGCCCGGCCGTCGACCAACATCTTGTTCACCTTGAGGTTGCGTATCGTTGGGGAGACCAACAACTGCAAACACCAGACCGCGGTTGTGCGGTCAGGGTGGTCCTCGGCGTCAAAGATGAGGGGCGTGCTGGACCACTTCAGCATCTTCTGAGCGTCGAACGACGGCTCTGTTGTTGTAATCTCACGCGCCCACAGCTTGAGCTGGCGGTGAGATGTATGCAACGAGGCGCCACCATCGACACACATGGCCTCTGTAGCCTTCTGGAACTCTTGCTCGCCGGACTCGTCGTCCTCGTCATGATCATCGTCGTCTTGCTTCTTGTCACGGCCCCGGGCGGGCCTCTCTTGCTGGTTGTCCTTGTCGCGGCGACCTCCTTGGCCGCCACGCTTCTTGCCAAATCCCTCGGCGCCATTCTGGACCTTCTCCTTGTCCCGCCTCTCATACTCGGCCTTTTGCTTTTCAGCAAGGAGCTCGACTTGCCGGCAGTTCTGGAGGTCGTGGCCCTTGGTGCAGTGGATCTTGCAGTACTGCTTGCTGGAGCCCCATGGCTTGTCGGCAGCTGCTAAGGCCCGCTAGGTGACGCACCCGGCAATCTCCTTGTTGGGGTCGTCTACCTTGACCTTCTTGGCAGCGCCGGTGTCGTCAGACCCTTCAACGGCAAGCACGGCCTTGCCCTTGTGTTTCCTGTTGCGACGCCGGCCCTTCTTCGTCGGGGCGGCGGTGTCTTCATCAGTAGAGTCGGTTTCCGCACCGGCGTCCTCGCCGGGGTACTTCCTTCCCTCTTCAGCCCGGGCACACCTATCGGTCAGAACATAGAGTTCGGCCACATCCTTAACCTTGGTCATCGCCAGCTCTTCGCGCATCTTGTGGTTGTGCATGTTCTGATGGAACGCGCTGATCACAGCGGCGGGATGAACGTCGGGGATGTTGTACTGCACCCGGCTGAACTTCTGGATGTACTTGTGGAGGGTTTCCCCTTCCTTCTGGGGAATGATATGCAGATCACTGGCATGGCCATGAGCTTGGTGGCCTCCAATGAAGGCGCCAACAAACTCATGGCACAGATCCGACCATGAAGAAATGGAATCCTCCGGCAAGTGCATCAACCAAGACATAACATTGGGCTTTAGTGCCAACGGGAAGTAATTAGCAAGCACATTGTCGTCGCGGGCTCCGGCAGCCTGCATCGCGATGGTGTAGATGCTGAGGAACTCGGACGGATGGGTCTTGCCAGTATACTTCTCACCGATGTCGGGCTTGAACGTGCGGTGGAACGGCCACTGGAACTGCCGCAACTCATGGGTAAAGGCTGGGCAGCCCACCTCGTAAGGTAGGCCGCCGGAGCCCCCCGGCGTTGGGTGGTCCATGCCGGGTCCCGCCCGCTTGTCCGACTGGTGGCGTGTATCACGCCGGCGCTCGATAGTGGTTCAAGCATCTTCATGAGATCATTCTCGAAGAACTTGGCGCTAGTCACGGTGGGTCCGCGGGTCGGACGACGCTATAGAGATGTTGTCACAAGCATCGTCACGACAAGCCGACGCCCGCGGCGGCTGGCGAGGAGGAGGAGAGTGCACAGTGACCGCAGCACCCCTGGTCCTCCCAGCACTGGCATGTGGTGGCTCGGTGGAGCGCCGGCCCGAGGGTCCCGCCGGTCACGGATCATCTTTGTTGGCGCCAGCGACGAGGCTCCGGATGGTGACCCTCCACTCGTCGAGCTTCTCCGCAGCAGGAGGGAAGTTGAGGAGCAGTTGCGCGCGTGCCAAAGCTTCTGCTGGCGTGGGTGCATGGCAGCGACAGCTGCGTGGACCGTGGTGCGCTTCGACTTCTAACCACGTTAGAAGGATCTCTATCACGACCCAGCGACTGCGCGCCATTTTCCCCAGCACTTCGGCGGGCATGTTGAACTCCTTCGTCCCGCGGACGACACACATGGCTCTTCCCACGGCGGTGTCCAGGGTCACCGGCGTGGTGACGCTGCTCGTCGCGCACACCATGGGAAGAGCGCGCAGTGGTCGCTGGCGTGGGCGTCTTGGAGGTTGCTGCGCCGCCCGTGGGTAACTGGCGACACTCTGGAGGGCCCAGCGCCCGCTTCTTGAGGCCAGCCCGTCTTTGATTTGGTGGCATGCCGCCGTCGTCGCCTGAACGGTGCCGCTTGCGAGCTCGATCGCTGCCGAGCAATCTTTGGTGCTCGCGGACCGCGGCCCGAGTTCTGTCCGCGACCGGGCCGCTGCCCGCCCGTACTGGTACGGGCCGTTCGGCCCCCGAGGATCCGATCGCCGTGGTCGTCTTCTTCTTGGGAGCCATGGCGACGAAGAAGCGCTAGGCTAACTACTAGACCAGATTCTCACAATTGCGCCCCCTACCTGGCGCGCCAAAGATGTCGGTGTGGAACGACACCTATGGGATCACGAGAATCCCTACTATGGTTGCCGGGGCGCAGGGTTGCGAGAAGAGCAGGATTAGTAATCAGCACAAGGATCATTTACCCAGGTTCGGGCCGCGAGGATGCGTAAAACCCTAGTCCTGCATTGATGGATGTATTGAGTGTTCTTGAGCCCTCGAACTAGCTACGGTGGCTGAGTAGTTCCAGAGAGCCGAATCCTTCTCCAGTACGCCATGGGCCTCCTTTTATAGTCGAAAGGGGCTGCCACAGTGGCACACAGGAGGTGGAACGGCGTACAGTACTGCGAGCTTATCGCTCGTATTACAGGACAAGGCGCATTTAATGCGCCACGGAGGTGTCCCCTAGCTTTATCGGGGACGGGAGCGAGGCCCGTCCCGTCCATCGCCGCTCCTCCTCGCTCCGACACGCACCCTGGCCAGCGATGCGTGCGGTGCCATGTAGGCAGGCAGGCAGTTGAGGTAGCGTGCTGGTAGGGTCTTCATGAAGATCTGCATGCTGCCACGCGTGCGCTTGCCAATCTGGCCTGGAAGCTGCATGTTGCCACGTAGGTGCCAGCCCAGCTGGTTGAGCTGGCAGCTGCATGCGAACGGTGGTGGAGACTTGGCTGGTGCGGGCCTGGTAGTTGTCACGCCCAATATGCGACCCTATCCAAAAGGAACTCGACGGTCCCACCAAGGATAGACCCGCATATTGAAACGCTTTTGCAAGGTGGATATCATTACATCAACATTACATAATAGGTAGGGATACATACATAAGGCACAACTGCCACAAGAATACATCAACATCATATACAAGATCAACATCCGACTACGGATGAAACATAAACAGAAACTCAACGACATCCACCCTTTAGCCCAGGTACATCGACACGGAACCTATCCCCGATCGAAGAAGAAGCGTAAGAAGAACTCCAATACAAGCAAACATCGCTCTCACGTCATGAACATCGCAAACCTGTACCTGCAACTGTTGGTGTAGTAATCTGCGAGCCACGAGGACTCAGCAATCCCATTACCATGGGTATCAAGACTAGCAAAGCTTAAAGGGAAAGGAAGGGGTAAGGTGGTGAGGTTGCAGCAGCGACTAAGCATATATGGTGGCTAACCAACGCAAATGAGAGCGAGAAGAGAAACAAAGGAACGGTCATCAACTAGTAATGATCAAGAGGTGATCCTGAACTCCTACTTACGTCAGACATAACCCAAAAACCGTGTTCTCCTCTCGATCAACCCCGAAAAGAGACACTCACGGTTACGCACACGGTTGGTGTATTTTAGAAGAGTTTGTTTCAAGTTTACTACAACCGGATATTAACAAATTCCATCGCCACATAACGCGGGCACGGCTCTCGAAAGTTTATACCCTGCAGGTTGTCCCAACTTAGCCCATGATAAGCTCTCGCGATCAACGAAGGATATTCCTTCTCCCGGAAGACCCGATCAGTCTCGGAATCCGGCTACAAGACATTTCGACTGACAATAAAACAAGACCAGCAAAGCCGCCCGATGTGCCGACAAATCCTGATAGGAGCTGCACATATCGCGGTCTCAGGAGCACACCGGATGAGCAAGGCGTCGGGTTGGCATAAACCTGATTGCCTGTGGGGCGCCGGACATCGCCGATGCGGACCAAAGACTTTCGAAGGAGAACTGGCCCGGAGGGCTAAAATACTGAGATGACCCTCGGGCTCCAAACCCAAGGAAAAGAGGGCATAGGTGAGGCAAATGGTAAAACCAATGTTGGGCCTTGCTGGAAAAATCTTATTCAAAGCGAACTGTCAAGGGGGTCCCATAAATCACCCGACCGCGTTAGGGACGCAAAATCCGGGAACATAACACTGATATGACGGTAACTAGGGCAGCAAGAGTGGAACAAAACACCAGGCATAAGGCCGAGCCTTCCACCCTTTTACCAAGTATATAGATGCATTAATAATATAAGATATATTGTGATATCCCAACAAGTAAACATGTTCCAACAAAGAACAACATCTCCATGTTCCAACAAGGAACAAACTTCATCTTCACCTGCAACTAACAACGCTATAAGAGGGCTGAGCAAAGTGGTAACATAGCCAAACAATGGTTTGCTAGGAAGGGTACAAAAGGTTAGAGGCGACATGGCAATTTGGGATGGCTTGATAAACAGGTAATAGGTAACGCAGCATAACGATAGAACGAAGCAACTAGCATAGCAATGATAGTAATGAGATACAGGGTAGCGGTCATCTTGCCTGAAATCCCGCAAGGAAGAAGAACGAGTCCATGAAGAAGACGAACGGATGAAGCCGAACCAAGCGTAGACGAACGAATCCTCACGATCGCAACGAAACAGGAACTAACAAGAAAAGCACACAACATAGTAAACACACCACACATGAACATGACAAGATGCACAACAACCATGATGCATGACAAATCTAGATGAGGCTACTCATGGCAAGAGATGATGCAAACAAGAACAACACATCAAAGCAAGGTTAAATGAGGCCGGAAACAACATATAACAATTCCGGTAAGTCCTCATATGCAAATTTCGAAATTGGTCCAGATCTGAATAAACCTTATGTTCAAGTTGTTAAACAGCAAGTTAAGATGCACCACGATGATCTACACGAAATTCTAGTCAAGTTCCATATAAAGTTCATTAGATTCCGAGCTACGGCCTAGAAGATATGAGCAAAACAAGATAAACATGGCATTGATGCAAAATGCATACAAACATCAAGCAAACACTCTCAAAACATGGATGCAACATGATAATATGAAACTACATGCAAAATCAAGCAAGTTTCATATAGAGCACACTCAAAACGGAGCAACGGTTCAACACACACACAATACAAGTTCTAGCAACAATCTGTCCAAAACAGCAACTAGGCATATTGCAAGCATCAAAACAACATGCTACAGCATCTCAACGTAATAACAAAAGACATGGTCATGATCTACAGGTAAAGCATGACAAAACATGAACACTGAGCTATCTCCAGAAACAACTAGAACATGCTCAAAAACACATGGCAAGATTGCAAATAATAACAGTTTCAGACTTTAGCAGAAATAACATCAGGTTGCAATGTTTAGAGCTATCAAAAAACATGCTACAGGAACTTAACATGGCAAACAAAGGCATGGCGTGAATCTACTCAAAGCATAGAACAAAAGTCCCTTAATGACCATAAGCCAAAAAGGATCAGAAGATATGATGGCACCCATGTAAACATGGCAAGTTATATTACAGATTCATACATGGCAGGAACAACAATAAGTAGGCATGTTGGTGAGCTTGAACCACTCACCACAGAGCAATACATGGCATGGCAAGGCAACTCACAGTAAGAAGACATGGCATAGAAGTTATACATGGCAAGAACAACATCATAGCATGCTTGGATCAACTACAACAACCTTGGAAAAATTGAATAACATGTAAACAACCTGCCAGGAAACATTTTATAGCAAAAGTAGAGCTCGATTGACTCAAGCTATGGCACTCCATAATTGCAAACAAGGCCATGGATGGATAGAGCATAATCATATTTTCAAAAAATCCTTACTGAAGTATCTCAAAATAAGCATGGAACTCTCGGTAGCATCAAGTTTACATGGCATAAAAATATCAGCAGAACAAGGGCTGAAATCAGCAACATCATGAAGCCTAGTTTGCATGCTTGTGCTAGTCATCACAGAGATCACAAAAATACATGGCATACACCCCTGTGAAGATGGCATGGCATAGTACAAAACACATGTAGGACTCAAGTCCATAGGATGCACACATGAATCATGGCAAAAATGACAAAAGTGCATGTTCTGATAAGAATCAGAAACTAACATCACATAGCACTCTTCCAATAGCATTTCGGGAATCAAGATGAGCTCAAATGAAAATTACGCAATGAGATGAAATGATGTACTCGTCGAGGCGAACAATTTGACATATTACACGCACGAAACGGAGCTACGGATGCAGAGTTATGACATGATGAAAATGCACGAAAATAACTACAGGCACGGGGACTTAGACGATTCGGGGAAGGGGAAAAAGTCAACCTCGTCGGAACGGATTACGAGGATCGCCGGATCTCGAGGTCACCGGAGCTGCGGGCTCGCCGGAGTGGAGGGGGATGCCGACGAGGCCGGGGAGGTCGGGTCCGGGCCGGATCTGGCCGGATCCGGCCGGACTCCGGCGGGGAAGGCGGCTAGGCGACGGGCGTGAGCTCCGGTCAGGCGAAGCGCTGGTCGAGGCGGGTTGGGGCACGGGCGCAGGCGCGGCTCCGGCGAGAAGGGGAGCGGGCGACGACGGCTGCCAAGGGCGGCGGCGAAGCGGCGGCCGTGAGCACGCGCGGCGCTGATGGCGGAGGCGCCGGGCGCTGGCGGGCTGAGGCGGGAAAGCGGCGGCGGCGGGAGGCGAGATCGGCCGGCGGGCCTTTCGCTCGGGCCCCGACGGGCCGGGCGGCGAAGCGCGTGGCACCACGTGGCAGCGCGCCACAGCTCGGTGGCGACGGCAGCGACGCGGCAAGGGATGGACGCGTCCGTCGGCGGGTAGACATGTCCGGCGGCGCGGGGAGGAGTTTGCTAGGGTTTGGACTGCGCGAAAAATCCGGGGGTGCACACATATATATAGGTAAAGGGAGCTAGGAGAGTCCAAATGAGGTGCGATTTTCGCCCACACGATCGTGATCGAACGACGGAGAGCATGGAGGGGAGTTAGATGGGTTTTGGGCCACTGTGAAAGGGGTGTTGGGCTGCACACAAAAGAGGCTTTTGCGGTTACCCGGTTAACCGTTGGAGTATCAAACGACCTCCAAATGATCCGAAACTTGACAGGCGGTCTACCGGTGCTATACCAAGCCGGCTTGACAAACCTCGGTCCATTCCGAGACCGTTTAACACCCACACATGGAAAGAGGTAAAAGAGGGCACCGGGAGACATAGGAGTGCCGGATTGCAAAACGGACAACGGGGAAAATGCTCGGATGCATGAGACGAACACGTATGCAAATGCGATGCACATGATGACATGATATGAAATGCAGATGATGACATGGCAAAGTGCAACACGCAAGCACATGACATGCCAACGCTGACGAATAACTGACGGACACCTGGCGCATCAGATCCGGGGCGTTATAGTAGTGGCCCCGCTGGCTTCCTCGGTGAGGGCCTTGCCGGGTGGCCCGGCAAGGGTCTCGCCGTGGCGCGCTGTCGTCCCCGGCAAGATGTGGCTCTCCTCGGCAAGGACCTTGCCAAGGACCATTGCCTTTTAATCCTCATCTGATCTTGAATATTCCTTGGACTTGACAAAGATCTGCATGCCACCATGGAGGTGCCTCCCGAGCCCTAGTTCCAACGTGGTTGGTTGAGTTGGATCCCGTGGGCTCGAGGGTGGCTCACTCCATTGGTGTGGGCGAGCCGCACCGGGAAGGGTCTTGTCGAGGCTGCTGAGGCTGCCCCGGCAAGGGTCTTGCCGGGGGAGCCTGCTTTGTCCTTCTGCTTCTTTGTGTTCTTGGCCTTGGCGTCGCCTTGGCTGTCTTGGGCTTCGGTTTTACCTCGGTTCACCTCTCCCGTTCTACTCGATGCGGTCGTGGGCGCGGCTCCGACTATCCGTGCATACGTAAAGGGGTACAAAGGTGCGCCCCTTCTTTTGTACACCGACAGCTAACGCATAGTGATAAAGTAAAGCAATTACGGCGTTTGCTTTTCATACAATAAAGCGACAACCATAAGGCTACTGCCAGTTGCCGATAACTTTTACAAAACATGATCATCTCATACAATAACTTATATCACATCATGTCTTGACCATATCACATCACAACAAGCCCTGCAAAAACAAGTTAGACGCCCTCTACTTTGCTGTTGCAAGTTTTTACGTGGCTGCTATGGGCTTCTAGTAAGAACCATTCTTACCTACACATCAAAACCACAACGGTGATTTATCAAGTTTGCTATTTTAACCTTCAACAAGGACCGGCCGCAGTCAAATTTGATTCAACTAAAGTTGGAGAAACAGACACCCGCCAGCCACCTTTATGCAAAACTAATTGCATGTCTATCGGTGGAACTGGTCTCATGAACGTGGTCATGTAAGGTTGGTCCGGGCCGCTTCATCCAACAATATCGCCGAATCAAAATAAGACATTGGTGGTAAGCAGTATGACGATCACCACCCACAACTCTTTGTGTTCTACTCGTGCATATCATCTACGCATAAACCTGGCTCGGATGCCACTGTTGGGGAATGTAGCATGCAATTTCAAAAGAATCCTACGCTCACGCAAGATCTATCTAGGAGATGCATAGCAATGAGAGGGCAGAGTGTGTCCACGTACCCACATAGACCGAAGGCAGAAGCATTTGACAACGCAGTTGATGTAGTCAAACTTCTTCTCGTTCCGACCGATCAAGCACCGAACGTATGGCACCTCCGAGTTCTGCACACGTTCAGCTCGATGACGTCCCTCGAACTCTTGATCCAACAAAGTGTCGAGGGAGAGTTCCGTCAGCACGATGGCATGGTGACGGTGATGGTGAAGTGATCCGCGCAGGGCTTCGCCTAAGCACTACGACAATATGACCGGAGGCATAAACTATGGAGGGGGGCGCCGCACACGGCTAGGAATCAAGGTTGTGTGTTCTAGCGGTGCCCCCCCCCCATGTATATATAGGTTGAAGGGGAGGATAGGCAGCCAAGGGGGCGCCCAAGTAGGAGGAATCCTACTTGGGCCCCTAGTCCAATTTCGCCTCCCCCCTTCCCTTTTACCGGAAGGGGGAAAAGGGAAGATAGGGGGGAGGAAGGGAAGGTGGGCCGAACCCCCACCTCCTTCTACTATTCGGCCTCCTTCCTTAGGGGGGGGGCGTGTCGGTGTCAAAATCAGCCGATCTCAGGTAGGGGGTCCAGAACTGTGCGTCTGAGGATCGAAGGTAACAGGAGACAAGGGACACGATGTTTACCCAGGTTCGGGCCCTCTTAATGGAGGTAATACCCTACTTCCTGCTTGATTGACTTTGATTAGTATAGGGGTTACAAGAGTTGATCTACCTCGAGATCGTAATGGCTAAACCCTAGATGTCTAGCCTGTATGAATTCTAATAGCCTCTACGGACTAAACCCTCCGGTTTATATAGACACCAGAGGGGGCTAGGGTTATAGAGAGTCAGTTTACAGAGGAAGGAAACTACACATCCGGATGCCAATCTTGCCATCCACGCAAAGGAGAGTCACATCCAGACATGGGGAAAGGTCTTCTACCTTATATCTTCACGGCCCATCAGTCCGGCCCATGTCACATAGCCCGGATGCCTGAGGACCCCTTAATCCAGGACTCCCTCAGTAGCCCCTGAACCAGTCTTCAATGACGAGGTATTCGGCGCGTAGCTTGTCTTCGGCATTGCAAGGCGTGTTCCTCCTCCGAATATTTCAAAGTAATCTTCTGAATAAAAGAACTATATTTGGCTATGTATACCAGTCGTAACCCTCAACCATGAAGGCAAAAATACTTAATCAAAATAAGGTCTGTCAACTGACAACCCTTTCGGTGAAACGTCACGTCTGACCTCTTTATCATCTCGAACCGTTTTTTGGACCCCCACTTCGCGTCTTGAGGCATGGCCTCCACTGACACGTCTTGTCAAAACAGATATCGTGTCCGCTTATTGTGGGATCCTCATCAATACGGGTTTCGGTAATCCAACCGTGCCATTCGCACGACCCCTTGGGAATTGGCGAGTTTTAAGGCTTGAGGGAGGGCGCTTGATATTCACCGCCTATATAAGAGGATAAAGATCCACCTTTTCACCCCACTCCTTCTTCCTTCCTCTACCTTCCCATCCTCGAGCTCCAGCGCCCAAGCTTCAATCTTTCCCACCGCCACCAACCTCCCCAGCCATGTCTGGATCTGACTCTCAGGGCAAGTGGGTGGCCTCCTCCGTCACGGAGAAGGACGTCAAGGAGCTCCGGGGAGCGGGGTACCTGACTACGGACGTCGTGCACAGGCTCCCTGCCAAGAAGTAAGTCATCCCTGAGGGAGTCCTAGACTTAGGGGTCCTCGGGCGTCCGGCCTGTTGAACATGGGCCGAACCGATGGGCTATGAAGATACAAGACCGAAGACTCTCACCCGTGTCCGGATGGGACTCTCCTTGGCGTGGAAGGCAAGCTTGGCGTCCAGATATGAAGATTCCCTTCTTTGTAACCAACTTTGTACAACCCTAGTGCCCTCCGGTGTCTATATAAACCGGAGGGTTTAGTCCATAGGGACAATCATAATTGTACAGGCTAGGCTTCTAGGGTTTTAGCAATTGCGATCTCGTGGTAGATCAACTCTTGTAATACTCATATTCATCAAGATCAATCAAGAAGGAAATAGGGTATTACCTCCATAGAGAGGGCCCGAACCTGGGTAAACATCGTGTCTCCTATTACCATCGACCTTAGACGCACAGTTCGAGACCCCCTACCCGAGATCCGCCGGTTTTGACACCGACAATCCCCACCCCGGAGCCCGGCGAAAGGGTTGTGTTCATCCCCCACTTCCTCCACAGGCTAGGGTTTCCCCTCCACCCCTTCGTCTATGGCCTCATGTTCTACTACGGGCTAGATTTCCACGATCTAGCCCCGAATTCTTTCATCCACATCTCGGGGTTTATTGTCGTGTGTGAGGTGCTGCTCCGCATCCCCCCACACTTCGGCCTCTGGCTCAAGGTCTTCAATGTGAAGCCGAAGGTGGTCGACGGGCAGCATGCGGACTGCGGTGGCGCCATGGTGAGCAAGCTCCCCAACACCACTTGACCTAAAGGGGCCTTCGTGGAGACCGTAAAGGTGTGGCAACAGGAGTGGTTCTACATCACCGAACACCGCGGCGCCAGATGGGCGGCCACTCCTGAGTTCAGATCCAGGCCCCCTATGCGGCTCGCTGTCGGTGTCAAAACCGGCGGATCTGGGTAGGGGGTCCCGAACTATGTGTCTAGGATCGATGGTAACAGGAGACGGGGGACACAATGTTTTACCCAGGTTCGGGCCCTCTCTGTGGAGGTAATACCCTACTTCCTGCTTGATTGATCTTGATGAATATGAGTGTTACAAGAGTTTGATCTACCACGATATCGTAATGGCTAAACCATAGAAATCTAGCCTATGAGTATATGGTAATCAATCTGTCCTATCTGGACTATGCCCTCCAGTTTATATAGACACCGGAGAGATCTAGGGTTACATGGAGTCGGTTACATAGGAGGAAATCTTCATAATTGGTCGCCTAGCCTGCCTTCCATGCCAAGTAGAGTCCAATCTGGACACGGGTATAGTCTTCGGCCTTCATGTCTTCATAGCCCATCAGTCCGGCCCAACAGATAACAGGCCAGACGCCCGAGGACCCCTTAGTCTAGGACTCCCTCGGTAGCCCCTGAACCTGGCTTCAATGATGAGGAGTCCGTCGTGCAGATTGTCTTCGGCATTGCAAGGCGGGTTCCCCTTTTTCCGAACTCCAAGATAGTCTTCGGATGCGATGATTGTATCCGGACCTGTTATATACCATGCACAACCGCAGAGAGAATATATACATATGTTTACACAAGTCGCATATGCTGACAGCTTTTTACAACATGACATTATGTCTGTCCGGCCATAATCTTGAACCATTTTTTATCCGCCATCCCACGTTACAAAACGCGGTTGCTATTGGCATGTCTTGTCGATGCATAGGTCGTTCCCCCCTATTGCGGGATTCTCATCAATGTGGGCATGGGTAACCTAACCGCGCCGTTTGCACGGCCCTTGGGAATATGCGAGTTCAAGGCGAGCGGGGAGGCGCTTGACATTCGCAGCCTCTATAAGGAGGTAAGGATTCCCCTCTTTCACCCATGCCCTTTCTCCTCCTCAGCCCTTCCGTCTTCGAGCTCTAGCGCCCAAGCTTTCAGCTTTTCCCTCGCTCGAGAAAGTACTCCAAAGATATCCAGATCCGGAGCTGGAGGCAAGTGGATGGCCTCCTCCGTCAAGAAGAAGGATATCAAGGAGCTCCGGGAGGCCGGGTATCTGGCCAAAGAGATCGTTCATCGACTCCCGGCCAAGGGGCAGGTCTTCCCCACTCTCGAGCCCCATGAGAGGGTTGAGTTTCTCACACACTTCATCCGCGGGCTTGGGTTCCCTCTTCACCCATTCGTCCGCGGGTAGATGTTTTACTATGGGCTGGATTTTCATGACCTAGCCCCCAACTTCATCCTCAATATTTCGGCGTTTATCATCGTTTGCAAGGCCTTTCTCCGCATCCCGCCTCACTTCGGCTTGTGGCTGAAGACCTTTAATGTGAGGCCGGAAGTAGTGCGCGGTCAACAAGCAGAGTGCGGAAGCGCTATGGTGGGCAAGATGCCCAACGTTACCTGGCCCGAAGGTTCATTTGCGGAGACGGTGAAGGGGTGGTGTCGGTGTCAAAACCGGCGGATCTCGGGTAGGGGGTCCCGAACTGTGCGTCTAGGCGGATGGTAACAGGAGACAAGGGGCACGATGTTTTTACCCAGGTTCGGGCCCTCTCGATGGAGGTAATACCCTACTCACTGCTTGATTAATATTGATGATATGGGTAGTACAAGAGTAGATCTACCACGAGATCAAGGAGGCTAAACCCTAGAAGCTAGCCTATGGTATGATTGTTGTTCGTCCTATGGACTAAAACCCTCCGGTTTATATAGACACCGGGATAGGTGAGGGTTACACAGTCGGTTACAATGGTAGGAGATCTACATATCCGTATGGCCAAGCTTGCCTTCCACGCCAAGGAAAGTCCCATCCGGACACGGGACGAAGTCTTCAATCTTGTATCTTCATAGTCTTGGAGTCCGGCCGTGGCGATAGTCCCGCTATTCGGACACCCCTAGTCCGGGACTCCCTCGGTAGCCCGAACCAGGCTTCAATGACGATGAGTCCGTAGCGTTGATTGTCTTGACATTGCGAGGCGGGTTCTTCTCCAAATTCCATATACTTGTCGAGTAGTGTCCGGCTTCCGATAAATGCTGCGCTCCTCGGCTTCTCGCCAAAAATGGCCCTCTTCCACGTGTTTGAATGAATGCGAATAGCCAGGGTATTTTTACAATTACCCCCTAGCCGCGCAAATGAGCCGCCTATAAAAGGGGCAAGGATCTAGATCTGAGTCACACCATCCCTCCTTCGCGAGCTTTCATCAGAGCGCCTCTGACCAAAGCCCATTCCATCATGGACAGTCGACGCGGCTCCTCCTCTTGCTCTCCCAGCCCTCAGCCTGGAAATTGGGAGAGATGCTCAGTCCCGCATAGCGAGCTAGTTATAGTCCAAGCCAAGGGATTTCTCCCCCCGGCCTTCATGGTTCCGGTTCGAGCCGGACTTGCCACCTACAAGGGCGGAGAAAGCAAGCGGAGAGCGCCCCGATCCCTCTAAAGGAGAGTGGGTATGCTTCATCTCTTATCTAGTAAGAGGACTCGGATTTCCAATCCATCCGTTTCTCCGGGGGCTCTTGGAGTTCTACGGCCTCCAATTGCACCACCTTACTCCTGCCTCCATCCTGCACATCGCGGGCTTGGTGGCCCTTTGCGGACTGTTCTTGGGCGTCGAGGCTCATTTCGGGCTGTGGAAGAGAATATTCTGCCTAGTACCACGTTCTCATGAGGGTTCAATATATCAAGTGGGTGGAGCCGAGCTATGGCGCATCGCCGGGACCGGATACTTATCCGGAACCCCAAAGAAGGCGTCCGAAGACTGGCCTTCGGAATGGTTTTACATGGAGGACGTCCCGCTGCCGGATCCTGTTCGGATCGGCATTCCGGAGTTCAGCAATGCTCCTCTGAAGAAGCGCCTAAGCTGGCGCCCTCGGAGCCCCCGGAGAGAAGATGACCGGGATGTCCTTCATTTGATGAGCCGAATAAAGTTACTGGCTCATGCCGGATTGACCATGACAGGAGTCATGGCAATCAGATATGAGGAGTGCAGCCGCTCCGGTCTGAGGGCCACCCATGTGGGACTTCAACGGGAGGACGATGCCACCCGCCATGGTCATAAAGGGCCAGGATCGGTCACCGAACTGGTGAAGATCTTATGCGCTATGTATAAAGGGGAGGAGGAGGATTTCCTCCGTGTCAATCCACTGAAGGAGTTTTCCTCGAATAATCCTCGAAGCTGGCTAAGCAAACATCTTTGTGACCTGTCCGATCCATGTTCCCATGGTTAAATATCTCATTTCGTGGTTTCTGCGCAGGAACTGCGCCGGTTATGGAGAAGATACAGCCCGCCCCCACAACCCGAGGATCCGGAGCGGTCCCTCGATCCGACCTCGAAGAGGATGCGGATATAAAGGTGGAGTTGATCGGCGGGTATTCCACCAACTTAGCATCGACAATGCGTTGGTCGCCATTACGGCCGATTACCCCGGAATACTTCCAGCCTCACAGGTAAATGAGACCGAGATCCCAAAACCCTGATAATGACCCATCCATGATTATTTTCGACCACCGTATACCAATGGTGCTTCGCAGGGGGTACCTTCGAGGTAGGAAGCCGAGCCCGCGGTGGCTGGCCAACAAAGGGCAGTGCACCCCGCAGGTAAAAAAGAAGTGCGGTCCGGATCGAAACTCCGCCGCAACGGTATGGCGAGTCACCATACTCCCAGGATTGATTCCTGGAAGGCGTACTAACGCTGATGCTCTTTTCAGGAAAAAGAGCGCTCGCCGGACTGAGTCCGGAGAGGTTGTCAATCGAACCTTCACCGGCCAAGCTTCAAAGCCGGGTCCGGAGGCTGAGGCGAGAACAAGACGTGCGTCGGATGGTCCTCCAACAGAGGATGCCGACAGGTTGTCCGCCACCAACTCCGAGGTGGAGAGCGCCTTGAATCACAGGCGTCGCCGGACAGTTCTTCGTGACGCATGTTTCTCCCAAGAGGCCTTGAATGCCTTTGATTAGGAGATGCGCACCGCGTGCCGCTCAAGATGGTCTAACCAGAGCCACGGAGCAGTATGTAAAGGACATACGGGTAAGAAAATTTGACGATTATATATGCCAAGTAGCCCCGAGACTTAAAAAGTTAGAATAACTGATTTAAGGATCATTTGTTATCTGAGGATCTTCTGAAAAGAATACCCGACTGTCCCAGAGCTTGAAGAGTGCAGAGCCCAACTTGAGGCCGCACTAGCCGCTCTGGGGGAGCCACAGAGACCCCTCCGGTAATATACGCTTGAGAAGATAAATAGTTTATGAAGTGCGGCGGGTGTGTAAATCTGAAAAAATATTGCAGATGGCGCGAACTATATCCGGACAAGCAGCAGCTCTTGCGCCAGACTAAAGGCCGGAGAGCATGCCGACGAGGGTGCGGCGTAAGAAAAAATAACCTCCAAGACGCCAACACCAAGCTGGGTGAGGAACTAAAGGATGTTCGTGCCCAGCTGTCTGACTCCGTAAAGGAGAATCGGCGGCTTCGTCACGGCATTTTCAGTAAGTGCTTGAGCGAACTTTGAAAGAGTTCGGCGAGGAAGGAAACTAACATAAACATGTATGTAGGTTTGCTCATAGGTCGTCCTGAGGAGGAGATGCCCAGTTCTTCGGGCGATCTTCTTCGAATCGCATCACCTGCACGAACGAGTCCGGCAGGTGATGAGGCGTCGGCCAGGCCTTGTGGCCATCTATCTCCCCGCCGAAGGCATTGGGGAGCCGGCAGAGCGGCCGAGGAGCACGGCAGCTTCCGGCTATGGAAGATATCGGCCTGCCGTCAAAGGCGCCGAGGAGGCACAGGCCATGGTGAAGACGGTACACACGAAGGCTGACCCAAACCACATGGCCGAGGTCGGACCTGTGGGGCGGATGGGATGCAGATCCTCAGAAAGTTTAGTGTACGGCCAAGTAGAATTGGCCGCCAAGTATTCCCAGCAAGATTGTAAATTAGATAGCCTATTAGATGGCATTGAGGAGGAATACAATGAGTCGAGTTGACTTATGTAAAAATATGACATGAAAGAATGTCTTCTAGCCGGATTGTAGATCGTTTGTCATAGCGGACCTTTTAAGCCGACCTCCGGACCCAATAGTCCGGTGTGTCGAATACCTTCGTGGTTATATAAGAGCCGTGGTATGCATGGAGACAAAGGCGTAGGGGTCATTGTTGCTGTATCAGACAAGTGCCCAACTAGTTATGTTATATTACATGGGTAGTAAGAAACATCTTCTAGGGAGAATAGTTCCGTTAAGGGTTCCTTTCGCTGGGATGCATGCCCTAAAGTGCATGTCAAAGCTGCTATGAAAGCAGAAAATCATCTGGGGGCAGATGGGTAAATAGTTAAAAATCATCTTTCAGTTCACCGACCGAATATTCCCTTAAGAACGCTTAGCTTCGGCTTCACCCAGTTTGAGGTACACATCCGGCTGACCAGCAGTAACAATCGCAGAGGTGCTCCCTTTACCACCTAGCCGAACAATCGAGAACGTGAGGGGTAAGCTCAGGAGCCGTGCAACCCAGCTTGGCCAAAACTTAAGTCATATCGATGCATATAATGGTGAATAAAAGGTACATGCGGAAGTTTAACGCATGTGCAGGGCATGAAGCCCTTATAAATAAGCTTCATTAAAGAAGCCCCTGTATAATGAGCTGGCAGCGCGTCAAGTGTGTCTTGAAAAAAGCGCCAAGCGAGCCTCTAGAGGCTACAAGAAGAAGCAGGAGGAAGGAGAGAAATAAAAGACAGCACAAAAGCAAAAATAAAGAATGCGGACGGAGGAAGGAGACGAACTTGGAGTCCGGCACTTAGGCGTAGAATCTTCGTAGGCGGGCTGCGTTCCATGGGTTCGGCTCAAGTCGGTTATCCGATGTGTTTCGCAGACGGTATGCTCCGCCGGTCAGGACCTGGTCAGTGATGAAAGGACCTTCCCAATTGGGCTTGAGTTTGTCCTTTTTCTTGTCCGGCAGGCGTAGAACTAGTTCGCCAACGTTATAAGCTTTGGCTCGTACTTCCCTGCTTTGATATGTTCGAGCCTGCCGTTGATAGAATGCGGAACGAGCTTTTGCCACATCACGCTCCTCCTCCAATGCGTCCAAACTGTCCTGCCGATCGAGCTCAGCTTCTCTTTCTTCATACATGCGCACGCGAGGTGAGTCATGTATTATGTCATGAGGCAAGACTGCCTCTGCGCCGTACACCATGAAGAATGGTTTGAATCCGGTAATGCGATTCGCGTAGTCCGCAGCCCCCGTAGTACGGAGTCGAGCTCTCAACCCAAAGGCGTGTTCGATTCCTTTAGGGACCGCACTAGTCTGGGTTTAATGCCGCTCATGATTAGACCATTTGCCCTTCGACTTGGCCGTTGGTTTGAGGGTGATAGACCGAGGCGTGTCGAGCTTGATGCCCATGTTTTTGCACCATAATTTGACCTCATCACCGTGAAATTTGGTGCCATTATCGATGGTGATCTTGTGGGGGACACCGTAACGGTGCACTACCCACGATATGAAGTCTATCACTGGTCCGGATTCGGCCCGTTTGTGATGTGCTTGGCCTCTATCCATTTGGTAAATTTATCGACCATGACCAATAGGTATTTTTGCTTGTGGGTTCCTCCCTTGAGGGGTCCAACCATGTCAAGCCCCCAGACCGCGAACGGCCAGGTGATGGGTATAGTTTTAAGGGCGGTGGGTGGCATGTGGCTTTGGTTAGCAAAGAGCTGGCAACCGACGCATCGTTGGACTAAGTCCTGCGCATCTGCCCGGGCCGTCGGCCAATAAAATCCTGTACGGAAGGCCTTGCCTACAAGGGTCCGGGCTGCGGCGTGGTGCCCACCCAGTCCGGCATGAATTTCAGCCAGGAGGTTTCGCCCTTCCTCTTCGGAGATACACCTTTGAAGGACTCGGTAGTGCTTTTCTTATAAAGCTCTCCCTCATGGACTTTATAGGCTTTAGAGCGCCGCACTATGCAGCGAGCCTCATTTTGGTCTTCGGGGAGTTCCTGCCTAGTTAGGTAGGCTAGGAATGGTTCCGTCCACGGGGCGATAACAGCCATTATTTCGTGAGCATAGGGTGTTATCTCGGGGGCGGAGCCCCCGGTTGTGTCAGAATGTTCGGCGTCAGGCGGTGCGGTTGGGTCCGGATTGTTATTGCCTGACTCCCCTTCCCATAGTACGGATGGCTTGAACAGCCGTTCCAAAAAGATATTGGGTGGGACGGCATCGCGTTTTGCATCGATGCGTGCCAATATATCCGCCGCCTGGTTGTTATCCCGGGCTATATGATGAAATTCGAGCCCTTCGAACCGTCCTGACATTTTTAGGACCGCATTGCGGTATGCTGCCATTTTCGGATCTTTGGCATCGAAGTCTCCGTTTATTTGAGATATTGCAAGGTTCAATCCCCGCACCTCTAGGCGTTGAATGCCCATGGAGATCGCCATCCGGGAGGTCAGGTAAAAGGGCCTCGTGTTCGCCGCGTTGTTGGAGTCCGTATACATTATTTGAAGGGCGTATTGGACTGTGTCCCCGATTGGGGACGTCCAGACGACGCTTGACCCAGCCGCCAACATTTTGGAGCCGTCAAAGTGCATGATCCAATTGGAGTATCGCCGTACTCTTTAGGGAGTTCGACGGTCCATTCGGCCACGAAGTCGGCCAAAACCTGCGACTTAATAGCTCGTTGTGGCTTATAAGTTATGTCGAATGGGAGGAGCTCTATGGCCCATTTAGCAATCCGGCCCGTCGTGTCGCCGTTGTTTATAATGTCATTAAGAGGTACTTCGGAGGCCACCGTTATCAAACACACTTGAAAGTAGTGTCGCAGCTTCCGGGATGCCATGAACTACGCGTATGCTATCTTTTGATAGTGTGGGTACCGGGACTTGCATGGGGTTAGGACAGTGGACACATAATAAACCGGTTTTTGAATAGGGAACCGGTGTCCGTCCGTTTCTCGTTCGACAACGAGCACCGCCGACCACTTGATGTGTTGCGGCGATATATAATAGCATTGGTTCGCATACGTTAGGCTGCCAGGACCGGATTTGTTGCCAAAATGGCCTTTATTCGAGTCCGTCGTGGCGGCATCCGTCCACTCGAAGTGTTGATCTTGCGGAGGAGGCGGTAAAGAGGTAATGCCTTTTCTCCTAAGCGGAGATAAAGTGGCTTAGAGCCGCTCGCATCCGTCAATTTTTGTATTTGTTTGAGGTCTTTTGGAATATCCAATTGTGACAGAGCTCGAATCTTGGCTGGGTTTGCTTCAATTCCTCTACCGGACACAATGAAGCCCAGAGCTTTACGCTGGAACGCCAAGACGCATTTTCGGATTGAGCTTGATGTCATATTTTCGAAGATTGTCGAATGTGAGCCTCACGCCGTCTACTAGAGTTTCGGCGTGCTTGGTTTTGACGACCACGTCATCTACATATGCTTCCACCGTTTTGCCGATCTGGTTTGCGGACATATACGTATCATCGCCGATATGTTGCGCCCGGCGTTTTTGAGCCCAAAGGGCATTGTGTTGAAGCGAGCGGGCGTATGGAGTGATGAATGTTGTTGCAGCTTAGTGCGGCTCCGCCATCTTGATTTGGTGGTATCCGATGCACGCGTCGAGGAAGCACAATGAGTCGTGGTCTCTTTGTAGCATCAATGATTTGATCAATTTGAGGGGGAGGATCCTTTGGGCAAGCCTTATTAAGGTCTTTGAAATCAACACATAGGCGCCAGGATTTATCCTTCTTTGGTACCATCACCAGGTTTGCTAGCCAGTCCGGATGTTTTATATCTACGATGAATCCGGCTTCCAAAAGTTTGGCTAGCTCCTCTCCCATGGCCTTTGTCTCTTGGGTTGAGAAAAGCGCCCAAGAGCCTGTTTGATCGGGCTTGAATCCTTTTAGGATATTTAGGCTGTGCTCGGCCGGTGACGTGGGATTCTGGCATGTCACGAAGGGTGCCGTGCAAATATGTCCCAGTTTTCTTATAGAAATTCTCGTAGTCTGGCGTCTACATCAGGGGTTTAATTGTGCCCCAATGGAGGCCGTCTTTGCGAGTCCGTTGGGTGGACTTGGAATTTGACTATTTCATCCGCTGGTTTAAAGAGGTGGACTTGGATCTTTTATCAAGTATCACATCGTCCACATTCACCGTGGAGCGCATCATGGTGAGTTCCTCGGCCGCTAGGGCTTCGGATAGTGCCTCGAGGGCTAGTGCGGCTGTCTTGTTTTCGTTGCGGAGTGCTATGTTCGGATCACTAGCGAGTGATGATTCCGTTAGGTCCGGGCATTTTAAGCTTCATGTACCCATAATGGGGTATAGCTTGAAAGATTGTGAATGCCTCTCGTCCTAATAAAGCATGGTATCCATTGTTGAAGCAGGGCCACTTGAAATGTTACCTCCTCGGACCTGTAATTGTCCGTGAGCGAACACTACGTCGATGTAATTTTTCCTGTGCAGCATGCTTCCCGGCTAGGGATAGTTCCTCTAAAGGTTGTGCTGCTTCGCTCAATGCGGTTCCAGTCTATTTCCATTTTTCATAGGGTTTCCTCATAGATGAGGTTTAGTCCGCTGCCGCCATCCATGAGTAGCTTAGTAAGGCGAAAGCCGTCCACTATCGGACTGAGGACCAATGCGGCTGGTGCCCGGGCAGTTCGGAATTTAGGTTCATCACTGGCATTAAAGGTAATAGCCGTGTCACTCCATGGATTTATTGTTGCTACTTGGTAGACTTCGGCAAGGTTGCGGAGTGTTCGTTTTCGCATGTTATTTGATGCGAAAGTCTCGAAGACTGTTAACACCGTACTGGTGTTGCTGGGCTGGGATTCTGAAGCTAGAAGCTCCTCGCCACTTTTGGCCACCTGCCGTAGTATCCAACATGCTCGAAGGCTATGAGTTGGAGCGGCGCCATCTGTGCTATGAATTTTGCAGGGTACGTTTAGCCAACCCTCCATTACGGTTCCGTACCCTTTAGGGGGTTTTGGTTTTTTGGTTTTTAACCCAGGTGCTTGATAATGATGCACCCTTTTGTTTCGGACTAGGGATGTATTCGGGGCCGGATTATCCCAAAATTTACTTTCGGTTTTCGAGCGCTCTCCATCGACGGTACTTTTGTACTATGGTCGCCAAGTCAGCAAAGCGTGTAATTTCACGACGATTTATGGCGTTTAGGATTCCCTTGTCCGTGCAATTATTGCAGAAGATTGGGATTGCGTCCTCCTCTCGGCAGTCCTTTATCCTGTTCATAACCAGGAGGAATCTGGCCCAGTAATGATGTACTATTTCGGTGGGCTCTTGCCGTATTCGAGAGAGATCGCTAATGTTTGGGTGGGAGGGAGGCACTAAATCCGGAACCCCGTCCAATTTAGGACTCAAGGGCGAAGTTTCGAACTTCGGAAGTTTGGATTTTGAGTGCTATCCAATGAGTCCGACCAGCCGCTCGACTTTAAGTTCAGGGCTTGATCGACATCTGTCCCTGCGGGAATCCGGCATGGAGGGATCGGGAATCCGGATGTAGCTAGTCCTTAAGATAGAAGAAGAATCGCCGCATTGCTCCTCTATCACAGCAACATGATGGGTAGCCTGGGGAGAGTTGATCTCTATCAGATCGGTTTTAGTCCCGATCCGGTCGTAGTCTGTGGCGTCTCCCATGTCTGCTATTCGATCCAAGAGCTCGTTTACGGAGGTGAGCTCGATCGTATCTAATTGTTCGGCAAGTTCGAACTAACATGAAGATTGGTTTTGATGACTCGAGAGGTCATCGTCGGTGATGGCGGATGGCGGTCATAAGAAAACCACCTAGCGAAGAATCGGCCAGCCACGGCTCCTTTGGCGATAGTATCGTCTTTAAAGACGAGATGAGGCATCCTACCTGATGGCGATGACACAGAGCAACTCTCAATGAAAGCACCAATGTCGGTGTCAAAACCGGCGGATCTCAGGTAGGGGGTCCCGAACTGTGCGTCTAGGCGGATGGTAACAGAAGACAAGGGACACGATGTTTTTACTCAGGTTCGGGCCCTCTCGATGGAGGTAATACCCTACTCCTGCTTGATTAATATTGATGATATGGGTAGTACAAGAGTAGATCTACCACGAGATCAAGGAGGCTAAACCCTAGAAGCTAGCCTATGGTATGATTGTTGTTAGTCCTCTGGGACTAAAACCCTCCGATTTATATAGACACCGGATAGGTTAGGGTTACACGTAGTCGGTTACAATGGTAGGAGATCTACATATCCGTGTCGCCAAGCTTGCCTTCCACGCCAAGGAAAGTCCCATCCGGACACGGGACGAAGTCTTCAATCTTGTATCTTCATAGTCTTGGAGTCCGGCCGTGACGATAGTCCGGCTATCCGGACACCCCCTAGTCCGGGACTCCCTCAGGTGGCAATCGGGGTGGTTCTACATCACCGAGCCACGCGATGCTGGCTGGTTGGCAGCCCCCGAATTTTGATCCGGAATCCCGATGCGGCTCACCTCCTGGCAAGAGAGGGGCCTAACCTGGGGTCCCCCGGACTAGCTGACTGGGCTCCAGGCGTGCATCCAGAACATGATAGAAAATAAGATCAAGCTCGTTAAGGTGGTCCAGGTCATGCTTGTTCGTCGGGTCTTTCCGTGCCAACGCCGAACTTGTAATCTGTGGGAGTTTGAGACGGCCAAGCACCAGACGCTACTCGAGCTCTTCGGCACGACGCACGAAGAAATCTGCAAGGTGCTCTTCAAGGCCAGCGAAATGCCACCACCTGTGACCGAAGACCGCGGGCTTAGCTTAAAGCGCCAGCCCAATCCGGTCAGTTCCTTTAATGTTTTCAAGGAGTATCCCCTACTAGCATATTTTGAGGGCAAATTTAAGCTTCCTTCCCCTATTTTCAGGCCTGGATTAAGTTTGGCCGAGAAGATTAACTGTCCAGCTCCGCTACCTGAGGACCAGGAATTTCCATTATTGGAGAAGATGTTGTTCCCTGCACCTTATGAGGTGCCGGAGAAGACGGCTAAGAAGGCGGCTCAAGGGGCCCAGAAGGGCCTTCACCGGAGAAGCATTACGGACGATACGTCCGGAAGCGAGACTTCCTCGTTGTCCTCTGACGACAACAATGAAGAGGAAGAAGAAAATGACTCCCCCCCTGAAGCGGGGAGGAAGAAGAGAGCGGCCCCCACAAGCCCGGAGGCAAAAACGCCTAAGAGGGTTAGGGGCTCCCTTGCGGACAATTCCGCATGGGATGTCGACAGCAGTCCGGAACGGCCTTGCCGGACCAAGCCTCGGGCCGCTTTGTAAGTATCAGAATTTGGGAATATCTGGCCTTTCTGGTTTGTGATATTGACATATTGTAAACTTTGTCCTTGCAGTCCGGCGCGTGATGGCTCTCCACGATCCTCGACAGAGGATTCGCTAAACACGGAGGAGATGGCTAGCGTGTCTCCGCCACCTACGCATTCCCTCTCACTCAAGGGTGATGACGAGGTGGTGTCCAAAAAGACCTTCCCAGGCTGGGGGGGAGGTTCCGGAGATCATCGGGGTGACGCCCCAGGACGACTCCTCGGACGCCGGACACATGGGGGAGAAAGTCCCCATGGGGACTGGTGATGGGGCCCAAGTTTCCTTCGGCCCTCAGCTGGATACCCTTCCAGAGATCTACACGGCTCCGGGGTCCAGCGAATGGCACTCCCCACGAGGAGGGAGTGTGCCTATTCCACCGGTGACCTCTGTCCAGCCAGAGGCACCGGACAATCTGCTGGAGGCGCTACGAGGCGCCTCTATCGTGGATGAACATCGTGTCCTTATGGACACGGTAGTAGAGAAGGTTCAGCTTGTTAAAAGCGGACTGACTGAAGCCTGCACTAGCCTTCTAACAGGCTTTGAGGTAAGTAATGTGATTGTAAGAAAAGTATCACAGTGTAGACAGTAGCACCTGATACTCTGTTTGGTGTTCGGGAAGAAAAGCCGAACAGAGGATCAAAAAATCGCAGGAGTCTAACGTGAGTTGTCTATGTGAATAGCAGGTATCCCTGCAGGCTGCCACTGCTCATGCTGCGGAGGTCTCGGGGTTGAAGCAGAAACTAGAGCAGGCTGAGGAGGAGCTCGGCCGTGTGAAGAAGCAGTTGGAGCACAGCCAAGGTATGCAATAACCTGTAGGTACATTTCGGAAAAAAAATGAGTAGTCTGACTTGTCTAAAACGTCGTAAAATTTATTAGGGGCCACGGTCGAGGTGGCAACCCTGAAGAAGGCTGTCGGTGTCAAAACCGGCGGATCTCGGGTAGGGGGTCCCAAACTGTGCGTATAGGCGGATGGTAACAGGAGACAAGGACACGATGTTTTTACCCAGGTTCGGGCCCTCTCGATGGAGGCAATACCCTACTCCTGCTTGATTAATATTGATGATATGGGTAGTACTAGAGTAGATCTACCACGAGATCAAGGAGGCTAAACCCTAGAAGCTAGCCTATGGTATGATTGTTGTTAGTCCCTACGGACTAAAACCCTCCGGTTTATATAGACACCGGATAGGTGAGGGTTACACAGAGTCGGTTACAATGGTAGGAGATCAACATATCCGTATCGCCAAGCTTGCCTTCCACGCCAAGGAAAGTCCCATCCGGACACGGGACGAAGTCTTCAATCTTGTATCTTCATAGTCTTGGAGTCCGGCCGTGATGATAGTTCGGCTATCCGGACACCCCCCAATCCAGGACTCCCTCAGTAGCCCCTGAACCAGGCTTCAATGACGACGAGTCCGGCGCGCATATTGCCTTCGGCATTGCAAGGAGGGTTCCTCCTCCGAATACTTCATAGAAGGTTTTGAACACCAGGATAGTGTCCGTCTCTTCAAAACAAGTTCCACATACCACCGTAGAGAGAATAACTTTTGCACAGATCTGCTGACGTATTCCGCGCCATGACATCACACCACGGCCAGGCCTTTACATGAATCGTTTTTTACCATTCCACCTTAGTGCGTTTAGCGAGGCGGTTTCCTTGGCACGTCTTATTAAAGCATAGATCATGCCCCCTTATTCCGGGATTCTCATCAATACGGATGTGGGTAACCCATCTGCGCCATTGATTATGACGCTTGGGAGATAAGCGAGTTTTACCAGGCTGGTGGGGGACGCATAACTTCGTCCGTCCATATAAGGGGATAAGGATCCACCTTTTCACCTACGCCTTCTTCCTCCTTTGCTCATCCATTTCACACTTTTCGAGCTCCAGCGCCCAAGTCCGCACATCCCACCTCAACCTTCTCCAACCATGTCATGAGCGGGAGGCAGGTGGATGGCCTCCTCCGTCACGGAGGGGCACATCACAAGACAGCGGGAGGCCAGATATTGGTCTGGCGACATCGCGCCTGAGCTGCAGGACACGGGCAGCTCATTCCAACCCCCAGGCCCCATGAGAGGGTGGTGTTTCTCCCCCACTTCCTCCATGGACTAGGTTTTCCACTTCACCCATTTGTCCGAGGCTCATGTTCTTCACGGCCTGGACTTCCGCGACCTGGCCCAATTTCATCCTCAACATCTCGGCGTTCATCGTCAGGTAATGCGAAACCTTCCTCTGCATCCAGCCCCACTTCGCTTATGGGTGAAGATCTTCAATGTCGAGCCAAAGGTAGTAGGCGGCCGCCAAGCCGGAGTCTTGGAGGCGCCATGGTTGGCAAGATGGCCAAAGTCCTATGGCTCGAGGCGCCTTTGTGGAGACAATAAAGGGGTGGCAATCGGGGTGGTTCTACATCACCGAGCCACGCGACCCGAATGGGTGGCGGCCCCCAATTCAGATCTGGCTTCCCCACACGGCTCTCGTCATGGAAAGAGACGGGCACGGCGTGGGGGAATTCAGACGAGCTATCCGGACTCCAAACATGCGTCCGAAACCTGGTGGACAAGAATCTCAGGCTTGTCAACGTAATCCAGGTGATGCCCATCCGCCGGATTCTCCCATGCCAACAACGGGTCTTTAATTCGTGGGAGTTCGATCCGGCACAGCACCGAACCTTGAGCCGGCTCTTCGACACTACGTACAAAGATGCCTGGAAGGTGATGTTCAAGGGCGCTGAAGCCCCAGCATCCGCTAACAAAGATCGCGGATACAGCTCCCGGCGTCAAGCCGGCGAGGTAAGTTATTTTACCCTTTACGGGACTCTTTTTTCATAGATTGACTCTATGTGGGATCTAAAACTCCCTAATCTTTGACAGATCGGGTTGAAGGCGTCCGGACAGATTAATCGTCCGGTTCCTTTGCCGGAAGACCCAGTGACGGGCCTCGATTAACGGGCTCTTGGCTTCGGTACCCCATGTGGTGCCGGAGAAGAAGGCCAAGAAGGACGCCACGGGAACTCGAAGGAGCTCCCGGCGCCAGGTGCTGTCAGATTCTGAAGCAGAATCTTCTCCTGAGGACGAGGAGGAGGAAAAAGAAGCTTCTCCCCCAGCGGGGGAGGAGAGGAAAAGGAAGGTCGCCCCAACTGGGGAGGCCGGAGGGTCCAAGAAGGGAAGAACCCTTCCTCCGGACTTCTCCACCAACGTCGACGACGACGAGGAGGATTGGCCAACAAGGGCCAAGCCCCTGGCGAGATCCTAAGTGTCCGGATACCCGTGGCTTTTTTATCATTGCATAGTGTTCTCTAGTGCCGAACAATCATGCAGCCCGCCCAAGGGTGAGTTCGCCACTTCGTCAAGCGGGTCCCTGAGTTCGTCGGAAATGGAGAGTACTTCACTTCCGACCGCCTCCTCACCTCACGCAGCGGACGATGCCGCGGCGGGGCCCCAAGGGGGGCTTGGTCAAGAGGAGGTGGCGCAAGAGGCGCCACAAGGCAACCTCCCGGACTCCAGGCGTGGGGCAAGACCCCGGGGGGCTCTAAGCCCGACCCTTGTCCGGACTCCATCTTTGGAACCTTCAGTGTTCCGAGTCCGACAAGCGGTCCCTTCATAAGAAGGGTAAGGCATGGTGTCCTCCGTCCAGCGGAGGCACCGGATAACTTATTGAGGCGCTTAAGCGCCTCCATCGAGGAGGAATACCGCCTTGCGAGTGAAAAGCGGTGATCCGGACCGTTCGATCCGCCAAGAGCTGGCTGACTGCATGCCCAGCCTTCTAACAGGCTTTGAGGTAAGTTTAGAATATGTAAAAATATTACCGCATAGGCGGTAGCCCCCGATGCTTAATTCGGTGTTCGGAAAGAAAAGCGGACTAAGGATCTAAAAAGATATATGCAGGAGTCTAACATAAGTATGTCAATATGGGAATGCAGGCTGCGCTGCTGACCTCTGCCGCACTGACTGCGGAGGTCAATGCATTGAAGCAGAGCCTCGAGCGATCCAAGAACGAGCTCGTCCAAGCCAAGAAGAAGCTCGAGGACAAGGAAGGTAAGTAGTACCTTATTAAAGAAATACCTTATAGAAAGGTTTCGGTTGCAAGAAATAACAGGAATAACATGGGTACTGCAGGGGCCACGAACAAGGTGGCGACCCTGAAGGAAGCGGTGTCCATGGCCGAAACCAAAGCGGCTGCAAAACGCACCGAGCGAGAGAAGGGGGAGGCGCAGCTGGCCAAGGTACGGCAAGAGCTCCAAGCTCTTGTGGAAAAACACGAGAGTTTGTAGCGTGACTCGAAGACTCGAGAGTCCGAGCTCGCCTCGGCTCTTGAGAGTGGCAAAGCTGCTAAGGCCGAGGCCTAAAAAGCCCTCCAAGAAATTGAGTCGTTAAAGAAGATAGCGGCGGGTAAGGCATTCTTTATGCAAAGCAAGCATGTGAAAGTGAATTACCTATTACTTACCCGGATTCGAGCTCTCCAGAGCATTCGCAGATTTGCCCGTAGTGTGTGCGATCTTTGCCGCATTCTACCGCGCCAAGGAAGGGAGCTCGACGGAAAAGGTGTTCTGGTCTCGGTATGATGTGGCGGACATCAGTGCCCTGAGCTACCGGAAGCAGCTGGTCGAGCTCCACAAGGTCGCCGAACAGGCCATGAAGGGCCTTATAAGCGGCTATGGCCATTGGAAGCCATGCACAGGGAGCTACTTCGCTTAGTGCAGCGGTGGTGGGCCTTTGTCCATGGATTGAAGTCATCAAGTGCTCCGTCTGCATTGAAGGTGTCCGTCGGGCCCTTGCCCGTGCTAAAGTGCTGCTGGGGCAAGCTGGATGCGGAGAAGCTTGTGACAGACGACCCATAGAAGGGCAAGGAGCATCGCCGCCCGAAATGTACTATGAGGGCCTCTGAAGGGTGCCCGCCGAATAGCGGATGAGTGCTCAAAAGATGTAATTTTGAATAGACTCGCATTTGTTATCCTGTACGCTGAAAACTTGTTCATATCGCTAAGCAACGCTTGTTAATTTAAAATATTACCTTACATGCGGTCGTTTATCAAATTTGAGAGATGGAAAATCGTTGGCTTCAGCCCCCCATGCCACGAAGTGCTGGGGTGTTCGGGATAAACTTGAGCACTCTTGTTCCCATTCTTGGGTCCATCTAGGGAGGCGCTCAACACAACGAACAAGGCAACCGGACTTATAATGCTTGAACACTCTCACTTAGCCATAGAATTCTATAATTTTAAATTTCGTGAAGCCCCTAGTATTCGGAAGACCGAGTTCGGCGCTATCCACACCTTGGCCGGACAATTCGGTTCCCTCGCTCTAAGCGGCATAAGTCTTTAGGGACCCGAAAAAACCTCTCGAACAGCGACCGGCTCTCGCCCTATCATGACAGTCAGTTTTAGCTTTCTCCACTAAGGTGCTCGACCCAGCTCAACTGGGGCACAATCATGATGGTTCTCCGGTGCTACCTTAGCCAATATAACGGAACGTAAGGTACCAAAACACGGGGCAGGCAAACCCAACTATTGACCCAAGACATGATTCGGAGCCGATTCATATAATGCTATAAGTTCGGGGTGCCGCACTTGTGAAAGTGTTCGGACTTATCACACCATAATTTTGGGATACTTAAGCCCCTGGTGTATTGGTCGTACCAAAGTGTACGGTTGCAACATGTCATGAAGTGAACATATGTATAGATAAAGGAAGTAGTGCAATAGTAAGCAAAAGCTATGTATTGTTTATTCAAGAAGGTATTGCAATGAAAGCGAGCGATACAAATAGTCACGATAAGCAAGGGATGGGACTATCTAACATGTCCCCTCGAGGGTAAGCTGCGAGGATGGTATGTAAAACAGGTATAATGCTCGTAATAGAGACCACTGGACACTCGGCGTGGCTACGCTTCCCTGGCTGTTGCATCGTGAGTTACATCGGCGTTACGAGGAGCAGGGGTCCCAGACTTGCTCACTGCGGCTGCTGGCGTGGCTCGAAGGAGGCCCAGCCACGGCCCATCTTCATCAACGCAAGCTCAAGACCCTCGCGAGGGGCCAAACCTGCATGAGGCGGACGACAAGGAGCTTCCTCGGTGCACGGCCTCGTCGGGCTGGCTCATGAGGAGGCGGAGAGTTCAAGGCAGGTACCTCATGAGGTGCCCATGGCATAAGCCATGGCGACCAAGGCGCCCGGTCGAGGCGCCAGCCCGGCGATGTCCTCCTTTCCTCTTTGGTGCAAAGGAGCAAGCGCATGCGAGAGCATCAAGCAAAGGCATTCATTTCGTGCAACAAGACCAAGACCAGCCCAACGGGCCGGAAGGGAGTCATTGTGGGAGCCCAAGCGGCGTCATCACGGAGCCTTTGGCAGGCGAGGACCAACTTTAGTCAGGATAAGTGTACCCGTTGTTCCCCTCCAAAATGGCCAATTGTTGGCGCCCTTCCCGCTCAATATTTGGGAAGAGGCCCAGGGCCTTCACCTATAAATAGGAGTCCACCCCCAGGGCAGGGAGAGCTGAATCCTCATCAAGAAACCAGTAGCTAGAGCGAACACCACCTAGCAGTTCATCGCACCCGCCAGAAACAGAGACCCTCACGAGGCTGTTCTTCCTTGTATTGTTCCCCATCAGCCCAAGAGGCAATCCACCACACCACACACCTTTGAGTAGGGTATTACACCACAATGGTGGCCCGAACGATATAAATCTCGTGTCTCTTGTCTTTGTTCCATTTAGTAGTTCAGGTCCCAGTTCGGGCGAGGTGCGAGGCGGTGGAGGTTGGATCTCCGCGCGCACCCGGTGTTCGAACCTCAAGGGTCCGGAACCCGAAATCCGACATTTAGCGCGCCCGGTAAAGTGCGCGGAATCTGCCTTCGTCGCCTCGTTCTTCCCCGACCACATAACCATATGCGGCGCCCGTCGGGCCCGCAGCGAGCGCCGAAACGCCCTCGCCTCCCATGTCGCCAGACAGCTCCCGTCGGCGGGCGCCTCGTCGTTCCCGTCACCTGCCGTCAACGCCGCCATCGCCCGGGCGGGAAACGAGCAGCAAGCATCGCCCCAAGACCCGTCCATGAGGCGGGGCGGCATACCGCCACACCTTCGCTCACCCCGCTGGTTCTTCGTCACGCGCCCAGCTGCCATGGAGGCCCGAGCTGCACTCATCGCGGCAAACGAGCTCCTGCGCTACCGCCCCGTCGACGACGTCTACGAAGAATGGCTCGACCGAGTCGTCGAGCTCGTCCGCGCTGCCGGAGGCGCCCCCGCACCGTCCGTCTTGCTGCACCGCACCCCGCCCCGCGTGGGCGATGAAGCTCCCGGGGTACCTCAGCCGCCTCCTCCTCAAGAAGGAGCCACAGCCCCAAAGCGCTGCCCTTGGCGGAACCCGCTCCGCCAGCGCGCCGGCGGAAGGAGCAGCTGTCGAAAGTTCCTCGCCCACGAGAAGCTGCCCGGCGCTCCCGCTCCAGACGTCGAGACCCTGCGCTGCCCCGGCCCAAGGGCGCAGGGAGGCCCGCAAGACCAAGCTCTGTCGTCCGAGGCCCCAGCGGCCACGGCGGGCTGCCAGCGCCTTCACCTCACGAGCTCGCGAAAGGCGTCGCGTGGCCCGCCAAGTTCAAGACAGACCTGCCTCCTCGCTACGACGGCACAGCTGACCCTACGGAGTTCCTCCAGCTCTACAAGCTGGGCATCGAGGCTGCCAACGGGGATGAAAAGGTCATGGCGAGCTGGTTTCCCATGGTGCTCAAGGATGGAGCCCGCACCTGGATCCTGAACCTGGCCCCAGGCACGATCTCTTCCTGGGTCGAGATGCGCACCCGCTTCATCGCCAACTTCCAGGGTACTCGCGACCGGCCACCCGCCGTGAGCGACATGCGCCGAATCAAGCAGCAGCCAGGGGAAACCCTGCAAAAGTACATCAGCGCTTCAACAACGCGCACCTCAAGATCCCCAGGGTAACGGAGGAGGCCATCATCTCTGCCTTCTCCGACGTCTTGGCGACGTCAAGATGAAGGAGGAGTCATGGCGATGCATGAAGATCTGTGCACCTCCTTGGAGTTGTTCAACTTGGCGACCAAGTGCGCCAGGCTGAGGAGGCGCCTCTCCCTCCTCGAGCTGCCTGCCGCGGATCGAAGAAAAAGTCCAAGGCCAAGGGCGTGAAGCGCAAGGGGCTGTCGTACTCGCGGCCGAACCCGCAGACCTGCGAGGCGGAGATCAGCTCGAGTCCTCCAAGGCGATCGGTACTGCGTGTACCATGACCTCCACACCCACAACACCAATGAATGCCAAGAGCTCCGGGCCGTACGCGAAGGAAGGGTCGGCAGACGTCCCGAACGCAGCGACAAGGGCTACGGCCGAGGAGGAGGAAGGAATGCAGGACGCTGGGAAGACCGCGGCCCGTGCCAAGGGTGGCGCGACCAACCTCACGAGGACCGTTGGCAAGACCCGCCTCGTGAGGGAGGCTGCAGGGATCAGCCTCGCGAGGATCGCACGCAGGGCAACATGACGCAATCCATGACAACCAAGGGCGCCAGTCGGGCGCCAGCCCACGCAGTGTCCTCCTTTCCTCTTTGGTGCAAAGCGAACAAGCGCAGGCGAGAGCATCAAGCAAAGGCATCCGTTTCGGTGCAACAAGACCAAGACCAGCCGAATGGCTTGAAGGGAGTCATTGTGGAGCCCAAGCAGGCGTCATCACCAGAGCCTTTGGCAGGCGAGGACCAACTTTAGTCAGGATAAGTTTACCCATTGTTCCCCTTCAAAATGGCCAATTGTTGGCGCCCTTCCCGCTCAATATTTGGGAAGAGGCCCAGGGCCTTCGCCTATAAATAGGAGTAGCCACCCCCAGGGCAGGGAGAGCCGAATCCTCATCAAGAAACCAGTAGCTAGAGCGCCTGAACACCACCTAGCAGTTCATCGCACCCGCCAAGAACAGACCCTCACGAGGCTGTTCTTCCTTGTATTGTTCCCCATCAGCCCAAGAGGCAATCCACCACACCACACCTTTGGAGTAGGGTATTGCACCACAATGGTGGCCCGAACCAGTATAAATCTCGTGTCTCTTGTGCTGTTCCATTTAGTAGTTTAGGTCCCAGCGATTCGGCGAGGTGCGAGACGGTGGAGGGTTGGATCTCCGCGCGCACCCGAGTGTTCGAACCTCAAGGGTCTGCCGGAACCCGAAATCCGACAAGTTCGGCGATTCTAGTGCCGGAGAGGACTTCTAAAAGATGGAGTCCTGAAAGTAAGAAAAAGGAAGAAAAAGGAAAAAAAGAAAAGGAATGACACAATCGGGAGCCCCTGGTGCGGTCGAGCCGCATTCTTGGCATGCCGTGGTCTTGCCCCTCCCCATATGCCCATGGTATCTCTAGAGCATAATTATGTACGCGTAACACTAGCTTCGCAATTTCGCGAGGGCTGGGGTTGGGGCCGGATTGCTACGCGTGATTGAATCGTGCCAGGCGGTCTTGTTGTAGGTTACTCCGGGCGCGCTTGACAGTGTCCGGACGCTTAGTGGCCGGACTCGAGAATTGCTGTGAGAGGCTGCTTTGTACCTCCGCCGCGAGGGCCGCCATGTGCTCCTCCGTTCGGAGAGAGCGTTCGGTGTTTCCATTGACCGTGATTACTCCTCGAGGGCCTGGCATCTTGAGCTTGAGGTATGCGTAGTGCGGCACCGCATTGAACTTTGCAAATGTGGTTCGTCCGAAGCGATTGCATGATAGCCGGCCGGAATGGGACGATGTCAAAGATTAACTCTTCGCTTTGGAAATTATCCGGGGATCCAAGACCACTTGAGTATAACTGAGCCCGTACAACTGGCCTCTACACCGGTATGACGCCTTTAAAGGTCGTCTTTGTAGGTTTAATCCTTGAGGGTCTATGCCCATTTTGCGCTTGTATCCACGATAAAGCAGGTTAGAGCTCTTTGCCGCTTAATCCATCGAGGACTCGCTTAGGTGAAATCCGTCAATAATTGGGTCAAGAACCAATGCTACCGAAAACCGCCATGACGAATGCTAGTGGGTTGGTCCCTTCGATCGAAGGTGATCGGGCAGGAAGACCATGGGTTGAACTTTGGGGCGACTGGCTCCATCGCATATACGTCCCTTAGTGCACACTTCTGCACCCTTTTGGGTATGTGGGTTGCGTATATCATGTTCATCGTCCGCACTTGTGTGGCAAAACCCTTCTGTCTCTCTTGTTCGGCGGCCGGGGCTCTTCCTCGTCATCGCTATGCAGCCCCTTGTCATTGAGTTCGGCACTTAACTTGCCTGCTTGCTTGAACACCCAACAATCCTTGTTGGTGTGATTGGCTGGTTTCGGGGTGCCATGTATACGCTTTAAGCGATCAGTATTCAGTCCAAGTTGGGCCGGGCCTCGGTATTTCTTTTGAATGGCTTCTTCCGCTGACCGGGTTTAGAGCCTCACGAATCCGGCATTGGCGGCCGTATCTTGATATTATCGCTGTTAATGCGGCGCTTGTTCTTATTGCGACGCGACCGCCGTTCTTGTCCTTGGTATCCGAACTATCAGTATGTTTGGCCAAGTTGTTGCTTCGAGCTAGCCAGCTGTCCTCTCCCGCACAAAAGCGGGTCATGAGTGTTGTGAGGGCTGCCATGGATTTTGGCTTTTCCTGTCCTAGGTGCCGGGCAAGCCACTCGTCGCGGATGTTATGTTTGAAGGTTGCAAGGGCCTCTGCATCCGGACAGTCAACGATTTGATTTTTCTTTGTTAGGAACCGTGTCCAGAATTATGCGGCGATTCTTCCGCTGCTGAATTATGTGGCTAAGGTCATCGGCGTCACGGTGGTCGCACATATGTGCCTGGAAGTTATCAAGGAATGCGGCTTCCGTGTCCTCCCAACAACTAATTGATTCTGGCGGCAAGCTGTTGAGCCAATGTCGAGCTGGTCCTTTAAGCTTGAGTGGGAGGTATTTGATGGCATGTAGATCATCACCGCGGGCCATGTGGATATGGAGGAGATAGTCCTCGATCCGGACCGCGAGGATCTGTGGTACCATCGTATGATTCGATGTTTACGGGTTTGAAGCCCTCGGGATTTGATGATCCATTACTTCATCTATGAAGCATAGTGGGTGTCTTGGCGCCTACGTATTGGGCTATATCACGGCGTAGCTCATATGAGCTTTGTCTATTGTGTTCGGCTCGGCGGGTTTGCTTTGTATCCGGTAGCGACGGTAATCATCCCGCGTCGTTGGGCGCCGCGCGATCCGTAGATCGATCTTGTATGTTTTGCCTTATCCTCCAATATATCTACGCAAGTCGGTAGCGTTTTCCGTGCCTTGGTACTTTTGAGCGGCGTTGGGGTGTGGCTTGAGCGGAGGGCGAGAGGCTTCTACATCAGCTGACCCGCAGGGTGGTCGGTCTGCCATGTCGTGCGCTGGTGACTTGGGTGTTTCCTCCTCTGATCGAGGCAACGGCCTACGTTCGGGGTAGCTTATGGAGGGGCGTTCGAGTTCATACTCTTCGGCTGCAAGGACTTGATCCATCAGCCGACTAGCAGTCTTAGTCATCTCTAAGTTGTTGCTGCTTTTCTTGAGGCTGCTTGCCGTGGCTATAAGCTCGCTTTTGAAACGCTCTGTTCGGCGGGATCCTCGAGCACGACAAATTAAGTCGTCGAGGCTTGCCTCATCTTCACCGAGGAGGCGCATAATTATCGTCCTCGACCTCTCTTTCTTCGCGCAGACCGTCAAATGCGGACTTGCTTCTCCCTCCTCCCCGCCGAGTCCTGCTTTGGAGGGGTTGTCTTCGCACTTGTCCGGGGTGTTATTATCTCCGTGCGGAATCACCGTTTTGCTTGTGGCGGGATTTAGAGCGGCGCCGACGTCGGCGCTTCGGTTTGCTTTGGAGGGGTCATCCTCCGTTGTTCCATCACCGTTCCCATCTTTTGGGATATCCACCATGTATATGTCAGATGGCTAGGTGGCCTTCCGGTGCCACATGGCGCTGGGTCTTGGTCGTCTCCGGCATCGTCGTCCATACCGTCGATGTCTTCGGAGTCGAAATCGAGCATGTCGGTTAAATCATCGACAGTGGCTACAAAGTGGGTGGTGGGTGGGCGTTGAATTTCTTCGTCGTCCGTATCCCAACCTTCCTGTCTGTAGTCCGGGCAGGGCTCTCCGGATAAAGAGAGACTTTAGTGAATTCAGGATGTCGCCAAAGGGCGAGTGCTGAAAGATGTCCGCAGAAGTGAACTCCATGACTGGCGCCCAATCGGATTTGATTGGCAGGGGCGCGGAGGATTCGGAGTCCGGAGAGGAGTCCGGCACCCTGGAGTCGAGGTCTTCGCAAAGGATAGGGATGGAGTTCGGCTCAATCGCCGTAGAGATTGTAGCCCCCGAGGCGGTGTCCAACCACTCGTCCTCGATCGGGGAATCCGGCTCCGGATTAAGGGTCAGAGCGGATGCTGGTGCGGCCTCCAGGGCACTGTTCGGCTGCAGAGCTAGATCATGCCCATCGAGACAGTGCGGCACGCTTGGCCGCGGCTCGAATCCGTCGAAGATCAAGTCTCCGCGGATATCGATCGTATAGTTCAAACTTCCAAATCTGAACTGATGGCCAGGCGTAGCTTCGATCTGCTCCGGATGGCCAGCCGAATTGGCCGCATGATGCAAAGCCGCCCGAATCTGAAGATCTGTCTGGGAGAAAAGTCTCACCCTGGACCGCGTCGTTGTTGATGATCGGAAGGAGCCATCAGACCTATCGGTGGCGACAGCAGGAACTCTCAATGAAAGCACCAATGTCGGTGTCAAAACCGGCGGATCTCGGGTAGGGGTCCCGAACTGTGCATCTAGGCGGATGGTAACGGGGAGACAAGGGACACGATGTTTTTACCCAGGTCCGGGCCCTCTCGATGTAGGTAATACCCTACTCCTGCTTCATTAATATTGATGATATGGGTAGTACAAGAGTAGATCTACCACGAGATCAAGGAGGCTAAACCCTAGAAGCTAGACTATGGTATGATTGTTGTTCGTCCTACGGACTAAAACCCTCCGATTTATATAGACACCGGATAGGTTAGGGTTGCACATAGTCGGTTACAATGGTAGGAGATCTACATATCCGTATCGCCAAGCTTGCCTTCCACGCCAAGGAAAGTCCCATCCGCACACGGGACGAAGTCTTCAATCTTGTATCTTCATAGTCTTGGAGTCCGGCCGTGATGATAGTTCGGCTATCCGGACACCCCCTAGTCCAGGACTCCCTCAAAGGCGCTAGCCGAGGCTGAGGACAAAGCGGCCAAAGAGCGTGTTTTGCGTGAAAAGCACGAGGCCCGGGTTGGCGAGGCGCAGCAACAGCTCCAGGGCGCGATAGAGAGATTTGAGGCCCTGGAGTGTGATTGTAAGGCGCAAGAGTCCGAATTGATGAAGGCTCGCCAGAGCACGCAGGATGCACGAGCTGAAGCCCAGAGCGCCCTCCAGGAAGTCGAGATGGCCCAGAAGATTGCGGCGGGTGAGTTCTTCACCATGCAAAGTGGGCGTGTAGAAGCAACGTCCCTTGTACTTATCCTTAGTTTTGGTTTTCCAGGGGCATTTAGAGGTCTGCCGCACAGTGCGTCGAATGCGGCCGAGCATTATAGAGCCGAGGAAGGGATGTCTACGGAGAAGTTGTTCTGGTCCCAATATCTGGGATCCGAACATCTGGTGCCCTTCAGCGACCACTAAAGCAGTTGGTCGAGCTGCACAGGTTGGCAGAGCTAGCCATGAGGGACTTTATAGTCCCGCTGTGGCCTGTCGATCCAATGACTGGCAGCTACTTCGGACTTGTGCAGCGGCTTGTGAGTGCCTGTCCGCGGCTCGAAGCCGTAAAGCGGTCGGTTTGCATTGAAGGTGCGCGCATGGCCTTTGCCCGTGTCAAGACGCATTGGGCGAAGCTGGATGCCAAGAAGCTGATGACCGAGGGACCGCCGGAGGGCAAGGAGCATCGTCGACCCGAGCATTATTTTGATGGTGTCCTGGAGGGGTCCCGCCTTGCGGCGGAGCAATGTTCGAAGGATGTTATATTCCCGTAAGAACATGTGTATTATCTTGTCCTGTAATATGGAACGAAGATGTTTATGTAGTATAATGTATGTGATTTTTAAATTTTACCTCTTGTGCGGCCGTTTGTTAAATCTGAGGGATGACCAGTCGTCAGCTTCTGCCCCCATGTAGATAGTACAGGGGTGTTCGGGATAAATCTAAACACTCTTTACTCCACATTCTTGTCCTTAAAGGAGGTGTTTAGCACAGCGAACAAGGCAATCAGACTATGCAGCCTTTACCACCCCCACTGAGCCATAGGAGTTTCACAATTAATGAAGTCGGCGAAGCCCCTGGTGTTCGGGAGGCTGAATTAGGGGCGCTATACACGCCTAATCGGAAGAACCGATTCTTCGCAAGAATGTGGAAAAATCTCCTATGATTAGGAACCTCACGAACAGCTGACCGGCTCTCGCCGCATCATGACAGTTAGTTTTCGGCTTTCTCTACTGAGGTGCTTGTCCGGAAGAACCAGGACACAATCGCAGTAGTTCTCCCTTTACTACCCTAGCCGATATAGAGGAACGTAAGGTAGTAAGCACAGGAGTCGGGCAACCCAACTATTGACCAAAGACATGATTCGGAGCCGATGCATATAATGCTATAAGTTCGGGGTGCCAAACTGTACTGTAAAAGTGTTCGGACTTTTATTGCCATGATGCGGGGCGTAATTAAGCCCCTGGCGTATTAGTACGTACCATGGTGTACGTGTGCTGTGAATAATAAATACTGAGGTGAGGGAACGGAAAAAATGAAGTAATGGGCTGACGCCACTATTTATTCACCGTTGTTATGTGATCGGTATGTCAAGGCGTACTTTGTACAAGTAATGTGATAAGCAAGTAAGGCTATTGAAAATGTCGTAACCAAGGGCGGGCTGCATGCGGGTATGTAAAACAAGTAGATGAATCATTTATTAGAAACCACCTGGGGGTTCTTTTGTACGCCAGAGCTCCTTGCTTCCTTGGAGTGTTCTGCAAGCAGGTCGTCCGTATAGCCCTTGAAAAGCGAACAAGACATGTACAAAGAAAAAGCAGAAGCGTGCAAATCCCAGGGTCTATCAAGCCGTACTGTGGATTGCGAGCGAGTTGTGCCTCCGTTAGTACCCATGAGTGCGTAGCTTATGTGCTCGCGGTACTAATACCATTGCCTCGTCTGGGCTTGGACGGAGGCCGAATTTTGCTAGTTTGGCCCATGACGAGCTGAGCTGTCCTGCTGCAGTATAGTTCGTACCCTCTTAATGGTGTCCAGGGGCTCGGCAACCGGATTGTAGTGCTGCTTGAGAAGGTCACGTTGTACTTCTGCTACTAGGGCGGTAGTGTGCTCCTTTGTACGGAGGGAGCGTTCCGTGTTTCCATTTACTGTAATGACGCCACGTGGACCGGGCATCTTGATCTTGAGATAAGCATAATGTGGCACCGCACTGAATCTAGCGAATGCGGTTCGTCCGAGCAGTGCGTGATAGCCGCTGCGAAATGGAACGCTATCAAAGTTTAGCTCTTCTCTTTGGAAGTTATCCGGGGAACCGAATACTACTTCCAGCGTTATTGAACCCGTACAACGGGCCTCTACGCCTGGCATGACTCCTTTAAAGGTAGTCTTCGTGGGCTTGACTTGTGAAGGGTCAATGCTCATTTTACGTACTGTGTCCTGATAGAGCAGGTTGAGGCTGCTACCGCCGTCCATTAGGACTCGAGTCAGGTGAAATCCGTCGATGATTGGATCGAGGACCAGTGCGGCTGAACTGCCATGTCGGATGCTAGTTGGGTGGTCTCGTTGATCGAAAGTAATCGGGAATGATGACCATGGATAGAACTTTGGGGCGACTGGCTCTACCGCGTAGATGTACCTAAGTGCTCGCTTGCGCTCCCTTTTGGGGATGTGTGTAGCATATATCATGTTCACCATTTTTAATTTGGGGGGGGGGGGGGGATTTCTTCTGCCCCCAGTGTTCGGCTGCCGGGGCTCTTCGTCGTCATCTTCGCTCTGTGATTCCCCTTCTTTGCTTCTGTTATTTACTTTGCTGGCTTGTTTAAAGACCCGGCAATCTCTGTTAGTATAGCTGGCTGGTTTGTCTGGGGTACCATGTATTTGGCAAGGACGATCGAGTATGCGGTCCAAGCTGGATGGTTTTCTGGTGCTCCTTTTATAGGGCTTCTTTCGTTGGTCGGACTTAGAGCCACTGAATCCGGCGTTAACTGTTGTGTCATTGGTGTTATCGCCATTGCTTTGGCGTTTGTTTCTGTTGCGCCGGAGCTTGCCGACGCTATTTTTGGCCTCGGAGGGACTTGTTTCGTTGGTCGTATTTGTATTGTGGGCCAGCCAACTATCTTCTCCCGCGCAAAAGCGGGTCATAAGTGCCGTCAGGGCTGCCATGGACCTCGGTTTTTCTTGGCCGAGGTGGCGGGCGAGCCATTCGTCTTGGATACTATGCTTAAAGGCCGCTAGGGCTTCGGCATCTGGACAGTCGATGATCTGGTTCTTTTTGGTTAGGAACCTAGTCCAGAATTTTCTGGCTGATTCTCCAGGTTGTTGAACTATGTGGCTTAAGTCATCGGCGTCTGGTGGCCGGACATAGGTTCCTTGGAAGTTGTCTAGGAAAGCTTCTTCCAAGTCCTCCCAGCTGCCGATAGAATTTTCAGGCAGGCTATTAAGCCAGTGCCGAGCTGGCCCTTTGAGCTTGAGTGGGAGGTATTTAATGGCGTGGAGGTCATCTCCTTGAGCCATATGAATGTTGAGAATGAAATCATCGATCCATACTGCGAGATCGGTTGTGTCGTCGTATGATTCGATATTGACGGGCTTGAATCCCTCAGGGAATTCGTGGTCCAGTACCTCGTCTGTGAAGCAGAGAGGGTGTGAGCACCTCTGTATCGGGCCGTGTCGCTACGGCATTCAGACCGGGCGTGGTTGGCCGGTTGTGTCGTCGTATGATTCGATACTGACGGGTGTCGGTGTCAAAACCGGCGGATCTCGGGTAGGGGGTCCCGAACTGTGTGTCTAGGCGAATGGTAACAGGAGACAAGGGACACGATGTTTTTACCCAGGTTTGGGCCCTCTCGATGGAGGTAAAACCCTACTCCTGCTTGATTAATATTGATGATATGGGTAGTACAAGAGTAAATCTACCACGAGATCAGAGAGGCTAAACCCTAAAAGCTAGCCTATGGTATGATTGTTGTTGTCTCTGTCGGATTTCGGGTTCCGGCAGACCCTTGAGGTTCGAACACTGGGGTGCGCGCGTAGATCTCGCCCTCTACCTACCTGCACCCCGCCGCCTTGCTACGATCTAAACTACGAAAGGAACAACACAAGAGACACAAGGTTTATACTAGTTCGGGCCACCATTGTGGTGTAATACCCTACTCTAGTTTGTGGTGTGGTGGATTGCCTCTTGGGCTGATGGTGATGAACAATACAAGGAAGAACAGCCTCGCGAGGGTCTGTTCTTGGTCGAGGCGATGAACTGCTTGGAGGAGTTCGATCGCCTCTCTCTCTCTAGATTGCTTGGCCTCGGCTCTGCTCGGATCCCGGATCAAGCTGCCTCTACCCCTGTGGGAGGCTAGTCCTATTTATAGACAGAGGCCACGGGCCTCTTCCCAAATATTGAGCGGGAAGGGCGCCAACAATTGGCCATTTTGAAGGGGAACATATGGTACACTTATCCCGACTAAAGTTGGTCCTCGCTTTGTCAAAGGCTCGTGGTGACGCCGGCTTGGGCTCCACAATGACTTCATTCCTACCATTGGGCTGGTCTTGGTCTTGTTGCACCGAAATCGACGCCTTTGCTTGATGCTCTCGCCTGCGCTTGCTCCCTTTGCACCAAAGAGGAAGGGAGGACACTGCGCGGGCTGGCGCCCGCCTGGCGCCCTTGGTCGTCATGGCTTGCGTCATGGGCACCTCGTGAGGTACCCCGCCTTGATCTCTCCGCCTCCTCATGAGCCCGGCTGATGAGGCCGTGCACGAGGAAGCTCCTATCGTCCGCCCATGAGGCTTGGCCCCTCGCGAGGGTCTTGAGATTGTGTTGATGAAGATGGGCCGTGATGGGCCCCCCTTTGATCCACGCCGCAGGCAGGCAAGTCTGGGGACCCCCGTTCCCAGAACGCCGATAGTAGCCCCCGGGCCCAAGGCGCGCCCGGGCTTGGCCGAGCAGAGAGGCGAAGGGGCGAGTGCGAAGCGCCGCGGGGCCTAACAGCCTGCGGTCTTGGGCGCCATGTGGCGGTTGATTGGACGTGGGTGCCTTAGCAACCGCGCGAGTTCATAAAGGAGCGGCGTCTGCCTAGGCTTTGCTTCCCTTGCTTTCTCTGGTTACTGCTCAGATTCCCTTTCTTGCGCCTCTCCTTCCTGCCTCCGAAATCTTCAGATCCACTTCGCCTGCACGCCCTAGCAAGGCATGGCGCCTCGCTGAACCCGGCGGAGCTTGGTACTACGCCTGGACTCGCCGAGCGTGTCGGAGGCGAAGCTTGCCCGGTGCGCCAGATGGTGGCGGTCTGGGCATCGACGGGCGAAGGTGTTCAAGGTCGGCTCCGCCTCCACGAGGGCCAAGGGAGCACCTTCTATCCGCTCTTTGTAAGCGCCATTGTTGCCGGTGCGATGCCTCCCTTTTCCGAAGTTCTTCTCTGTCCTCCGCCATTACAAGCTACAAGCTCTGCATCTCCACCCCAACTATGTTCTCCTTCTGGCGATCTTCGCCTACTATTGTGAGGCTCACGTCGGGGTGCAGCCCTCAGTGGCCCTGCTGCTCCACTATTTCTCCCTCCGGACCTCTTGTGGTTCCATCTCTGCGTGTCGAAGCTTCGCGTCTGCAGTAGCTCCATCGCCATTTCGAACCCGGGAAGAGGATTGAGGGCTTCAGAGAACAAGTGGGTCTTGGTAGATGTTGGGCGCATCCACCTCGGCTAATCTTGCCCACGGGCACCCCACGCACTCCGGCGATTGGTCTTGAGTGGAGCTCGTGGACCCTCTGCGAGGCGGTGTTGGAGAAGATGAACATGGATCTCGAGGCCGGCCAGCATGGCGGGCGGCGAAGCTGACCGGCTGTCCTTCTTGAGGGAATTCCTGGAGCACCAGCTGGCTCCGGCAATCAGTGCCACTTCGATGTGGAGGACCCACCCGAGCCTCAGCGGTCTTGGCCGACGAGACCTGGCTGCGGTTCTCCATTCTTTGGTCTGGGCGACGTGGCGAGGTTGGAGGGTGCTCCTACGCCCCTGTTCCTCCGCGACGACTGGGAGCAGGTAGTGGAGTCCATGCCCGTCTTCAACGGGGACGGGCCCGTGCCCGCGGAGGTTCCCAAGGACCAAGTGGACGTGTCCTCCGGCGACTCCAACGAAGATAAGGGAGAAGGGGAGCGGGCAGGAGGGCTCGACTCTGAGGCGACCGATGGAGAGTCGAGGGCTCCCCTCCCTCGGCGCAAGTCCCGCGTTCTCCGCCTCTCACCGAGCAATGACGACGACGAGGATGATGACGGCGGCGGCGGGAGCTTGCCCCGATCCCGAAGAAGGATAGGACGGGCTAATCCCCGGGTCTGCCCGCCCGAGGCGATCTGCAGGCGCGCCTCCTGCTCCCGAGCTCCTTGAGGCTGATCCTTGCAGCCGGCTCTCGGGCTTCAAGTATGGCCGGAGGTTGCTCGAGCCCGCGAGCGACGACCAGTAAGTGCTCGATTCCTATCTTATTTCTTGTTTTGTCGCTGAGGCTTGACATCTGTATCTCTTGGCTAGGCTGGCGCCCGCGGCAAAGAAGCCGAAGGGATCTCCTGAGGTTCCGTCTGGGGCAGCGCATCTGCCCGCAAAAGAAGGTGACCGCAATGCACGGGCCACTCCTGCCCGGTCGTCCTCACGAGGCCTGGCTGAGCCGGCTGGGGTGAGCTCAGCCCCCACGGCCCAAGCGGCTCCTGAGGTGCCCTTGCCTGATGCTGCCACCACAGTCGTTGGGGCGCAGCAGGCTCCGCCTCAGGATAATGTGGTCACGCTGCCGCCTTCTCCTACTACCCCACCTACTGTTGTCTCTCCGACTCCACCTACCGTCCTGGATCGTGCTGCTGCCGAACTGGACCGGCTGCGGCAGGATCTTTTGGGCGCCGACCCTCGTCTAGTGGCCGGGCACTTGGAGCTGGCACGGCTGGATTCGCCCGACGCTTTGATTCGGGCAGCGCTGGTCCAGGCCTCGACGGCTTCTGACGAGGAGAAGCGAGCCGTCCTTGGGCGAAGTAGCTGCTCATGGCCGCCTTGGGGGAGGTAGCCGATGTTCGAGGTCGCTGCAAGGCGCTGGAGAGCGAGCTGCAGGGCCTGCGGGACCAGCTTGCCAAGGAGGCCCGCCTTCGCCAAGAGTAGGAGGAAGGCATGAAAGCTCGCGAGGAGGTCGTCAAGGACCGGGACGACAAGCTCAAGAAGCGCCGTGACCGCCTAGGCGCGCTAGAGCAAGAGTTGAAGGCGAGGAAGGTCGAGCTGGACGGCAAGGCACGGGTCCTTGCCGAGGATCGCGTGGCCTTCACGGAGGTGGAGGTGAAGGCTCGCGCCTTGCTGAGGATGCTTTATGATAGCGGCCTGGAGAGCCCGCTGGCCGGCGCAGAGGACGGCCCCGCCAAGCTGCTTCCCTTCCTGGTTCGCGCTCTTGAAGATGTCACCCTTGGCCTTGGCCCTACGGCTGAGGCCGAGGCGCGTGTCTTGTCTTCTGCAGCGCTGACGCGGGTCCTCACCCACATCTACCTTCGCGATCCCAACGTCGACCTCGACAGCCTGCTGGAGCCAGCGAGCGGCGAGCTTGTCGCTGCCGCTGCTGAGGCCGTGAAGGGTCGTGCGGAGGCTCTACTGGGGAAGTTCCGGGCCTTCAGCACCAAGTCGAAGCGGGGCGCTGCCAACCCTGCGGCTCCACAAGGCGAACCCGCTCCGCGCAGCTCCACCGCCGACAAGTGACTCCGTTGTGGCTCCTGTTCTGCTTTTAATTCCTGCACATGTATCATGCCTCGGGGAGGCGTTTAAACTTGCATTTGGCGTTGTGATAACAGTTATGGACTGTAATATTTGCTTTTGAATTCCTTGAAATTTGCGCTTTTCCTTCCTACTTGCTTATGTTCTACGCCAAGCAGCTGCCCCTGCCAAGATACCTCAGCCGCTGTTAGCCCCGACCGAAACCAGTGACGGGACCAAGGAGTGAGGGGCTACGTGACAAGTTAGGCTCTGGTCGCGATGCTCAGGAGTCCCCTTGGCGCTTACGAACAACAAGTAGGGAGGTGAGATGTGGGTGGATTTACCGTTCTCGCTCTGCAGAGCCCGCCCGCGCATACCTCAACCGCCATTAGCCTTTCAGAACTAAGGAGTGAGGGCTACGTGACCGATTAGGCTCCCGAGTCGCGATGCTCGGGAGTCCCCTTGACGCTCAAGCGGCCTTCGTACCTTGGCTCGCTCGGAGGGCGTGCGATGAACCAGGCCCGAGGGGTCTGGCTGGGCGGGCGGCGTCTGGGCGTGACTCAGCGCAGCCGCGCTCCAGCCCCTCGTGCGGCACTCCCTAGGGGAGGCGTTGCGATGAGGCGGAACAATCGAGCCTGGGCTCCCTGAGGTTGATGCAGCCCGGGGGCCACCCTCAGTTGTTTATCACCAGCGCGGAGCATAGCGCTTCCGTATGTGTACGGGCATAGCCGCTCCTCGGCAGTGTCGTCAGCCAGCGCGGAGCATGGTGCTTCCACTTGTGCGTGGGAGGGGGCTTCCCTCCGGGAGGAGCCCCCGGGGTGTGTATAGCCCCGCCCTGACATGTGGCTGGCACGGTAGGGCCTGACGAGGTGTATCTGGGCACCCGTGAGCCAGCGCGGGACTCACGGGGCCCTACCTCAAGGCGGGTTGCGCCTGGCACTGGGCCTTATCTTGTGATGTGTTCCTGCAGATTTGGTTAGATGCGGGCGCTCTACGTCCTCGGGTCCCGGCCCTCGAGCTGGTCTCGGCCGTCATTTGGTATGCTGTGTCGCGATGCCGTGGACAAGGTCGAAGGGTGAGGGCTGGAGAGCCGTCCAGACCTCGAGTCGCGATGCTCGGTACCCCCTAACATGCAAGCGGTCTACATGAACGAAGAAAAGGTGCCATGGATTGGCATCAAATAACAAGCATGATGGGTCGAACGCATGACCCGAAATAAACACAAGAGGGATACATGCCGCCGGGTCTGGCCCGAGCGACTTGGGGATGATGCAGCCCGAGGGGCGCCCCCAACAAGATAAGCTAGGAACATGAAGTAAAAGGGATACACGCCGCAGGGACGGACCCACACGGCCTGGGAATAATGCAGCCACGGGCGCTCCCGGTGGAAATGAAACTTGAAAGATATCACCTGATAGCGTTGAAGACGAAAGGGAGTTGGTGCAGCAGACTCGGTGGGCTGCGGGAGCCGATCCTCACGACCCCCCAGGCTCAGGGGCCTCGGGAGGCTCCGGAGGTGCTGGTGGCTCCTCTTGGACCATCTCCATCTCTGCCAGGGCTGCGGAACGCCTGGCCTCTTGAGCCTCCAGGATGCTCCTCATGAGGCGCTGGCGCATGGCAGCCGCGTTCGGCGAGCCGTAAGGCATGCGAACGTAGTTGTGGGGTGGACCCTCGCAGCGCCCCACGCGAGAGGGCCAGAGGCGCTCCTGAGAGGCGGCTCGGTTGAGCCCTGGTATGTCGATGCAGACGCGCAGCCCACCATCCTCGCCCGGATGGGGAGCTACGGGCAGTGGCGGGCGGCTGCCACTCATGACTCTTGACTCCTGCAGCTCCCGAACGATCTTGCCGGCGAACTCCTGAGGGTTTGGCCCTCCTTGCCTTGCTCCTTCTTGAGGGAAACGTGCTTCGAAACACGCCTCCAAGTGGTGCCCAAGCGCCTTCCTCGTGACTTTAGCAAGGTCAGTGGCCCTCCAGGGGGGAGCCCCCGAGCCCTGCCTGAGGAGGGCGCCGGGCGCGCTTCCCTATGCGATAGAAGGAGGTTCCCCTGAGCGGTAGCGGACCACGAGGGGCCTGCCTCCTGAAGGGCCGGGCCGGACAATGTCTTCTTCTTCTTGGGGGCGGTCTCGGGAAGCCTCCTGCTTCCGCGATCTGGGTCTTCCAGTGATGCGGCCTGAAAGGCTCGCTCCAGGGAGCACACCGTTTCTTTCTCTTCGCATGGCACCGTGATGACTCCGCCACTTCCTGGCATCTTGAGGATATTGTAGCCGTGGTGGGTTACGGCCATGAACTTGGCCAGCGCTGGGTACCCGAGGATGGCGTTGTATGGCAGGCGAATGTGGGCGACGTCCGAAGTCGATGAGCTCGGTGCGGTAGTTGTCGCGCGCGCCGAAGGTGACAGGGAGGCGAACCTGCCCAATCGGGACCGTGGAGCCGTCGGTGACCCCAGAGAAAGGCTTGGTCGGCTAAAGCTGATTGTAAGGCACTTGGAGATTGTTGAACGTTTCCACAGACAGGACGTTGAGCCCTTCCCCGCCATCGATGAGGGTCTTGGTGACTAGCACGTTGCTGATGATTGGGGAGCAAAGCATCGGGAGGACTCCGGCTGTGGCCGCACACTTGGGATGATCCGCTGAGCTGAACGTGATGGCGCACGCCGACCACCTGAAGGGGCGTGTGGCTTCGAGCTTGGGGAGGACTGCATTCACTTCATGGGCGAACTGCTTGAGGATGCGTTGAGAGGCTGGGGCTTGAGCTCCGCCCAGGAGGCAGGCGATCGCAGCGGCTCCCGAAGCCCCCAGCCCCTCGTCTGATGATGATCTTCATTTCTCCTTGGTTGCGGTGGCAGAGGAGGGAGGCCTGCGTTGCCTTGCAGGCGATCCTCGCGAGGCTGATCCTCCGGGCCTCCCTCGCGAGGCGGGTCCGCCAGCGATCCTCGTGAGGTTGGTCGCACCACCCTTGGCGAGGGCCGTGGTCTTCCAGCGTCTCGTTCCTTCCTCCTCCTCGGCCGTAGCCCGTCGCTGCGGTCGGGACGTCGGCCGATCCTCCCTTCTCGCACGGCTCGGAGCTCTTAACATTCGTTGGTGTTGTGGGTGTGGAGGTCGTGGTACACGCATGCACCGGCTGCCCTTGGAAGACTCGGGCTGATCTACGCCCGCTTAGTGTCCGGCTCTGCGCGAGCACGGCAGCCCCTTGCGCTTCACATCCTTGGCCTTGGGTTTCTTCTCTTCTGGGTCTACGGCAGGCAGCTCGAGGAGGGAGAGACGCCCTTCCTCGGCCCTGGCGCACTTGGTCGCCAAGTTGAACAGCTCCAAGGAAGTGCACAAGTCTTCATACATCGCCAGCTCCTCCTTCATCTTGATGTCGCGCACACCGTCAGAGAAGGCGGAGATGATGGCCTCCTTGGTCACCTTGGGAATCTTGAGGTGTCCGATTGTTGAAGCTTGGATGTATTTCTCAGGGTCTCCCCTAGTTGCTACTTGATGCGGCGCATGTCGCCACGGCGGGTGGCAGTCACGAGTACCTTGGAAGTTGGCGATGAAGCGTGCGCATCTCGGCCCCAGGAGGAGATCATGCCTGGAGCTGAGTTCGAGGAGCCAGTGGGCCCCATCCTTGAGCGCCATGGGAAACCAGTTTGCCATGACCTTCTCGTCTCCGTTGGCGGCTTCGATGCCCAGCTCGTAGAGCTGGAGGAACTCTGCGGGGTCGGCCGTACCATCGTAGCGAGGAGGCAGGTCTGGCTTGAACTTGCCGGGCCACGCGACGCTGCGCAGCTCGGTGGTGAAGGCACGGCAGCCTGCTGTGGCCACGGGAGGCCTTGGGTGACGAAGAGCTTGGTCTTGCGGGTCCCCATGCGCTGTTGGAGCAGCGCTGGGTCTTGATCTTGTTGGAGCAGAGGCGTGGTCGCGACGATTTGGGAGCGGGAGCACTCGGCAGCTTCTTCGGGCGAGGGACTTCTGGCAGCTCTGGTCTTGCAGCGTTGGCGCGGACGGAGCGGGTTCCGCCAGGACCACGCGCTTTGGGGCTGTGGCGCTTTCTGAGGGGAGGCGGCCGAGGCGCCCCCAGAGCTTCGTCGCCCGCGCAGGGCGGGGTGTGGTGCAGCAGGACAGACAGCGCGGGGGAGCCCCCTGCAGCGTGGACGAGCTCGGCGACGCGGTCGAGCCACTCTTCGTAGACGTCGTCGACTGGACGGTAGCGCAGGAGCTCGTTTGCCGCGATGAGCGCAGCTCGAGCCTCCATGGGTGCACGGAATGCGCGAGACGAAGAACCAGCCGGGGCGAGTGAGGCGGTAGCAGTGCGGCCGTATTGCCTCACGGAGGGATGCTGGGACGATGCTTGCTGCTCATTCCCCGCCGGGCCGGTGGCGGCGTTGATGGCAAAGCGACGGAACAACGAGGGCGCCCGACGGGAGCCCGTCTGGTGACGCGGGAAGCGAGAGCGGCTTCGGCGCTTCAGCGGGCCCGACGAAAGCGCCGAACATGGATGCGGTGGTCGACGGAGAACAGGCGGCGGAAGATTTAATTCCGCGCACCCCTACCGGGCGCGAAATGTCGGATTTCGGGTTCCGCAGACCCTTGAGGTTCGAACACCGGGTGCGCGGAGATCTCGCCCTCTACCTACTGCACCCGCCGCCTTTGCTACGATCTAAACTTCTGAAAGGAACAACACAAGAGACACAAGGTTTATACTAGTTCGGGCCACCATTGTGGTGTAATACCCTACTCTAGTTTGTGGTGTGGTGGATTGCCTCTTGGGCTGATGGTGATGAACAATATAAGGAAGAACAGCCTCGCGAGGGTCTGTTCTTGGCCGGGGCGATGAACTGCTTGGAGGAGTTCAGTCGCTCTCTCTCTCTCTCTAGATTGCTTGGCCTCCAGCTCTGTTCTGGATCCCGGATCAAGCTGCCTCTACCCTGTGGGAGGCTAGTCCAATTTATAGACAGAGGCCCTGGGTCTCTTCCCAAATATTGAGCGGGAAGGGCGCCAACAATTGGCCATTTTGAAGGGGAACATCGGGTACACTTATCCTGACTAAAGTTGGTCCTCGCCTGTCAAAGGCTCGTGGTGACGCCTTGGCTTGGGCTCCACAATGACTACATTCCTGCCGTTGGGATGGTCTTGGTCTTGTTGCACCGAAATGGACGCCTTTGCTTGATGCTCTCGCCTGCGCTTGCTCCATTTGCACCAAAGAGGAAGGGAGAACACTACGCGGGCTGGCGCCCGCCTGGCGCCCTTGGTCGTCATGGCTTGCGTCATGGGCACCTCGTGAGGTACCCCGCCTTGATCTCTCCGCCTCCTCGCGAGCCAGCCTGATGAGGCCGTGCTTGAGGAAGCTCCCTGTCGTCCGCCCCGCGAGGGTCTTGAGCTTGTGTTGATAAAGATGGGTCGTGATGGGCGCCTTTGAGCCACGCCAGCAGCGGCGAGTGCAAGTCTGGGGACCCCCGTTCCCAGAACACCGACAGTCTCTCCTCTATCGACTAGCCTGGCCTCGGTTTATATAATGCACGAGAGGCCTAGGATAATAAGAGTCCTAGCCGAATACGCCGGTGGGGAGGAGTCCTTGTCTTGATCGCCAAGTCTTGTGGAATCTTCCTTGTATGCGGCACCTGTCCGGATCGCCCATGAGTATACGGCCATCGGGTCCTCGGCACAATCTAACGGATCGAGATGACGTGGTGAGTACCCCTAGTCCAGGACACCGTCAAGAGCCCCCCTGAACCGGTCTTCAAGTTTAGGGGCGCTCCTCGATTCTTCCGAACTGTTCTTCATCTTCAGTCGTCGGTCTTGAAAACTGGTTCAAGAAATCTTCTCATATTCGATCTTGAGGATCGCCGAAATGCATTCGACGAGTTCGCACATCGGGTATCCGAGGAGCCCCTTTAAGTTTCCAGCCTTTATCAATGCCTTGTTATTTTTATGCCACACCTCGGGTTTGAAGTTGTTCCCGGGCGGCAGCATCCTCTTGCGTCCGAGCTCCAACGCCGAACTACATTCAAGGTATCTTTTGCAGACGAGCACCAACGCCGGACCGGTTCCCAGCTCTAACGCCGGAATGTATCCGAGCTCCAACGCTGGACTATGTATCCGAGCTCCAACGCCGGACTGTATCCGAGCTCCAACGCCGGACTATGTATCCGAGCTCTACCGCCGGACTGTATCCGAGGTGTCGTAAATCACCTTGGTTCAAAGAAGTTTGAAGGAGTTTAGCCAAGCTTAATGCCGGAAAAGCCCTCTATGGAGCCAGCCACTAGCGCCCGAGCTTTATGCCGGACTGCTTCGGAGGTGGTGCACCACCCCGAATGTGGGCCGATTTTTGTCAATATTTTTTATTGGTGCAATTTATTCTCTGCCGAGATACATAGCCAGAAGCCCTCAAGGTGGGTATCGGTCTAAAACCCGAGATGCACATGAAGGATGACATAAGACCGCTGATCCTCAGAGTCAGCTGAGACTCAAAGTTGATTTGCAAAATCGGTCCGAGGATCAAGTCCTAGCTCGCAGAATACTTGGGACACAAAAGCGGGCGTGCTCAGTCCTCAAGACTTAGGTTGGGTGCGGCCGACCAACCCGAGGATCAAAATCTCCTCGGAGATTGTATTACACTTAAAATTTCCTGCATTGGACAGGCAATGCAAAGTAGCCCCGAGACACCGGGTCGGGTGGCAACACCAGATTAGGGGATCGATGTGCCCCTTTAACATTTGTAAATAATAAGCCCGAAGCCCAGTAGCCCCCGAGCCTTAATGCGGGCACGGGTGGCCAAATTAAGGATTGATATCCATAGTAAAATCACAAATTATGTGTAATGACTCTATGTATCCAAGTACTTTACGTCATTAATGCTCGGATCCGCATTGTACAAAACTTTGTTGACCGACCATCGGCTTCACCTCCTCGGCCAATAGCCGAGGAGTGTTTGTCCTACTTTATAAAGCCTTTATGAGGGCAAAGATTTACAACAAACAAGGCAATCTGGCCATACGGTTTTGTAAACAAAGGTACGCAGAGAGATATGTTATATTATTGTTTAATAGAAGAAATGTCTTCCAAAGAAAATAGTCCCGCTATCGGTTCCTTTCTTTGGGTTGTCATGCTAAGCATGATCATGAAACCTCAGCTCCAATGTAAGAGCAAAATATCGAGGATTTAGTTTGGGAGGCCAGTTAATAGCCCCCGGTAGTGTTCAGCGATAGTCGAGGTCAAGCCGTAAACACTTCGGCCATTGTGATGAATGGCCCGTCGTTTAAAACCTTCATCGGATCGCTGACCAGTTTACGCTTATTGTGATAGTCAATTTTCGGCTTTCTCCACTGAGGTGCTTAACCATGTGAGCTGGAAGCACAATCGCAGTGGTTCTCCCTTTGCACACCTAGCCGAACAAAGCGGAATGTAGGAGGCAAGCGTAGGAGCCAGGCAACCCAACTATTGACCGAAGACACAATTCGAAACCGATGCATATATAGCAATATCCGAGATTGTTTTTGCCGAATCTCTAAAGGTGTCTGGCGTTGCACTGCGAGACTTGTGCTGAAAACACACAAATAGTTTAAAAAGTGCCATCAGCTTGGAAAACCAAAAAACGTCAGTAAAAACTTGACGTCCGAACGAGATCAAGTGTTTGGTGCCAATCCGAAAATTGGCCTTAGCAGAAGTGCTTCGCCGTTGCTTTAACATGATACATCCTATCTCAAGACTTCAAGCGGGTCAGCCTACGGCTTCAACCTCCTATCCCAAGGGCGGAGTACTTCTCATTAGGCCAGTTTAGCAAACTAAACTCTAGCAGCTTTGAGAGAGAAATTAGGCTCCCCGGCTAGTGACCACACGCTCATGTCGAAAAAAGGAGTGATATATAATAATAATAATAATAAAACTTTGCAACGACTAAGAAGAAGAACACTTATCATAAAACGGCTCATATAAATTTAAGAGCCCCCAAGTGACTTGGGTAAAAGAATGATTGCATGTACCGAAGTACTTATATCATATCTATGTTCAACCGAACTTTAAACACGTCTTAACCGACCGTCGACTTCTCCCTCCTCGGCCAAGGACCGAAAAGTGTTATGTACTCCATCTGTCGAGAATATCGATGGTGTTTCCAATAACCAGGCAATCAGGCCATAAGGTCAGTAATGCATAAAGCACGCCAGGAACTTATGCTATATTATCGCGAAGTGAAAGAAGAATATTCGAAGAAAATATTACCCCCACAGATAAATTACTTCGGTGCTCATTGTTATTATGAGGCTTGTGCAATAGATTTTTGTACTCATGAGTTCCGTTAGTGCCACCATCATTGAAAACTATAAGAGCGCTAGCTTTTGGCTTCACCCAGTCTGAGGTCCGGCTCGGATGACCAGATCGTGACAATCGAAGAGGTGCTCCCTTTACTCCCTAGCCGAACAATCTGGAACGTAGGGGTAAACACAGGAGCGAGGCAACCCAGCTTGCAAATCGCTTAACTCAATATGGTGCATATTGTGGCGTAATACACGAACAAGGAACGAAGCCGTACAAGTATAATCATATGCAAGAGGAAAAGCTTCATGAAGGAAGCCCCCAAATGAATTGAGTATTTGAATTTATGCGTCACAAACAAAGTTTGGACAAGAAAAAAATTTACAAGCAACATTTTTCCAAAAAGTATAATGCTTGGTCGAACCGAACGCAAGTTAGAAATTAAAGCTTTGAGCATGAAAGCGACTTATTTGGTTAATGTGTTCGGTATTGATGACGCGGTCCGAGCTTGATACGGGACAAGGTTCCATCCCCCAAGCCGGTCCCGAGGTGGCGGAGCGGAGAGCTCGACACGCCGAAGTGGTGACATAGCACGGTCAATGCAGACCGGCAGCGCGGACGTCAAGTCCCGGATCAATTACCATGCACAAAAAATGGTGCAAACCGAAGATAATAGTAATAATGATAATTAAAAAATCGCTGCATAATAAATAATTTATGCAAAGTGAGTAATAAAAGAAATATGGCCTGGCACCAAGTCAATGTCGGCGCAGGGCGTCGGCGTGATGCGGTAAAGGCGTGGCAAAGCCTGAATTCACTGTGTCGGTCCGAGTTCGGATGCGGCGTTCACGGACTATGTACGGAAACTAACCGAACCACCATGCGATCGTTAGCACGCGCCATCATTTGATAGACCTGTGTACATATGATGGACAAACCAGAGTAATAATTCCTTGGGGAAAATGAACCCAAACAAGAAAAAAATACTGGGATTAATAGCACCTGGTTTATTTGTTATCGCAATCCCAAGGAAGGTGATTCCCAAAATTGGGACTCGATCCGCGCACCCATTGCCTGATGGGCGATAAAACGATGGCATGGCAATGTTGGCAAAGGTTGGCTCGTCGAGGCAAAGCCCTCAGTCCAGCTAACGTGACGGAGCTGGTCGGCTAGTGACGCCGAAGTGTCCGGAGTAGGTTGATGAAGCGATGGTGTAGCCCCCGGTCCAGCCGAGATGTCGAAGTAGGTCGGCCTGATGGACACCAGCTTGAAGAAGCAATAGTGCGGCCCTGCCGATGCAGGTCGTGACGTGGTCGATGCCGGCTTGATGAAGCGACCGTGCGGTGATGCCGGTATGCCCGCTCCGTGTAAACCGTGGGGCGGCGATGTTGGTGATGATTTATCTTTCGCGATGCCGGACTCTTGCTCGGCTTGTGCAAATTGATGATCCGAAGAAGTTGAGCTCGGCTCAACAAAGTGACGACGTGTCTAGCGCAGGTCGGCAGCCGTGGAGCAATATTGCCGGACTGGTTTGACACCAGCATGATGTTGAAGATCATGTTCAAAAGATTTTAAAGTTAGTGGGATGTGTTCGGGAACAAAACACACTACCCCATACAAAACTTCCTTCAAAAAGGATGTCCGAAATCCCGTTCGTAAAAAGGACGAACTCGGGTCGGATTTGTTTTCGCGCAGAAAACAAATCCAAAAAGTGATGCACTAATCGGAAGGTTCCCGGAGTTTGGACGGTCGGATCTAACTGAAATTTTGAGGGGTGGTAGATATAGGAATAACGCAGTCGATCAACGGTTGGATCTTCCAAAGGAGGTCCGAGCTAGAAGCTGGACACCACGCCCTAAACTCGTCCAGATTCTCGTCCAGATTTGACAGGGCTCCGGTATATCGTAGATTGTCGGAGATTCCTCCATCGGAACTCGATGAAATTTAGCGTGGCTATTGTAGACGTAATTCCGCACTATTCCACTGAAGCAATCGTCAAACGAAGCTCGAGGAGGCGGTGACGGCGGATACAAATTCGCTGTCCAGAAAAACAGCACGGTCGCCCGAGGGCAATGTTGACATTGAGCCCCCGGGCTCCCTGGATGATTCCTCCATGATCTTGATAGAGATCGGAGCTGATGTTGATGAAGGCCCTCATCCGAACATGACGATCGGAGATAGAGCGTAGTCCTTGGTCGAACCAAGGTGACCAGTCAAGCTGGTGACGAAGATGCCGTAGTCGCAGTTGATCTGCAGGCGAGCCATCGACCTTTTGCCGAACACACAGCGGAACTCTCAATGAAAGCACCAATGTCGGTGTCAAAACCGGCGGATCTCGGGTAGGGGGTCCCGAACTGTGCGTCTAGGCGGATGGTAACAAGAGACAAGGACACGATGTTTTTACCTGTGTTCGGGCCCTCTCGATGGAGGTGAAACCTTACTCCTGCTTGATTAATATTGATGATACGGGTAGTACAAGAGTAGATCTACCACGAGATCAGAGAGGCTAAACCCTAAAAGCTAGCCTATGGTATGATTGTTGTTGTCTCTCCTCTATCGACTAGCCTGGCCTCGGTTTATATAATGCACGAGAGGCCTAGGATAACAAAAGTCCTAGCCGAATACGCCGGTGGGGAGGAGTCCTTGTCTTGATCGCCAAGTCTTGTGGAATCTTCCTTGTATGCGGCAGTTGTCCGGACTGGCCCATGAGTATACGACCATAGGGGTCCTCGGCCCAATCTAACAAATCGGGAGATGACGTGGTGAGTACCCCCTAGTCCAAGACACAGTCAATGGGCTTGAATCCCTTGGGGAATTCGTGGTCCAGTACCTCGTCTGTGAAGCAGAGAGGGTGTGCGGCACCTCTATACCGGGCCGTGTCACTGCGGCATTCAGACTGGGCGTGGTTAGGTTTGTCACGTCCGCATAGGTAGCTGTCTTCGTGCCTCGAGGCACGTCCTTGCGGTCTGTAGGTCCTGCTCTACTGTCCAGGGTCTGCCGGAGGTCATACCTGTGACCCCGAACTCTTCCATCTTTATTTTTGCAGGGCAGTTGGGCAGGCTGCTGTTCGGCCTGAGTTGCCGCTTTATCCCGACCGCGTGGTGGCCAGTTGGCCGCTGAGGGAGTCCCGGATTAGGGGGTGTCCGGATAGCCGGACTATAGCCTTTGGCCGGACTCCTGGACAATGAAGATGCAAGATTGAAGACTTCGTCCCGTATCCGGATGGGACTTTCCTTGGCGTGGAAGGCAAGCTTGGCGATACGGATATGTAGATCTCCTACCATTGTAACCGACTCTGTGTAACCCTAACCCTATTCGGTGCCTATATAAACCGGAGGGTTTTAGTCCGTAGGGACTAACAACAATCATACCATAGGCTAGCTTCTAGGGTTTAGCCTCTCGATCTCGTGGTAGATCTACTCTTGTACTACCCATATCATCAATATTAATCAAGTAGGAGTAGGGTTTTACCTCCATCGAGAGGGCCCGAGCCTGGGTAAAACATCGTGGTCCCTTGTCTCCCTGTTACCATCCGCTTAGACGCACGGTTCGGGACCCCGACCCGAGATCCGCCGGTTTTGACACCGACATTGGTGCTTTCATTGAGAGTTCCTCCGTGCCGTGCGTCTTTAGGCCCGATGGCTCCTCCGATCATCAACAACGATGCGCCCAGGGTGAAACCTTTCTCCTGGACAGATCTTCGTGATTCGGGCGGCTTTGCACCGCGGCCAATTCGCTGGCCATCTGGAGAGCAGATCGAAAGCTACGCCCGCCATCGAGTCAGATTTGTAAGTTTGAACTACACGGCCGACATCCGCAGAGACTTGATCTTTGACGTGTTCGAGCGATGCCAAGCGCCACAGACCGTCCCCGGCGGGCATGATCTATCTCTGCCGCCGGATAGTGTCCTGGAGGCCGCACCAGAGTCCGCTTCGACCTTTAGCTCGGAGCCGACCACGCCGATCGAGGATGGGTGGCTGGACACCGCCTCGGGGGCTGCAATCTCCACGGCGGTTGAGCCGTACACCTACCCCGTCCTTTGCGAAGCTTGTGGCTCCAAGGCGCCAGACTCCTCTCCGGACTCCGAGCCTTCCGCGCGCCTGCCAATCGAATCCGATTGGGCGCCGATCATGGAATTCACTGCCGCAGACATCTTTCAGCACTCGCCCTTTGGCGACATCCTGAATTCACTAAAGTCTCTCTCTTTATCAGGAGATCCCTGGCCGGATTATGGTCAGGAAGGTTGGGATGCGGACGACGAAGAAAATCAAAAGCCCACCCACCACCCACTTCGTAGCCACTGTCGATGATTTAACCGACATGCTCGACTTCGACTCCGAAGACATCGACGGTATGGACCACGATGCAGGAGACGACCAAGAACCAGCGCCCACAGGGCACTGGAAGACCACCTCGTCATATGACATATACATGGTGGACATCCCAAAAGACGGGAATGGCGATGGAACAGCGGAGGATGACCCCTCCAAGAAACAGCCTAAGCGCCGGCGTCAGCGGCGCCGCTCTATATCCCACCACAACAAAAATGGTGATTCCGGCACGGGAGATAATAATACCCCGGACAGTGCCGAAGACAACCCCCTCCAGCAAGATTCAGCGCAGGAGGATGGAGAGGCCGGCCCTCATGAGAGAGCGGCAGAAAAAGAGGTAGAGGGTGATAATTACATGCCTCCCTCCGAATATGAGGCAAGCCTCGACGACGACGAATTTGTCGTGCCCGAGGATCCTGTCGAACAAGAGCGTTTCAAACGCAGGCTCATGGCCACGGCAAGCAGCCTCAAGAAAAAGCTGCAACAGCTTAGAGCTGACCAAGATTTGCTAGGCAGCGGATGGATCAAGTCCTTGTGCAGAAGAGCATGAACTCGAGCGCCCCTCCAAGAGCTACCCAAGACGCAGGCTGCTACCCCGATTAGAGGAGGAAGCACCTAAACCTACATCACCGGTGCATGATATGGCTGACCGGCCACCTCGTGGCCGCGGCAAAGAGGCCTCTCGGCCCTCAATTCAAGCCGCACCCCGTCGCCGCTCAAAAAATACAGAGGCACGGGGAAATGCGCCAAACCTGCGAGATATATTGGAGGACAAGGCAAGGCAGACAAGATCGATCTATGGATCGCGTGGGCGCCATTATCGCGTGGCGATAATAATCGTCACGCCGGATATGGCAACTCCGGCCGGGCCGAACATAGTAGACAAAGCTCATTTGAGCTGCAACGTGATATAGCCCAATACAGAGGCGCCGCACACCCACTATGCTTCACAGATGAAGTGATGGATCATCAAATCCCTGAGGGTTTCAAACCCGTAAACATTGAATCATACAATGGCACAACAGATCCTGCGGTTTGGATCGAGGACTATCTCCTTCACATCCACATGGCCCGTGGTGATGATCTACACGCCATCAAATACCTCCCACTCAAGCTTAAAGGACCAGCCCGGCATTGGCTTAACAGCTTGCCAGCAGAGTCGATCGGTTGTTGGGAAGACCTGGAAGCCGCATTCCTCGACAATTTCTGTGGCACATATGTGCGACCACCGACGCCGATGACCTAAGCCACATAATTCAGCAGCCAGAGGAATCGACCAGACAATTCTGGACACGGTTCCTAACCAAGAAAATCAAATCGTCGATTGTCCAGATGCAGAGGCCCTTGCAGCCTTTAAACACAACATCCGCGACGAGTGGCTTCTGCCAAGACCTAGGACGGAAAAGCCGAAATCCATGGCAGCCCTCACAACACTCATGACCCGCTTTTGCGTGGGAGAGGACAGTTGGCTAGCTCGTAGTAACAACATGACCAAGAGCCCTGGTAATTCGGATACCAAGGACAGCTGTGGCAGGTCACGTCGCAACAAGCACAAGCGCTGCATTAACGGTGATAATGCTGAGGATACGGCAGTCAATGCCGGATTCAGAGGCTCTAAACCCGGTCAGCGGAAAAAGCCATTTAAAAGAAATACTCCGGCCCGGCCCAATTTGGACCGAATACTTTCGACCGCTGTGCGGATACATGGCACCCCGAAAAGTTGTGAATCACACCAACAGGAGTGTTGGGTGTTCAAGCATGCTGAGCAAGTTAAATGCCGAAAACAATGACAAGGGCTGCATAGTGATGACGAGGAGGAGTCCTGGGCCGAACAATAGAGGACAAAAGGGCTTCCCCCCGCAAGTGCGGACGGTGAACATGATATACGCAACCCACATACCCAAAAGGGAGCGGAAGCGTGCACTAAGGGACGTATACGTGATGGAGCCAGTCGCCCCAAAGTTCAACCCATGGTCTTCCTGCCCGATCACTTTTGATCGAAGGGACCACCCCACTAGCATCCGCCATGGCGGATTCGCCACATTGGTTCTAGACCTAATCATTGACTGATTTCACCTCACTAGAGTCCTAATGGACGGCGGCAGCAGCCTGAACCTGCTTTATCAGGATACAGTGCGCAAAATGGGCATATACCCATCAAGGATTAAACCCACAAAGACGACCTTCAAAGGCGTCATACCAGTGTAGAGGCCAACTGCAGGTGCTCGATTACACTTGAAGTGGTCTTCGGATCCCCGGATAACTTCCGGAGCGAGGAGTTAATCTTCAACATAGTCCCGTTCCGCAGCGGCTATCATGCACTGCTCGGATGAACCGCATTTGCAAATTCAATGCGGTGTCGCACTACGCATATCTCAAGCTCAAGATGCCAGGTCCTCGAGGAGTCATTACGGTCAATGGAAACACTAAACGCTCTCTCCGGACGGAGGAGCATACGGCGGCCCTCGCGGTGGAAGTACACAGTAGCCTCTTAAGGAAATTCTCGAGTCCGGTTATTAAACGTCCGAACACCGTCAAGCGTGCCTGGAGTAGCCTACAACAAGACCGTCTGGCACGTTCCGAGCACGCATAGCAATGCGGTCCAAGCCCCAACCCTCGCAAAATCGCGAAACCAGTATTACGCGTACATAATTACGCTCTGGAAATATCATGGGCATAGGGGAAGGGGCACAACCACTGCATGCCCAGAATGCGGCTCAACCACACCAGGGGCTCCCGATTGTGTCATTCTTTTTTTTCTCTTTCTTTTTACTTTCAGGACTCCGTTCTCACGAAGCCATGTCCGGCATTAGAATCGCCGGACACACGATGCAACAGCCAGGGAAGCAGAAAGCTACGTCGAGTGTCCACGTGGTCTCTTTTACGAGCAATATATCTGTTTTACACAACATCCCACGGCTTACCCCTGGAGGGAGACATGTTAAAAGTCCCGTCCCTTGCTTATCGTGACTATTTGTATCGTTACGCTCTTAGAGCAGCCCTTTTAAATAAAACAATATATAGCTTACGCCTATTATTGATTTCCCTTTATATATATATATATATATATATATATATATATATATTTAGTTTTTTGAGATTGTGCAACCGGACAATTTTGTAGGGGCTATACACCAGGGGCTTTAGTACCCCATAAAATGGTGTGATGAGTCCGAACACTGTCACAAGTGCGGCACCCGAACTTATAGCATTATATGCATCAGCTCGAATCATGTCTTGGGTCAATAGTTGGGTTTGCCTGCTCCCATGTTTTGGTACCTTACGTTCCGTTATATCGGCTAAGGTAGCGCATTTGGGAGAACCACTGCGATTGTGCCAAGTTGAGCTGGGTTAAGAACCTCGATGGAGAAAGCTAAAACTGGCCGTCATGATAGGGCGAGAGCTGGTCAGCTGTTCGAGAGGTTTTCGAGTCCCTAAAGACTTATGCCGCTTAGAGCGAGGAGTCGGCATTGTCTGCCTAGGCCTCGATAGCGCCCCGAACTCGGTCTTCCGAATACCAGGGGCTTCGCCAAAATTTAAAATTATAGAATTCTATGGCTAAGTGAGAGTGTTCAAGCATTATAGTCCGGTTGCCTTGTTCGTTGCGTCGAGCGCCTCCCTCAAAGGACCCAAGAATGGGAACAAGAGCGCTCAAGTTCATCCCGAACACCCCAGCACTCGTGACATGGGGGCTGAAGCCAACGACTCGCCATCTCTCAAATTTAATACACTGCCGCACAGAAGGTAATATTTTAAATTAAAAAGTGTTGCTTAGCGCATATGAACAAGTTTTCAGCGTACAGGATAACAAATGTGAGTCTATTAAAAAAATATATCTTTGGAGCATCCATCCGCTATAAGGCAGGCACCCTTCAGGACGCCCTCATAATACATTTCAGGCTTGCGATGCTCCTTCTTCGGTGGTGGTCCGTCCTTCACAAGCTTCTCAGTGTCCATCTTGCCCCAGTGCACCTTAGCAAGAGCAAGGGCCCTATGGGCACCTTCGATGCAGACGGAGCGCTTGATGACTTCAAACCATGGACGGCCCACCACCGCCTCACCAGCCCGAAGTAGCTCCTGTGCATGGCTTCCTTAGGCCACACCAACTATGAGGCCCCTCATGGCCTGTTCGCCACCTTATGGAGCTCGACCAGCTGCTTCAACTGGTCACTTAAGGGCACTGGGTGTCCGCCCCAAAGATATCGAGACCAGAACACCTTCTCCGTCGAGCTTCCCTCCTCGGCTCGGTAGAATGCGGCAAAGATCAGCCACATCTGGGGCAGATCTGCGAATGCTCTGGAGAGCTCCGGATTCGGGTAAGTAATGAGATAATTCACTTTCACATGCTTGCTTTGCATATAGAATGCCTTACCCGCCGCTATCTTCTTCATCGCCTCAATCTCCTAGAGGGCTTTTTGGGCTTCGCCTTAGCGGCCTTGGCGCTCTCAAGGGCCGTGGCGAGCTCGGACTCGAAGTCTTTGAGTTACACTCCAAACTCTCGTGCTTTTCCACGAGAGCACAGGAGCTCTTGCTGCACCTCCACCACCAGGCGCCTCCTGCTTTCTCGCTCGGTGCGCTCCAGCCGCATTGCTTTCGGCCCGGGGCGCCGCCTCCTTCAGTGGTCGCCACCTCGCTCGTGGCCCCTGCAATATTCATGTTATTCCTGTCATTTTTTGCAAACACATCTTTTAAATACTCCCATAAGGTATTACTTACCTTCCTTGTCCTCGAGATGCTTTTTGGCAAGTACGAGCTCGTTCTCGGACTGCTCGAGGCTCTGCTTCAATGCACCAACCTCCGCAGCCAAGGCTTGGCAGAGGTCGGCAGCAGCCTGCATTCCCATATTGACATACTTATGTTAGACTCCTGCAGATATCTTTTTAGATCCTCGGTTCGGCTTTTTCTTTCGAACACCAAACTGAGCATCGGGCTACCTGTCTATGCGGTAATATTTTATACATACCTCAAAGCCTGTTACAAGGCTGGCGAAGCTTGATCAGCCCGCTCTTGGCGGATCGAACCTTACGATCACCATACTCATAACAGTGCGGTGCTCCTCGTCGATGGAAGCGCCGTTAAGCGCCTCCATCAAATCATCCAGTGCCTCCGGTTGGACAGAGGTCACTGGCGTCGCAGTCTTGCCCTTCTTCCGAAGGGGTCGCTTGTCGGACTCCGGAACCACTGAAGGGTTTTATCCCCTTTGAGCCCGGATTCCGGGAGGTCGCCTTGCGGCGCCTCCATAGCCACCTCCTCCGGGCTGGGCCCCTTTTGGGACTCCACCCCGGCGTCATCCGCGGCGGGAGGAGACGAGGCGGTCGGAAGTGAGGTGCTATTCACCTCCAACGAACCCAGGGAGCCGCTCGACGAATCGTCGAGCCCATCCTTGGGCGGGCTGCATGGTTATATCTGGCGTTATAGGATGTTGTGCGACAAATGAAACGCCACAAGTTATTCTGGTGTCCGTACACTTATGATCTCGCCAGGGGCTTGGCCCTTGGAGCCCACCCCTCTTCGCCGTTGTCGGCATTGGCGGTGTAGTCCGAGGGAAGGGTCCTTCCCTTCTTGGACCCTCCGGTCTCCCCGGTGGGGGCGGCCTTCCTTTTCTTCTCTCCCCCCGCTGGGGGAGAGGCCTCTTTTTCCTCCTCGTCGTCTTCGCGGGAGGAGTCCGCCTCGGCGTCATCAGACAATGAGTCCGATAACTTTTGGCGCCGAACTCCTTCGAGTTCCGTGGCCTTCTTCTTAACCTTCTTTTCCGGCACCACGTGAGGTGCCGGAACCAGCAGCCCCGTCAATTGGGCGTCCGCTGGGTCTTCTGGCAAGGGAGCCGGACAGTCGATCTGTCCGGACGTCTTCAACCAGTCCTGTCAAAGGTGAGGGAGTTTTAGATCCCGCATAGAGTCAAACTATGAAAAAAGAGTCCCGTAAAGGGTAAAATAACTTAACTCGCTGGCTTGATGCTACGAGCTGAATCCGCAATCTTCTGTCGCGGATGTGGGAGCTTCGGCGCCCTTGAACAGCACCTTCCAGGCGTCTTCGTACGTAGGGTCGAAGAGCCGGTTCAAGGTTCGGTGTTGTGCCGGATCAAACTCCCACAAATTGAAGTCCCGTTGCTGGCATGGGAGAATCCGGCGGATGAGCATCACCTGGATTACGTTGACAAGCTTGAGATACTTGTCCACCAGGTTTCGGACGCAGGTTTGGAGTCCGGCCAGCTCTTCCGAATAACCCCACGCCAGGCCCGTCTCTTTCCATGAGGTGAGCCGTGTGTGGAAGCCAGATCGGAATTCGGGGGCCGCCGCCCATTGAGAGTTGCGCGGCTTGGTGATATAGAACCACCCCGATTGCCACCCCTTTATGGTCTCCACAAAGGAGCCCTCGAGCCATAGGACGTTGGCCATCCTGCCCACCATGGCGCCTCAAGACTCCGCTTGGCGGCCGCCCACTACCTTCGCTTGACATTGAAGGTCTTCACCATAAGTCAAGTGGGGCTGGATGCAGAGGAAGGCCTCGCACACGACGATAAACGCCGAGATGTTGAGGATGAAATTCGGGGCCAGATCGTGGAAATCTAGGCTGTAGTAGAACATGAGCCCCTGGACGAATGGGTGTAGTGGAAACCCTAGTCCGCTGGAGGAAGTGGGGAGGAACACCACCCTCTCATGGGGCCTGGGTGTGTGGATGAGTTGCCCCTCGTTGGGGAGCCTATGCGCGATGTCGTTGGACAAGTATCCGGCCTTCCGCAGCTTTTTGATGTGCCCCTCCGTGACGGAGGAGGCCATCCACTTGCCTCCCGCTCCAGACATGGTTGGAGAAGGTTGAGGTGGGATGTGCAGACTTGGGCGCTGGAGCTCGGGTGCGCGGAAATGGATAAGCAAAGGAGGAAGAAGGCGTGTGTGAAAAAGCGGATTCTTATCCCCTTATATGGACAAAGCTATGCATCCCAACCGGCCTGATAAAACTCGCTTATCTCCCAAGCGTCGTAACAATGGCGCGGTTGGGTTACCCACGCCCGTATTGATGAGAATCCCGGAATAAGGGGACACGATCTCTGCTTTGACAAGACGTGCCTAAGGAAACCGCCTCGCTAAACGCTACCGAGGTTGGGCAGTAAAAACGATTCGAATAAAGGCTTGGCCGTGGTGTGATGTCATGCTGCGGGATACGTCAGCAGATTGAACTTGTGTAAATATTATTATCTCTACGGTGTTATGTGGAACTTATTTTGCAGAGCCGGACACTATCCTTGTGTTCAAAATCTTCTATGAAGTATGGGGAGGAGGAACCCGCCTTGCAATGCCGAAGACAATATGCGCGCCGGACCCGTCGTCATTGAAGCCTGGTTCAGGGGCTACTGAGGGAGTCCCGGATTAGGCGGTGTCCGGGTAGCCGGACTATAGCCTTCGGCCGGACTCCTGGACAATGAAGATACAAGATTGAAGACTTCGTCCCGTATCCGGATGGGACTTTCCTTGGTTTGGAAGGCAAGCTTGGTGATACGGATATGTAGATCTCCTACCATTGTAACCCGACTACGGTAACCCTAACCCTATCCAAAGTGCCTATATAAATCGGAGGGTTTTAGTCCGTAGGATCTAACAACAATCATACCATAGGCTAGCTTCTAGGGTTTAGCCTCTATGATCTCGTGGTAGATCTACTCTTGTACTACCCATATCATCAATAGTAATCAAGCAGGAGTAGGGTTTTACCTCCATCGAGAGGGCCCGAACCTGGGTAAAAACATCGTGTCCCTTGTCTCCTGTTACCATCCGCCTAGACGCATAGTTCGGGACCCCTTACCCGAGATCCGCCGGTTTTGACACCAACAGCCGCCCTGTCTCGACCATGTGGTGGTCGTTCCGCTTTACGCGAGCGAGATATGTGCTCCGGTGCCTCCTCATCGAATTGGGGTAGCAGTCTGCGTTTCGGGTAGCTCTTGGCTGGGCACTTGAGGCCGTATTCTTTTGTTGTCAGGACGTCAGTCCATCTGTCGTCGAGCAGATCTTGTTCAGTTTGAAGCTGCTGCTGTTTCTTTTTTCGGCTCCTTGCGGTGGCTATGAGTTGAAGCTTAAAGCGCTCCTGCTCCAGAGGGTCCTCAGGCACGATGAAATCTTCGTTGCCGAGGCTTGTCTCCTCTTTGAGGGTGGACGGTAACTATCGACCCCCGAGTCATCTTCTATGGCCTGCTCATCAGGGTTGTCTTGTTCGTCGTCATGTTCCTCCTGCTCGGATGCAGCACCGACATGTTCTTCATTGTTTTTGGCATCGCCCGGAGTGCTATTTTCTCTGGTACCAGTGTTGCTATCTTTTGAGCGGCGAGGCTTAGAATGGCGTTTGGTGCGTCGGCGCTTGGACTGCGTCTCAGAGGGTTTATTCTTATCTGGCTCTTCTTTGTCATCGCCAAATCCTTTGGGTGTATCAACCATGTATACATCATACAGAGAGGTGGCCGTCCAACGTCCAGTGAATGGCGGGTCTTGGCCTCGCTCATTGTCGGCATCGCCGTCCATACCGGTGATGTCTTCGGAGCTGTAGTCAAGAACGTTGGTTAAGTCGTCGACGATGGCTATGAAGTGGGTGGCGGATGGGAAGCAAAATTCCTCGTCATCCGCTTCTAGTTCGAACCAAACATAGTTTAGTCGTGAGTCATCCTCCAAGGACAAGTTCTTCAAAGAATCTAGTACGTCACCCAAAGGCGAATGCTGGAAGATGTATGCGGTGCTAAATTCGAAAATTGATAACCGATCCAGCTCGGTGTCCGCAAGCGCACTTGATCCGGAACGTGTAGCTGGAGACGAGTCTGGAGTTCCATTGATGCAAGCATTGCAGGATGTTGAGTCCATGTGCGGCTCCAACACCATGGGCTTTAGGGCCTCGGAGGGGATGATTTGCTTCGGTACTGGGGCCGTTGAACAGCGGGATCCATCTTCTGGGTGTGCTCCGATGATAGATTTGAGTCATGTTCATCGAAGAGAAGAGGAGCGATCGCCGCGATCTCAAATCCATCGAAGATCAAGTCTCCACGGATGTTCGTGACGTAGTTCAAGCTTCCAGATCTGACCTGATGGCCAGGGGCGTAGCTATCGACCTGCTCCAGATGGCCAAGTGAGTTGGCCTGCAGTACGAAGCCACCGAATACAAAAATCTGTCCGGGGAGAAAGGTTTCTCCCCGAATGATGCCATTATCGACGATTGAAGGGGCCATCGAGCCTTGTGTCGACGGCATAGTGGAACTCTCAATGAAAGCAACAATGTCAGTGTTAAAACCGGCGGATCTCGGGTAGGGGGTCCCGAACTGTGCGTCTAGGATCGATGGTAACAGGAGACGGGGGGCACAATGTTTTACCCAGGTTCGGGCCCTCTCTATGGAGGTAATACCCTACTTCCTGCTTGATTGATCTTGATGAATATGAGTGTTACAAGAGTTGATCTACCACGAGATCATAATGGCTAAACCCTAGAAGTCTAGCCTATGAGTATATGGTAATGAATCTGTCCTATCCGGACTATGCCCTCCGGTTTATATAGACACCGGAGAGATCTAGGGTTACATGGAGTCGGTTACATAGGAGGAAATCTTCATAATTGGTCACCTAGCCTGCCTTCCACGCCAAGTAGAGTCCAATCCGGACACGGGTATAGTCTTCGGCCTTCATGTCTTCATAGCCCATCAGTCCGGCCCAACAGATAACAGGTCGGACGCCCGACGACCCCTTAGTCCAGGACTCCCTCACTTGCGTCATGGACCAATAAGGGTCTGTACTAGGCGTCAACCGATGAAGTGATGATGATGCAAAAGCGCATCAAGAATATGATAAACAAGAACACCAGTCTCATGGACGTGATTCAGGTGATGCTCTTCCGCCGGATACTCCCCTGCCAATGTCAGCCTCTACATATGTGAGAGTTCAATCCGGAAGGTCCCCTGACCCTGCAGCGCTTCTTCGGCACGACACACGAAGAGATCTGGAAGCTGCTCTTCAAGGCCCAGAAGACGTGGCTGAGGAAGACCGAAGACATCAGCCTCGACAGCGTGAATCTGGCCACTCCAGTAAGTATTTTATTTCTGATTATAATTTTAGTTCATAAATCAAAGGGTATACTGAGATTTTCATTCCTCATTCAGGACTGGACAGCGAAGGCGGAGCGGATCAAGTGTCCGGCTTCAGTTACTTGAAGACCCAGCTGACGGTGTCCTGGACTAGGGGGTACTCACCACGTCATCTCCCGATCTGTTAGATTGGGCCGAGGACCCCCATGGCCGTATACTCATGGGCCAGTCCGGACAGCTGCCGCATACAAGGAAGATTCCACAAGACTTGGCGATCAAGACAAGGACTCCTCCCCACCGGCGTATTCGGCTAGGATTCTTGTTATCCTAGGCCTCTTGTGCACTATATAGACCGAGGCCAGGCTAGTCCATAGATGAGAGAGAACAACAATCATACCATAGGCTAGCTTCTAGGGTTTAGCCTCTCTGATCTCGTGGTAGATCTACTCTTGTACTACCCGTATCATCAATATTAATCAAGCAGGAGTAAGGTTTTACCTCCATCGAGAGGGCCCGAACCTGGGTAAAAACATCGCGTCCCTTGTCTCCTATTACCATCCGCCTAGACGCACAGTTTGGGACCCCCTACCCGAGATCCGCCGGTTTTGACACCGACATTGGTGCTTTCATTGAGAGTTTCCCTGTGTGTTCGGCAAAAGGTCGATGGCTCACCTGCAGATCAACTGCGACTTCGGCATCTTCGTCACCAGCTCGACTGGTTCGACCAAGGACTGCACCCTACCTCCGATCGTCATGTTCGAATGAGGGCCTTCATCAACATCAGCTCTGATCTCTATCAAGATCATGGAGGAATCATCCAGGGAGCCCGGGGGCTCAACGTCAACATTGCCCTCGGGCGACCGTGCTATTTTTCTGGACAGCCGTCACCGCCCCCTCGAGCGTCGGTTTGACGATTGCTTCGGTGGAATAGTGCGGAATTATGTCTACAACAGCCACGCTAAATTTCGTCGAGTTCCGATGGAGGAATCTCCGACAATCTACGATATACCAGAGCCCTGTCAAATCTGGACAAGAATCTGGACGAGTTTAGGGCGTGGTGTCCAGCTTCTAGCTCGTACCTCCTTTGGAAGATCCAGCCGTTGATCGACTGCGGAATTCCTATATCTACCACCCCTCAAAATTTCAGCTCGATCCGACCGGCCCAAACTCCGGCACCTTCCGATTAGTGCATCACTTTTCGGATCTGTTTTCGGCTGAAAACAAATCCGACCAGTTCGTCCCTTTTTTACGAACGGGATTTCGACATCCTTTTGAAGGAAGTTTTGTATGGGGATTGTGTTTTGTTCCCAAAACATCCCACTAACTTTAAAATCTTTGGAACATGATCTTCAACATCATCTTTGGTGTCAAACCAGTCCGCAATATTGCTCCACGGCCGACTCCGCGCTTAGACACATCGTCACTTTGTTGAGCTGAGCTCAACTTCTTCGGATCATCATCTCGCAAGCTTAACAAGAGTCCGCATCGCGAAGATAAATCATCACCAACATCGCCGCCCCACGGATTACACAAAGCGGGCATACCGCATCGCCAAGACGGTCGCTTCATCAAGCCGCATCGACCATGTCACGACCGTGCATCGGTAGGGCCGCACTATTGCTTCTTCAAGCTGGTGTCCATCACGCCGACCTACTTCGACATCTCGGCTGGACCGGGGGCTTCGCCATCTCTTCATCAACCTACTCCGGACACTTCGGCGTCACTAGCCGACCAGCTCCGTCACGTTAGCTGGACCGAGGGCTTTGCCTCAGCGAGCCAACCTTTGCCAACATTGCCATGTCGTCGTTTTATCGCCCATCAGGCAATGGGTGCGCGGATCGAGTCCCAATTTTGGGAATCACCTTCCTTCGGATTGCTACAACAAATAAACCAAGTGCTATTAATCCCAGTATTTTTTGCTTCTTTGGGTTCATTTTTTCCGAAGGAATTATTACTCTGGTTTGTCCATCATATGTACACAAGTCTATCAAATGGTGGCCGCATTAACGATAGTCGCATGGTGGTTCGGTCAGTTTCCGTACATAGTCCGGCGAACGCCGCATCCGGAGCTCGGACCGACCTGCGAATTCAGGCTTTGCCACACCTTTGCCGCATCACGCCGACGCCCTGCATCGACATTGACTTTGGCGCCAGGCCATATTTCTTTTATTACTCACTTTGCATAAATTATTTATTATGCAACGATTTTTTTAATTATCATTATTACTCTTATCTCCGGTTTGCACCATTTTTTGTGCACAGGAAAATGATTCCGGGACTTCGGCGTCACTCTGCCGGTCTGCATTGACCGTGCTATGTCACCACTTCGTCGTGTCGAGCTCTCCGCTCCGCCACCTCGGGACCGGCTTGGGGGATGGAACCTTGTCCCGTATCAAGCTCGGATCAAGGCCATCAATACCGAACACATTAACCAGCTAAGTCGCTTTCATGCTCAAAGCTTTAATTTCTAACTTATGCTCGGGTTCGACCAAGCATTATACTTTTTGGAAAAATGTTGCTTGTAAAAAAATTCTTGTCCAAACTTTGTTTGTGACGCATAAACTCAAATACCCAATTCATTTGGGGCTTCCTTCATAAAGCTTTTCCTCTTGCATATGATTATACTTGTACGGCTTCGCTCCTTGTTCGTGTATTACGCCATACAATATGCGCCATATTGACTTAAGCGATTTGCAAGCTGGGTTGCCTCGCTCCTGTGTTTACCCCTACGTTCCTGATTGTTCGGCTAGGGAGTAAAGGGAGCACCTCTGCGATTGTCACGATCGGGTCACCCGAGCCGGACCTCAGACTTGGTGAAGCCGAAAGCTAGCGCTCTTATAGTTTTCAATGATGGTCGGCACACAACGGAACTCATGAGTACAAAAAATCTATTGCACAAGTCTCATAATAACAATGAGCAATCAAGAAAGGTATCGGTGGGGTACTATTTCCTTCAAGATGCTTCTTACACTTCGCAGTAATATAGCATAAGTTCCCCGAGCGCTTTGTCTCGTTACTGACCTTATGGCATGATTGCTCGGTTATTGGAAACACCGCCGATATTCTCAACAGATGGAGTACATAACACTTTTCGGTCCTTGATCAAGAGGGAGAAGCCGAGTCGGGTTAAGACGCTGCTAAAGTTTGGTTGGACATAGATATGATATAAGTACTTCGGTACATGCGATCATTCTTTTACCCAAGTCACTTGGGGGCTCTTAAATTTATATGAGTCATTTTATGATAAGTGTTCTTCTTCTTAGTCGTTGCAAAGTTTTATTATTATTATTATTATCTATCACTCCTTTTTTCGACATGAGCATGTGGTCACTAGTCGGGGAGCCTAATTTCTCTCTCAAAGCTGCTAGAGTTTAGTTTGCTAAACTGGCCTAATGAGAAGTACTCCGCCCTCGAGATAGGAGGTTGAAGCCGTAGGCTGATCCGCTTGAAGTCTTGAGATAGGATGTATCATGTTAAAGCACGACAGAAGCACTTCTTTTGCTAAGGCCAATTTTCGGATTGGCACTGAACACTTGATCTCGTTCGGACGTCAAGTTTTTACTGACGTATTTTGGTTTTCCAAGCTTATGGCACTTTTTAAACTATCTGTGTGTTTTCAGCACAAGTCTCGCAGTGCAATGCCGGATACCTTTAGAGATTCGGCAAAAACATTCTAGGATATTGCTATATATGCATCGGTTTCGAATTGTGTCTTCGGTCAATAGTTGGGTTGCCCGGCTCCTGCGCTTGCCTCCTACGTTACGCTTTGTTCGGTTAGGTGTGCAAAGGGAGAACCACTGAGATTGTGCTTCCAGCTCACATGGTTAAGCACCTCAGTGGAGAAAGCCGAAAACTGACTGTCACAATAAGCGTAAACTGGTCAGCGATCCGATGACGGTGTTAAATGATGGGCCATTCATAATAACGGCCGAAGTGTTTACGGCTTGACCTCGACTGTCGCCGAACACAACCGGGGGCTATTAACTGGCCTCCCAAACTGAATCCTTGATATTTTGCTCTTACATTGGAGCTGAGGTTTCATGATTATGCTTAGCATGACAACCCAAAGAAAGGAACCGATAGCGGGACTATTTTCTTTGGAAGACATTTCTTCTGTTAAACAGTAATATAACATATCTCTCTGCGTACCTTTGTTTATAAAACCGTATGGCCAGATTGCCTTGTTTGTTGTAAATCTTTGCCCTCATAAAGGCTTTATAAAGTAGGACAAACACTCCTCGGCTATTGGCCGAGGAGGTGGAAGCCGATGGTCGGTCAACAAAGTTTTTGTACAATGCGGATCCCAGCATTAATGACTTAAAGTACTTGGATACATAGAGTCATTACACATAATTTGTGATTTTGCTATGGATATCAATCCTTAATTTGGCCACCCGTGCCCGCATTAAGGCTCGGGGGCTACTGGGCTTCGAGCTTATTATTTACAAATATTAAAGGGGCACATCGATCCCCTGATCTGGTGTTGCCACCCGACCAGTGTCTCGGGGGCTACTGCATTGCCTATCCAATGCAGAAAATTGTAAGTGTAATACAGTCTCCGAGGAGATTTGTATCCTCAGGTTGGTCGGCCGCACCCAACCTGAGTCTTGAGGACTGAGCACGCCACTTTTTGTGTCCCGAAGTATTCTCGCCGAAGTTAGGACTTGATCCTCGGACCGATTTTGCAAATCAACACGAGTCTCAGCTGCCACGGGATCAGCGGTCTTATGTCATCCTTCATGTGCATCTCGGTTTTAGACCGATACCCACCTTGAGGGCTACTGGCTATGTATCTCGGCAGAGAATAAATTGCACCAATCAAAATATTGACAAAATGGGCCCACATTCGGGTGGTGCACCACCTGAAGGGCGATCCAAAGATAAAGCTCAAGCGCTAGTGGCTGGCTCCATAGAGGGCATTTCCGGCACTAAGCTCGGCTAAACTCCTTCAAACTTCTTTGAACCAAGGTGATTTACGACACCTCGGATACAGTCCGGCGTTGGAGCTCGGATACATAGTCCGGCGTTGGAGCTCGAATATAGTCCGGCGTTGGAGCTCGGATACAGTCCGGCATTGGAGCTCGGATACATAGTCCGGTGTTGGAGCTCGGATACATTCCGGCGTTAGAGCTGGGAAGCGGTCCGGCGTTGGTGCTCGGCTGCAAAAGATACCTCGAATGCAGTCCGGCGTTGGAGCTCGGACGCAAGAGGACGCCGCCGCCCGGGAACAACTTCAAACCCGAGGTGTGGCATAAAAATAACAAGGCATTGATAAAGGCCGGAAACTTAAAGGGGCTCCTCGGATACACGACGTGTAAACTCGTCGAATGCATTTCGGCGATCCTCAAGATCGAAGATGAGAAGATTTGTTGAACCAGTTTTCAAGACCGACGATCAAGATGAAGAATGGTTCGAAGAATTGAGGAGCGCCCCTAAACTTGAAGACCGGTTTAGGGCTCTCACGGTGTCTGGACTAGGGGTACTCACCACGTCATCTCGGTCTGTTAGATTGGGCCGAGGACCCCCATGGTCAGATACTCATGGGACAGTACGGACATTTGCCGCATACAAGGAAGATTCCACAAGACTTGGCGATCAAGACAAGGACTCCTCCCCACCGGCGTATTCGGCTAGGACTCTTGTTATCCTAGGCCTCTCGTGCACTATATAGACCGAGGCCAGGCTAGTCGATAGATGAGAGACAACAACAATCATACCATAGGCTAGCTTCTAGGGTTTAGCGTCTCTGATCTCGTGGTAGATCTACTCTTGTACTACCCTTATCATCAATATTAATCAAGCAGGAGTAGGGTTTTACCTCCATCGAGAGGGCCCGAACCTGGGTAAAACATCGTGTCCCTTGTCTCCTGTTACCATCCGCCTAGACGCACAGTTCGGGACCCCCTACCCGAGATCCGCCGGTTTTGACACCGACACCAGCCACTCCTCTACTATCGAGGATGATGGTCCCGGCGCTGTATCAGGCGCCGGAGAAGAAGGCCAAGAAGAAGAGCAAGGATGCCAAGGGTGGCCTCCACCGCAAAGATACTTCGGACGCAGTGTCCGGAGAGAACGATGCTCTCTCTTCCCACGAGGGAGATGAAGACGAAGAGGAGGAGGCAAAAAGTGGTTCTCCCCTCAAGGGGGAAAGAAATAAAAGGGCGGCCTCCGCAGACCTGGAGGAGGGGGCATCCAAGAGGGAGAAGATAACTCTCTCGGACGATTCGGATACGGACGCCGAACACCCCCCCCCCCCCAAGAGGTGCCTCCGGGAAAAGCCCCTTGCCGAATCGTAAGTGTCAAAAAGGATATTTTGCAGATATCCGGCCTATTATGGTTGTAATATAACATATCATGTTGTGTGTTTCAGTCCGGCCCGCGACCTCCCCCAACCATCGCTATCTGAGGGGAACTCTCTGGCACCAGGGATGGTGGAGAGCGAGACGCCTCCGCAAGCCTCCCCACCGCCCAATGCGGATGACACCGAGGTGTTATCCCGAAGGGCCTCTCCGGGCCACAAAGAGGTGAGGGAGGCTGCGAACATAGCGCCCAGGGGTGATGCCTTGGCTGCCGAGAACATGGGGGGCACAACCCCCATGGAGATTGATGGTGGGGGCTTTGACCAGTCGGGGCCCCATCCGCGCACTATTCCGAAGACCCATACGGCTCCGGAATCGAGCTCGCAACCCCCTTTGAAGGAGGGGGTGTGCCAACTCCGGCAGCGACCTCTGCTAATCCGGAGGCGCCGAACACTCTGGTGAAGCCACTTCAATGTGCTTCCATCATGGAGGAGCACCGCACCCTGATGGGTGCGGTGGTTGAGAAGGTTCGGTCCCGCCAAGAGCGGGCTAAATGAAGCCTTCACCAGCCTGCTAACAAGCTTCGAGGTATGCAACGTAATATTCTTAGCCATTTTTCATATGAAAAATATGCATGTATATAGATAGTAGCCCCTGAGACTCTGTTCGGTTTTGAAAAAAGGCCAAACAGAGGATCAAGTAGTAATCGCAAGAGGTGACGTACTTGTCCATTGTATAACAGGCTTCTCTGTTGGCAGCGACCGCCCAGGCCGCTGAAGTTTCCGAACTCAACTGGAAGCTGCAGCTGGCTGACGATGATATCGACCGCATAAACAAGCGGTTCGATGAAGCTCAAGGTATGTTTTTTTAAAGGTCTCTTATATGCCTGAATTGAGATTCCAACTCAGAGTTTAGGCTCATGCATTGCTACGTTCATGATTGCAGGCAGCGCGGCCGAGGTCGAGACTCTCAAGAGTGCCCTTGCCAAGGCCCAGGAGGAGGCGAAGGCTAGCAAAGTGGCCGCTGATAAAGCGGGCACTGATAAAGCGGCTGCGGATTTAAAGGCCGAATAGGTCACCCACCGCCAATACGAGGAGAGGGTGACGGAGGTGGAGCAAGAGCTCAAGGACGTCACCGGCAACTGCGAGGCCTTGGAGAAGAAGAGTAAGGCCCAGGCGACCGAACTCGCCAAGGCCCTCCAAGAGGCCAAGGAGGCGTGGACCGAGTCCCGGGCAGCTCGTAAGAAAATCCGGCAGTCCTAATAGATAGCGGCCGGTAAGCCCTTTCTTTTGCAGACTATATTTGGCGGTCAAAGATATGCCTTGCTCACTCGACTGTGGAGTTCTCCAAACGCATTTGCGGATCTTCCGAAGAGTACCGCCGATGCCGCGCAGTTCTTCCGGGCCCAGGAGGGGCACACGGCGGAGAAGCTCTTCTGGTCACAGTTTGTGGCGCCAGAGCGTCCGGCGCTGTTGAACAACCAGATGATGCAACTGGCGGAGCTGCATAGGATGTCCAGATTGGCCATGTAGGACATCATAGTCCGGCTGTGGCCAACCGAACCCATTCCTAGCAGCTACTTTGGCTTGGTGCAGCGACTCGCCGACGCGCTGCCCTGAATTGAAGTTGTCAAGCGCACGGCGTGCATAGAAGGTGCGCAGACGGCCTTTGCCCGTGTCAAGATGCACTGGGCGAAGATGAAGGCCGCCGTCATGGCGGTCGAGAGCCCACCCGAAGGCAAGGACCACTGCAAGCCGGAGCGCTATTTTGAAGACGTCCTGGAGGGTGCCTGGTTAATAGAGGACCAATGTTCAAAGGATATCTTATTTGAGTAAATGTATCTGTGCTACCCAGACGTTGTTTTATGAACCAAGGATGTGTAATATATTTATGCCTTTAACTGGAATTATTTGCCTCTTGTATTTTGTTATTCTGAAAGTTTGCCAGTCGTCGGCTTCAGCCCCCACGTAGATACTACGTGGGTGTTCGGGATAATGCATGATCACTCTTCACCCAATGTCTTGGTCCGTAAAGGAGGTGTCTGCGTAGCGAACCAGGCAATTAGACTATGCGGCTTTAGCACTTTCACTTAGCCATAGGAGTTTGATGGTGGGACTAAGTACTAGCCCACAGATGCGTGTCACGACTATCGGCCCAGGATGCCTTAAGCGCGTGACTGGATGAAAGCCAGTCCTTCATGTAATACGGAAGAAATCACAATAGATTTATAGTAAGTCACTGAATCGCTGACCAGCTCTCGCCGCATCATGACGGTCAGCTTTCGGCTTTCTCTACTGAGGTGTTTGACTGGACGAACCAGAAAAATAATCGCAGTAGTTCTCCCTTTACTACCCTAGCCGAACAAGCGGAACGTAGGGTAGTAACCACAGGATCCGGGCAACCCAATTATTGATCAAAGACATGATTCGGAGATGATGCATATAATGCAATATTCGGGACGCCGAAGTATACTCTGGAAGTGCTTGGACTTTTTTTGGAAATGTATGTGGCCAAATAAAGCCCCTAGCATTTTAAGCTATGCCGAAGTGTATATGCCAATCTGACATGAAGAGGGAATACAGATTGTGAAATAAACCAATACCGAATAGGGTTGGTAAAAAAATTTGTTTCCATTATAGTCTGATTGATACGTCAAAACATGCTCTTGCAGATAATACCATAAGCATCAAGGCTATTTTACATGTCGAGAATTTGAAAACAAGGGAAAGCTGTATACAGGTCCTAAAAAAGAAAAGGTAGTCTTGAAGATCCTTCGGACACCCTGCCGCACGTTTGCGCCGCTTTTCGCCTTGGTGGAGGATCCTTTGAGAGGATCGACGATCGTGTATACAAAAGGGGCCTGGAAAAGGGCCCTTGTACCAAAGTGATTTAGGTTTTAAAGAACCTGTAATATGAGAGGAAAGAGAAAAAAGAAGAAGGAGGAGAACAAAAATATTAAGGTCCGGATAGGGTCGAGCCACATTATGGACCTCGTCCTCAGTGTGCCTCCGTCATTGCCCAAGGTATTTTGAGTGTGTAGTTGTGCACACGCGGTACATATGCCGCGATTAGATGGGGCGACTGATGGAGGCCAAATTGCTAGTCCAGCTCTGGATGGACCGAGTTGTCATTCTGCAGGGTAGACCGGACTCGTTTGACGGTGTCCGGGGGCTTGATGACCGATGGAGTGTTCGGCTTGATAAGGCCACTCTATACCTCGGCTGCAAGGGTCGCGGTGTGCTCCTCGGTATGGAGGCAGCGCTCCATGTTTCCACTGAATGTGTTAACGCCACGCGGCCTAGGCATTTTGAGCTTTAAGTAAGCATAATGCGGGACCGCATTAAAGCGGGCGAAGGCGGTACGTCCGAGCAGTGCATGATAACCACTGCGGAAGGGGACGATGTCGAAGATCAAGTCTTTGCTTTGGAAGTTTTCCGGTGAACCGAAGACTACTTCCAATGTTAGTGAGCCCGTGCAGCAGGCCTCGATGTCGGGTATCACTCCTTTAAAGGTGGTGTTACTAGGCTTGATTCTTGACGAGTCTATACCCATTTTACGGACAGTGTCTTGATAAATCAAGTTAAGACTGATGCTGCCGTCCATAAGGACTCGAGTGAGATGATATTCGTCGATAATTTGAAGGACCAGGGCTGCCGAACCTCCATGACGGATACTGGTCAGATGGTCCCTACGATCAAAGGTGATCGAACAAGCCGACCACGGGTTGAATTTAGGGGTATAGGCTCTACGGCATAGACATTTCTTTTCCCCCCCCCTGTGTTTGATGGGCGGGGCTCCTCATCATCCTTGCTTGGCAGCCCTTTCCCCTTATGTTCGGTATTTAACTTACCGGCCTGTTTGAAGACCTAACAGTTTCTGTTGGAATGATTGGCAGGCTTGTCAGGGGTGCAATGAATCTGGCAAGGCTGGTCGAGTATTTTGTCCAAATTAGATGGACCATCTTTATTTCCCTTGAATGGCTTCTTCCGATGACCGGATTTAGAGCCACTGAATCTGGTGTTGACCGCTGTGTCTTCAGTTTCTTCGTTGATGCTTCGACGCTTGTATTTGTTGCGTCGTGGCCTGCCATTGTCGTCCCTGACTTCGGAGGTGCCAGGTGATACGTCTCCAACGTATCTATAATTTTTTATTGTTCCATGCTATTATATTACCCCTTTTGGATGTTTATGGGCTTTATTTTACACATTTATATCATTTTTGGAACTAACCTACTAACCGGAGGCCCAGCCCATATTGTTGTTTTTTGCCTATTTCGGTATTTCGAAGAAAAGGAATATCAAACGGACTCCAAACGGAATGAAACCTTCGGGAGCGTGATTTTTGGAATGAACGTGATCCAGAGGACTTGGAGTGCAAGTCAAGAAGCAGCCGAGGCCTCCACGATAAAGGAGGGCGCCTCTATAGGGCGCTACCGCCCTCGTGGCCCCTCGGTCGCCACCGACGCATTTCTTCCTCCTATATATACCTACGCACTCGAAAACATCCAGAGAACCACGAAACACAATTTCCACCGCCGTAACCTTCAGATCCGTGAGATCTCATCTTGAGCCTTCGCCGGCACTCTGCGGAGGGGAATCAACCACGAGGGCCTCTACATCAACATCCTTGCCCTCCGATGAGTTGTGAGTAGTTTACCATAGACCCACGGGTCCATAGTTATTAGCTAGATGGCTTCTTCTCTCTTTTGGATCTCAATACAATGTTCCCCTCTCTTGTGGAGATCTATTCGATGTAAACTCTTTTTGCGGTGTGTTTGTCGAGATCTGATGAATTGTGGGTTTATGATCAAGTTTATCTATGAATAATATTTTAATCTTCTCTGAATTCTTTTATGTATGATTGAGTTATATTTGCAAGTCTCTTCGAATTATCAGTTTAGTTTGGCCTACTAGATTGGTCTTTCTTGCCATGGGAGAAGTGCTTAGCTTTGGGTTCAATCTTGTGTGTCCTTACCCAAAGGATGTAAAGGGTTGCAAGGCATGTATTGTATTGTTTCCATCGAGGATAACAAGATGGGGTCTATATCATATTGCATGAGTTTATCCCTCTACATCATGTCATCTTGCTTAATGCGTTACTCTGTTCTTATGAACTTAATACTCTAGATGCATGCTGGATAGCGGTCGATGTGTGGAGTAATAGTAGTAGATGCAGGCAGGAGTCCTTCTACTTGTTATGGACGTGATGCCTATATACATGATCATGCCTAGATAATCTCATACTATGCGCTTTTCTATCAATTGCTCGACAGTAATTTGTTCACCCACCGTAATACTTATGCTATCTTGAGAGAAGCCACTAGTGAAACCTATGGCCCCCGGGTCTATCTCTTATCATATTTTCTCCCAATCTACTTTTATTTGCATCTTTACTTTTTGCATCTATATTATAAAAATACCAAAATATATTTATCTTATCATACTATCTTTATTAGATCTCACTTTCGCAAGTGGCCATGAAGGGATTGACAACCGCTTTATTGGCGTTGGTTGCGAGTTCTCAGTTTGTTTGTGTAGGTGCATGGGACTTTTGAGGAGCCTCATACTGGATTGATACCTTGGTTCTCAAAACTGAGGGAAATACTTACGCTACACTTGCTGCATCACCCTCTCCTCTTCGAGGAAAACCAACGCAAGCTCAAGACGTAGCATGAAGGATTTTTGGCGCCGTTGCCGGGGAGGTCTTTGCTCAAGTCAAGACATACCAAGTACCCATCACAAACCCATCTCCCTCGGATTTACATTATTTTCCATTTGCCTCTCGTTTTCCTCTCCCCCACTTCACCCTTGCCGTTTTATTTGCCCTCTCTTTCCCAATCTCCTCCTCTCTTTTCGCCGCTTTTGCCGCTTATGTCTGAAATTGGGGAGATTATCGTCGATATGGACAATAATGATAACACAGAAAATCCCGAGGCTCCGGCCGATGAACCCCCTATCTTGCATACTAAAAAGTTTTGAATCGGTAGTGGTAACATCATTGGCAAAGGTGTTATTCAAGATTTCTTTACTTGTGTCGGTGTTTTACCTTCCATGGGTTGTTCTATTATTCATAGAACTAGTAGTCTTGCGGATGCTATCGCTATTCTTGTACTTGAACTTGAAAGACAATTTATGCATATGCATCCTTGCATACAAAGAATTTTCCTAGAATTCTCTAATATTGAGCACTCTTCTGTTAAGCGTGCTGTTACTATCTTTCTGGCTCATGAGTTTAGATTTATCATAAGAGAGGCCAAAGAAATCTTTGCGCACTATAGGGTGGATGCCGGTTGTCCTCCCGTAGAAGCGATCCTTTATGATCAAGAGGAAATTAGACGTTTTCAATCTTCGGACTATGTCGCTTTTAATGAAAACCTTAGAAAAAAGTTTCCTACTAATGTCTTGGTTGATTGCATTAAAGAGCTTAATAATGATTTTGCCCTTCGAAACAATGAGCTAGGATACTCTCTTGAGTATAGGCTTACAAGATTTTGCCAAAAGAATGCTTTTAGTGATGAAATAGGTGTGCACTATGAAGGGCCAAAGGAGGAACCTGCTCTCCTGTGGATTGATCTTGGGGATATTTGTCCCACTAAATTTAGCCCTTTTGATTACTTTTGCTTGCCTCAAAGGAAACTTTCTGCCGAACGTAGAGAATATGAAATGAGCTTTCAAGATCTATCTTATTATTACGGCACCACTTAGATTTATCCTTGCTTTTATGCCTAGCTAGGGGCGTTAAACGATAGCGCTAGTTGGGAGGCAACCCAATTTTCTTTATGTTTTTTGTTTTTGTTTCTGTTTAGGAATAAATAATTCATCTACCTTCTGTTTAGATGTGGTTTTATGTTTTAATTAGTGTTTGTGCCAAGTTAAACCTATAGGATCTTCTTGGATGATAGTTGATTTGATCTTGCTGTAATTTCCAGAAACTTTTGGCTCACGAAAACAATTGTTAAACCTCACCATTACGTGATAAAATAGTGATTCCAATTGCTGATGATCAATAAACAAATTTCCCAGGTCTTCCTATTTTGGCTGAATTTTGTGAGTTCCAGAAGTTTGCGCTAGTTACAAATTACTATAGACTGTTCTGTTTTTGACAGATTCTGTTTTTCGTGTGTTGTTTGCTTCTTTTGATGAATCTATGGCCAATAAAATAGTTTATAATCCATAGAGAAGTTGGAATACAGTAGGTTTAACACCAAATTAAATAAGTAATGAGTTCATTGCAGTACCTTATGTGGTGGTTTTGTTTTCTTTCACTAACGGAGCTTATAAGATTTCCTGTTGAGTTTTGTGTTGTGAAGTTTTCAAGTTGTGGGTAAAGCTTTTATGGACTATGGAATAAAGGGTGGCAAGAGCCTAAGCTTGGGGATGCCTATGGCATCCCAAGATATTCAAGAATAGCCAAAGTTTAAGCTTGGGGATGCCCCGGGAAGGCATCCCCTCTTTCGTCTTCGTTCATTGGTAACTTTACTTGGAGCTATATTTTTATTCACCACATGATAAGTGTTTGCTTGGAGCGTCGTGTATTATATTAGTCTTTGATTTTTAGTTTAACACAATCATCCTTGCTGTACACACCTTTGGGAAGAAGCCTATTTGATTAGAATTTGCTAGAATACTCTATGTGCTTCACTTATATCTTTTGAGCTTGATAGTTTTTGCTCTAGTGCTTCACTTATATCTTTTAGAGCACGGTGGTGTCTTAATTTTGAAGAAATTGCTAGTCTCTCATGCTTCACTTATATTATTATAAGAGTCTTCTAGAACAGCATGGTACTTGCTATGGTCATAAAATTGGTCCTAGAATGATGAACATCCAAGCTGGGTATAATAAAAACTATCATAGGAAATGAATTGGATGCTATGATCAATTTGATACTTGATAATTGTTTTGAGATATGGAGGTAGTGATATTAAAGTCATGCTAGTTGGGTGATTATGAATTTAAAGAATGCTTGTGTTGAAGTTAGCAAGTCCCGTAGCATGCACATATGGTTAAAGTTGTGTAACAAATTTGAAACATGAAGTGTACCTTGCTTGTGCATCCTTATGAGTGGCGGCCACCGACGTACTTCTTCCTCCTATATATACCTACGTACCCCGAAAACATCCAGGAGCACCACGAAACACAATTTCCACCGTCAGAATCCTTCTCAGATCCGCGAGATCTCATCTTGGAGCCTTCGCCGACACTCTGCCGGAGGGGGAATCAACCATGGAAGGCCTCTACATCAACATCCTTGCCCCTCCATGAGTTGTGAGTAGTTTACCACAGACCTACGAGTCCGTAGTTATTAGCTAGATGGATTCTTCTCTCTCTTTGGATCTCAATACAATGTTCTCCCCCTCTCTTGTGGAGATCTATTCGATGTAAACTCTTTTATGTGTGTGTTTGTCGAGATCCGATGAATTGTGGGTTTATGATCAAGTTTATCTATGAATAATATTTGAATCTTCTCTGAATTCTTTTATGTATGATTGAGTTATCTTTGCAAGTCTCTTCAATTATCAGTTTAGTTTGGCCTACTAGATTGGTCTTTCTTGCCATGGGAGAAGTGCTTAGCTTTGGGTTCAATCTTATGTGTCCTTACCCAAAGGATGTAAAGGGTTACAAGGCACGTATTGTATTGTTACCATCGAGGATAACAAGATGGGGTCTATATCATATTGCATGAGTCTATCCCTCTACATCATGTCATCTTGCTTAATGCGTTACTCTGTTCTTATGAACTTAATACTCTAGATGCATGCTGGATAGCGGTCGATGTGTGGAGTAATAGTAGTAGATGCAGGCATGAGTCGGTCTACTTGTTGTGGACGTGATGCCTATATACATGATCATGCCTAGATAATCTCATACTATGCGCTTTTCTATCAATTGCTCGACAGTAATTTGTTCACCCACCGTAATACTTATGCTATCTTGAGAGAAGCCACTAGTGAAACCTATGGCCCCGGGTCTACCTCTTATCATATTTGCTCCCAATCTACTTTTATTTGCATCTTTACTTTTTGCATATATACTACAAAAATACCAAAAATATATTTATCGTATCATACTAACTTTATTAGATCTCACTTTCGCAAGTGGCCGTGAAGGGATTGACAACCCCTTTATTGCGTTGGTTGCAGTTCTCGCTTTGTTTGTGTAGGTGCGTGGGACTTTTGAGGAGCCTCCTACTGGATTGATACCTTGGTTCTCAAAACTGAGGGAAATACTTACGCTACACTTGCTGCATCACCCTCTCCTCTTCGAGGAAAACCAACGCAAGCTCAAGATGTAGCACCAGGGTCGCTGGTACTATTGCTTCTACGAGCCAACCAGCTGTCCTCTCCCGCGCAGAAGCGGGTCATGGGTGCGGTAAGAGCTGCCATAGACTTCGGCTTTTCTTGGTCGAGGTGTCGGGCAAGCCATTCGTCGTGGACGCTGTGTTTAAAGGCCACGAGGGCTTCAGCGTCCGGACAGTCGACGATTTGGTTCTTTTTAATTAAGGACCTAGTCCAGAGTTTGCGGGTTGACTCTCCGGGTTGCTGGACTATAGGACTAAGGTCATCGGCATCTGGAGGCCGGACCTAGGTACCCTGAAAGTTGTCTCTAGAGGCATCCTCCAGATCTTCCCAGCTACCAATAGAGTTCTCTGGTAGGTTGTTCAACTAGTGTCGTGCTGGTCCTTTCAGCTTTAGGGGTAGGTATTTGATGGCGTGGAGATCGTCACCGCGAGCCATGTGAATATGGAGAAGAAAATCCTCAATCCATACCGCGGGATCTGTCGTTCCATCATATGATTCAATGTTTATGGGTTTAAACCCTTCTGGAAATTGGTGATGCGTTACCTCATAGGTAAAGCACAAGGGGTGTGCGGCGCCTCTGTATCGGGCAACATCACGACGGAGTTCGGATGACATCCGTGTTCGGTTTTTGGCCCAAGTTCGGTTGTGCTGCTCGCGCCAAGCTTGAAGGCCGTCGTCTCTCATCGGAGCGCGCCCCTTGATCCGTAGATTGATCTGGTCTGGCCGGCTCTATTGTCTAGGTCCTAATGTAAGTCGTAGGTGAAGCCCGGAGCCGCTACCTCTTTGCCTCGACGGCGAGGTGGCGCGGGCTGGTGTTTGGCGTAAGCAGCCGACCTATCTCGCCCACGTGGTGTCCAGTCTGGTTCGTCAGCATGATTATATCTTGACGGTATTGGCTCAAGGGCCTCGTCGTCGAATTGTGGCAGTAGACGATGGTTCGGATAACTCTTTGTTGGGCGCTTGAGGCCGTATTCCTCGGCTGCAAGGACCTGGGTCCATCTATCATTGAGTGTATCCTGTTCGGCTTGAAGCTGTTGTTGTTTCTTTTTTAGGCTCCTCGCAGTTGCGATGAGCTGTCGCTTAAAGCGTTCTTGCTTGAGGGGTTCCTCTGGCATGATGAAATCTTTGTTGCCGAGGCTGACTTCCTCCTCGGAGAGCGGTAAATAGTTATTGTCCTCCGAATCTTCATTCTCGGCCAGATCGTCTGGGTTGACTACTTGTCCGTCTTCCCAATCATCCTGCTCTACGGCAGGCTCGATGGGGTGGTCAGAGTCTTCGGCATTCTCCAGAGTATCATTGTCTTCGGTGCTGGTGTTGCTTTCTTTTTCCTGCCGCTATCATGAGCGGCACCGCCGATGTCGACGCTTTGGTGGTACCTCGACGGGCTTGTCCTTGATCGGATCCTGATTGCCATCGTCGTCCTCTTTGGGTGTATCCATCATGTACACATCGTATGTGGAAGTGGCAGTCCATCGCCTGCTGGTAGGCGGGTTTTGGCCTGGTTCGGCTTCGGCATCGTCGTCCATACCGTCGATGTCTTCGGAGGCGTAGTCGAGCATGTCGGTTAAGTCTTTGACAGTGGCTATCAAGTGGGTGGTGGGTGGGACGTAAAATTCCCCGCACTCAGCCCCTAGTTCGGACTGGGCGTAATTCAGAGGTGATACCTCCGTGATGGCGAGAGACCGCATTAAGTCCAAGGCCTCGCTTAGGAGTGAAGGCCAGACGGGGAACCAAGGACCTGTGGGGCTGGGCATGGCAGATTCTACCAGGCTGTGCTCACGAGACGCAGACCTCAAGAGTTCGGAGTTGGCATCCAGAGGTCAGTTCGGTTCTCTGATGACAGTCCTGTTTGACTCCAGGCTCGCCGAATACATAGTTGCCTCTGGGTCTTCGGCAGAGAGCTCCATGATAGGGGAGGGTCCGATTTGTTTTAAGCTCCCATCTCCAGATGAGGTGGTCTGCTCTGGCTCTATGGCCGGGGCAGGGGTGATAGTTGGTCCTTGAGCGGTGCATGATGATGAACCCGATGGGTTTCTTGAAGATGAGGAACAGTGGTCGGGGTCGTGAATCCTTCGAAGATCAAATCTCCTCGGGTATCGGTGATGTAATTCAGGCTCCCGAATCTAATCTGATGACCAGGGCGTAGCTGTCCATATGTTCAAGGCGTCCAACTGAATTGGCGTGCAGAGCGAAGCCGCCGAATACAAAATTTGACCGGGGAGGAAGGTCTCCCCGGAAACAGCATCGTTGTTGATGATCAAATGAGCCATTGAACCTTCTGCCGACGACACAGTGGAACTCTCAGTGAAAGCACCAATGTCGGTGTCAAAACCGGCCGATCTCGAGTAGGGGGTCCCGAACTGTGCGTCTGAGGATCAAAGGTAACAGGAGACAAGGGACACGATGTTTACCCAGGTTCGGGCCCTCTTAATGTAGGTAATACCCTACTTCCTGCTTGATTGACTTTCATGAGTATAGGAGTTACAAGAGTTGATCTACCTCGAGATCGTAATGGCTAAACCCTAGATGTCTAGCCTGTATGAATTCGGATAGCCTCTATGGACTAAACCCTTTGGTTTATATAGACACTAGAGGGGGCTAGGTTTGTACATAGTCGGTTTACAGAGGAAGGAAACTACACATCCGGATGCCAATCTTTCCGTCCACGCAAAGGAGAGTCCCATCCGGACAAGGGGAAAGGTCTTATACCTTATATCTTCACGGCCCATCAATCCAGCCCATGTCACATAGCCCGGACGCCTGAGGACCCCTTAATCCAGGACTCCCTCAGGGTGCACCACCCCTTGTGGGCTGGTGTGCTTCCCTCCTATGGCCCATAAGGCCCATTATTCCACCGGGGTTCCAGAACCCCCTGCATTTCTCGACATGTACCCGGTATGCCCCGAAACACTTCCGGTGTCCGAATACTATCATCCTATATACTCCCTCCATCCACTTTTAGAGGGCCTAAATTTTGAATAACGCATACCAAGGCACTCTATGAAAGCTAGAGAAAATTTAGAGATTCACCCGTCATCAAAGCATCGATTAATTGTGAAAATCTCTTCCTCTTTCCTCATATTAATTTCACTCCTATAATTATGCTACACGTACTGCATTTTCATTCTTTCACGGGTCAAATTTGACATGCATTGGCGTTGAGACCAAAAGAAAACAGCCTGCATGCATGCATGCCATTATGTGCCTCTATACTTAAAGGCCCAGTCACTCCTTACGAGAGAGGATTAAAGGTTGTATGCATCGATTAGCTAATTTGGCCTTGTATAGATGGAAAAATGAAATTTGAGGTTAGGCCTTGTATAAATGGAAGGAGGGAGTATGAATTTCCTCGTTATTTCGAGACTCTCATGTCTGTGATTCATCCGACTGGTCATAACTCTCACATAATCATATAAATCATCGATCATGCACGACAACTCTGCATGACACATCGATCTCGTTCACTGCTCTCAATGCATATCTCAATCTTATCAAGTCATTCTCTTCAATGATCCCTATCTATTAACAATCTATGATTCATGGTTAGAAACTTAACTATCTTTTAGAATTACTAGGACACTGTTTTGTCTATGTATCCACACATGTATGAAGTTTCATTACAATTCTAGCATGAATAATAAACATTTATCATGATATAAGGAAATATAAATAACAACTTTATTATTGCCTCTAGGGCATATTTCCTTCAGGTTTATTATTCATGCTAGAATTGTATTGATCGGAAACCTTAATACATGTGTGAATACATAAACAAACACCGTGTCCCTAGTGAGCCTCTACTAGACTAGCTCATTGATTAAAGATGGTTAAGGTTTCCTAACCATGGACATAAGTTGTCATTCGATAACGGGATCACATCATTAGGAGAATGATGTGATGGACAAGACCCATTCGTTAGCTTAGCATAATGATCGTTCAGTTTTATTGCTATTGTTTTCTTCATGTCAAATACATATTCCTTCGACTATGAGATTATGCAACTCCCGGATACCGGAGGAATGCCTTGTGTGCTATCAAATGTCACAATGTAACTGGGTGATTATAAAGATTCTCTACATGTGTCTCTGAAGGTGTTTGTTGAGTTGGAATAGATCGAGATTAGGATTTGTCACTCCGAGTATCGGAGAGGTATCTCTGGGCCCTCTCGGTAATACACATCATAAGCTTGCAAGCAAATGACTAAGGAGTTAGTCATGAGGTGATGTATTACGGAACGAGTAAAGAGACTTGCCGGTAACGAGATTGAAATAGGTATGAAGATACTGACGATTGAATCTCGGGTAAGTAACATACCGATGGACAAAGAGAATTACGTATGTTGTCATAACGGTTCGACCGATAAAGATCTTCATAGAATATGTAGGAGCCAATAAGAGCATCCAGGTTTCGCTATTGGTTATTGACCGAAGAGGTGTCTCGGTTATGTCTACATAGTTCTCGAACCCGTAGGGTCCGCATGCTTAACGTTCGATGACAATATAGTATTATATGAGTTATGTAATTTGGTGACCAAATGTTGTTCGGTGTCCCAGGTGAGATCATGGACACGAGGAGTCTCAAAATGGTCGAGAGATAAATATTGATATATAGGATGATGGTATTCGGACACCGGAAGTGTTTCGGGGGTTATCAGGTACTTATCCGATCACCGGAAGGAGTTCCGGGCACCCCCGGCAAAAGATATGGGCATTATGGGTCAAGAGGGTAAACGCACCAGCCACAAGGGGCTGGTGCCCCCATATGGGCCGGCCTAAGAGGAGAAGGAAAGAGGGGAAATGGAAAGTTAAGAGTGGAGTAGGATTCCCCCTTCCTTCCCTCCCCCCCCCCCCTCTTTCCTTCCCCCTCCGACAAATATGGCAGGGGGTGCGCGGCTTGGGAGGAGCCCAAGTAGGATTTGGTCATACCTGGGGTGCCCATTGGCCTCTCCCCTCCCCCTCCCACCTATATATATGTGGGAAGGGGGCGCCTAGCACACACCAGATCAATTGTTAGCCGTGTGAGGTGCCCCCCTCCACCGTTTACACCCCCGGTCATATTTTTGTAGTGCTTAGGCGAAGCCCTGCGAGGATCACTTCACCATCACCGTCACCACGTCGTCATGCTGACGGAACTCCTCTACTACCTCGATGACTTGCTGGATCAAGAAGGCGAGGGACGTCGCCGAGCTGAACGTGTGCAGAACGCGGAGGTGCCGTGTGTTCAGTACTTGATCGTTGACGTGAGAAGAAGTTCGACTACATCAACCGCGTTGTGAAATGCTTCCGCTTACGGTCTACGAGGGTACGTAGACACACTCCCCCGCTCGTTGCTATTCATCTCCATGGATAGATCATTGCGTGTGCATAGAATGTATATTTTTCCATGCAACGATTCCCAACACCTAAAATTTACAAAATAAGTTAATTGTTAGTCGCCAAATCCCCCCCCCCTCTAGTCGACTATAATGATCATTTCAACCTCGAAGCCTCTAGCAATGGCGTCGTAGGAAAATGGACATTCCGATGACGAGAGTCGACGGCTTGCGAATTGCTGGCAAAATGGAGATGCGCCACACGAATCACCTGCCTGTAGAGAGCGAGGGGGGAGAGGAAGTGGGGCGAGTGGGGAGAGAGTGGGGAGGGGGCTCGTTCGCACAGCTGTCCAGAAGAGCGAATTGTTGCAAAACATGACATAATGATGCTCCCCTATATCGAGATTCATGCACCTCACCCAACGGCTAGCAGAACATTCACTCAGAAACCGTTGTGATCTGATGTCAGATGGTTAACATTTCTGAAAATCAATTATCTCAAAACTGTAATTTTCTTTTATGAAATTTGAGGAGGCCCTAGTCTTTTCTTTCTTTTTCTTTTGCGGGATAGGCCCAAGTCTCAACTCGGCTCTTTGGGGCCCCGACCTAGCAAAATCCATGCAAAAGATTGTTAGAATAAATCTGAGGCCACCGTCGATCTACCGAGGACCAAGCAATCACACGAGCACAACACCGAGATTTGTTAACGAGGTTCACCGATATGGCTACATCCCCGGGGCCTGACTATGGGCGCTCCTCCCCATGACACCGCTACAATACCGCACCCGGTCGCCCTAGACGCCGGCACATGCCGCCGGCTTCCCTTGCGTTACGGTGCTATTATGTTGGCATAGGTTACATCATGTGTCTACCCCCGCTATATATGAGAGGCCTAGTATACAAGTGTCCTACTAGGACACGACTCCATATCCTATCTAAAACACAATACAACTACAAGTCCAACTGTAACCTACCTTGTACACTATATTCGACACAAATCCAACAAACTCCACCTTGGCGAATATTCTCCACCACCTTGAGTTCGTCAATGCATCAAACTTTCATGTACATTGGAGCTTATCCCGTGAGCACCGCTGCTACTCCAAAGACTCCATATGACTCCACCCGCAACTTGTAGTCCCTTCATTTCTTGACCACAGTCAACGCTCGAGCCAAATTAAGTTCCTCATTACTCTACTTTGTGCTCCCAACTTTCGGAGTATCCGTCAACGCCATCACACACCGATCACTGACCTGCATGAAAGTGAACAACTCACATATTGGGTGACACACATAAGAGTTATCTGAACTCAACATCACCGCTCTTCCTTGACCGCCTGTCTGAAACTTGAAAGAATTTCACCGTTGCTTTTAATCATCCCGAGTCAAATTCGCAGTTGTCTCACTACATGTATGACCACCAGAGCCCTGGCCCGTCTCCATGTCCCGTGCGTACCATACACCTCACCGCTATTATCGCGTTGAGCCTCCACTGTCCCGGTCGAGTCTTAAGGGTCGCGAACCCACACCACTCAGCCCCACTGCAGAGTACCATCGATCATCACCGACCGATGATGAGTTTCACGCTTTCATCAGACCACTTGGCTCCAGTCCGAACTGCGTGTCACTCGCTTTTCCTGCTGAAATAGGCTTCGACTCTCTGACGTCTTACGTCGTAGCCCCTCAATCAGCACCGAGTGAAGTCTTCTAGACTCCAGATCCACCTTCAACATGACTCCATGGTAGATGATCAGTCCACCCCCGTGCCTCATTGACTTCAAGCTCCGTGTATACACCACCTTGAATCAATCCCGCGCCATAGTCTTGTCGAAGCCACACAAGCACTCGGGCATGTGCCACGTGTTTCCATGCCCAGAAGTCGGTCACCATCAGCATCACGCTCCTATGTCTTCGTCGTTGATTCCACCACCGTCTTCTGTACCAACCGACTTGCGTCGATCCTTCAGACTGTCCAGGCCAACTGCCCTATGTGTCTGACCCGAGCCGACTTTTTTGACTGCAACCATCTGCAACTCCTTCACAACCATCATCGTTCATCTTAACTGGCTTGACATCTCGCAACGCCTTCGAGCATTCATGTTGTGCCAACATATTTTCATCCTTGTCTGCCATAACCCAAGTTTTCCAGTTCCGTTGAACTTCTCTGCCTCAAACCTAGTATCCGTTGACGCCATGGTTCTTAGTATGATTGATCCAACAAAAAAATAATCGAGCTTATTTTCATGTGATGCCCAAGTACACGAGCAAAACCTAAACATGGCACACCCTCATGTACTAATAGAAAATCCAAAACAAGTTGGTCTTCAACGTGAATTTGGTTCCTATCCGACTCAACTCCATATGCTAGCAATTTCTGCCAATGCCTTAGCTATTTCCAACGGACGTGTGGCACGGTGGAAATTTCCCGTACACGAAGGGAGCTGCCTTGTTGCTGCACTAGTCCGCTCGAACGAGGAGAACGCATCCCCACCCCGGACTCGGTCCCTTTTCTTTTTGTCCAAAACAAATCTCACATGCAGATGTAATACTGTAGTTGTATGCTTCCTGCCTTTCCCCGCCGGACTCCAGCGTGTCCGTACAGACACGCTGCATTCGAGTAGCCGAACGCTCCATGGCTGCACGTGCCTCCGGTCCGATCCGGTTCTGCTCCAACACCTCGTGCTGCCACGCGCCGATGATCTGCTTTCTTCCGATCTCGTTGAGAACTTCGCCCGGAAGACACGCCGGCCGTATGTACACTCGCCCGATCGATCCACGTAATCAATCGCCGCACGTCTCGCACTGCCGCTGTCATGCGCACACAGAATTTCGTTGATCGCTTCCTCAATCATACCGAGAACCACACCGCCACCGGCTGCATCTCGAACTCGATACTTCCTCCAGATCAACTTCCACAGCTGATACGTCTCCAACGTATCTATAATTTTTTATTGCTCCATGCTACTTTATCTACTGTTTTTGACTATATTGGGCTTTATTTTCCACTTTTATATTATTTTTGGGACAAACCTATTTACCGGAGGCCCAGCCCAGAATTGTTGTTTTTTGCCTATTTCAGTGTTTCGAAGAAACGGAATATCAAACGGAGTCCAAATGGAATGAAACCTTCGGAAACGTGATTTTCTCACCGAACATGATCCAGGAGACTTGGACCCTACGCCAAGGCACAGAAGAGGCGGTCACAAGGGTGGGGGCGCCCCCCCCCCTAGGGCGCGCCCCCTGCATTGTGGGCCCCCTGTTGCTCCACCGATGTACTCCTTCCTCCTATATATACCTACGTACTCCCAAACGATCAGAACAGGAGCCAAAACCCTAATTCCACCGTCGCAACTTCCTGTATCCATGAGATCCCATCTTGGGGCCTGTTCCAGAGCTCCGCCAAGGGGGGCATCCACCACGGAGGGCTTCTACATCATCACCATAGCCCCTCCGATGAAGTGTGAGTAGTTTACTTCAGACCTTCGGGTCCATAGCTAGTAGCTAGATGGCTTCTTCTCTCTTTTTGGATCTCAGTACAATGTTCTCCCCCTCTCTTGTGGAGATCTATTCGATGTAATCTTCTTTTTGAATAATATTTGAATCTTCTCTGAATTCTTTTATGTATGATTGGTTATCTTTGCAAGTCTCTTCGAATTATCCGTTTGGTTTGGCCAACTAGATTGGTAGTTCTTGCAATGGGAGAAGTGCTTAGCTTTGGTTTCAATCTTGCGGTGTCCTTTCCCAGTGACAGAACGGGCAGAAAGGCACGTATTGTATTGTTGCCATCGAGGATAACAAGATGGGGTTTTTATCATATTGCATGAATTTATCCCTCTACATCATGTCATCTTGCTTAAGGCGTTACTTTGTTTTTAACTTAATACTCTAGATGCATGTTGGATAACGGTCGATGAGTGGAGTAATAGTAGTAGATGCAGAATCGTTTCGGTTTACTTGTTTTGGACGTGATGCATATATACATGATCATACCTAGATATACTCATAACTACGCTCAATTTTGTCAATTGCTCAATAGTAATTTGTTCACCCACCATAGAATACTTATGCTCTTGAGAGAAGCCACTAGTGAAACCTATGACCCCCCGGGTCTATTTTCATCATATCAATCTCCATCACTTTAATACTTGCTTTGTTTTTACTTTGCCTTTTACTTTTCACTTTGCATCTCTATATCAAAAATACCAAAAATATTATTTATCATCTCTATCAGATCTCACTCGTAAGTGACCATGAAGGGATTGACAACCCCTAATCGCGTTGGTTACGAGGAGCTATCCTTTGTGCAGTGCACGAGGGACTTGTGCGTGGCCTCCTACGGATTGATACCTTGGTTCTCAAAACCGAGGGAAATACTTACGCTACTTTGTTACATCATCCTCTCCTCTTCGGGGACATCCAACGCAGTGCTCAAGTGGTAGCAAGAAGAATTTCTGGCGCCGTTGCCGGGGAGGCTCACGCAAGAGCAAGTCAACCATACCAAGTCCCCATCACAATCCCTATCTCTCGCATTACATTATTTGCCATTTGCCTCTCGTTTTCCTCTCCCCCACTTCACCCTTGCCGTTTTATTCGCCCTCTCTTTCCCAATATCCTCCTCTTTTTCCCGTTGCCTTTCCTCGTCCGCTTGTTTGCTCGTGTGTTGGATTGCTAGTTTGTCGCGATGGCTCAAGATGCTACCAAATTGTGTGACTTCACCAATACCAATAATAATGATTTCCTTAGCACTCCGATTGCTCCTCTTGCCAATACCGAATCTTGTGAAATCAATATCGCTTTGTTGAATCTTGTTATGAAAGATCAATTCACGGCCTTCCTAGTGAAGATGCCGCTACTCATCTGAATAGCTTCGTTGATTTATGTGATATGCAAAAGAAAAATATGTCGATAATGATGTCGTTAAATTGAAGCTATTTCCTTTTTCGCTTAGAGGTCGTGGTTAAAGCGTGGTTTTCATCTTTGCCTAAAAATAGTATTGATTCTTGGAACAAGTGCAAAGATGCTTTTATCTCTAAGTATTTTCCTCCCGCTAAGATTATCTCTCTTAGGAACGATATTATGAATTTTAAGCAACTTGATCATGAACATGTTGCACAAGCTTGGGAGAGAATGAAATTAATGATACGTAATTGTCCTACTCATGGTTTGAACTTGTGGATGATTATACAAAACTTTTATGCCGGATTGAATTTTGCTTCTAGAAATCTTTTAGATTCAGCCGCGGGAGGCACTTTTATGGAAATCACTCTAGGAGATGCTACTAAACTTCTAGATAATATTATGGTTATTTATTCTCAATGGCACACCGAAAGATCTACTAATAAAAAAGTGCATGCGATAGAAGAAACTAACGTTTTGAGTGGAAAGATGGATCAACTTATGAAATTATTTTCTACTAAGAGTGTTTCTTCTGATCCTAATGATATGCCTTTGTCTACTTTGATTGAGAATAATAATGAAACCATGGATGTGAATTTTGTTGGTAGGAATAATTTTGGTAACAACGCCAGATAGAGGGAATTTTAATCCTAGGCCTTATCCTAGTAATTCCTCTAATAATTATGGAAATTCCTACAACAACTCCTATGGAAATTTTAATAAGATGCCCTCTGAATTTGAGAGTAGTGTTAAAGAGTTCATGAATTCACAAAAGAATTTTAATGCTTTGCTTGAGGAGAAATTGCTTAAAGTTGATGATTTGGCTAGGAACGTTGATAGAATTTCTCTTGAGGTTGATTATTTAAAACTTAGATCTATTCCTCCTAAGCATGGTATCAATGAGTCTCTCAAAGCTATGAGAATTTCCATTGATGAGTGCAAAGAAAGAACCGCTAGGATGCGTGCTTCCAAAGATGCCTTTATTAAAGCGTGTTCTTCTAATCCCTATGATAATCAAGATGAAGATCTAAAAGTTATTTATGTATCCCCCATTAAATCTTTGTTTTGCAATATGAATCTTGATGAAACTGAATATGATCTTCCTTTACCTAGAAGGCATTCTAAGAATTCGGAGTTTTTAGATCTTGATGATGAAATTATTAAATGTGGGATTGAAAGAAGTAAAAACCTAGATGTCGCTAAACCCACTATATTGGATCTCAAGGAATTTAATTATGAAAATTTCTCTTTAATTGATTGTATTTCCTTGTTGCAATCTGTGCTAAATTCTCCTCATGCTTATAGTCAAAATAAGGCCTTTACTGAACACATTGTTGATGCCTTGATGCAATCTTATGAAGAAAAACTTGAGTTGAAAGTCTCTATCCCTAAAAATCTCTATTATGAGTGAGAACCTACTATTAAAATTAAAATTAAAAATTATGAGTTTCATGCCTTATGTGATTTGAGTGCTAGTGTCTCTACTATCCCCAAAACTTTGTGTGATTTGCTAGATTTCCATGACTTTGATGATTGCTCTCTAAACTTGCATCTTGCGGATTCCACTATTAAAAAACCTATGGGAAGGATTAATGATGTTCTTATTGTTGCAAATAGGAATTATGTGCCCGTAGATTTTACCGTTCTTGATATAGATTGCAATCCTTCATGTCCTATTATTCTTGGTAGACCTTTCCTTAGAACGATTGGTGCAATTATTGATATGAAGGAAGGGAATATTAGATTCCAATTTCCATTAAAGAAAGGCATGGAACACTTTCCTATAAAGAAAATAAAATTACCATATGAATCTATTATGAGAGCTACTTATGGATTGCCTACCAAAGATGGCAATACCTAGATCTATCCTTGCTTTTATGCCTAGCTAGGGGCGTTAAACGATAGCGCTTGTTGGGAGGCAACCCAATTTTATTTTTAGTTTTTTTTCTGTTTAGGAATAAATAATCCATCTAGCCTATGTTTAGATGTGGTTTTGTGTTTTAATTAGTGTTTGTGCCAAGCTAAACCTATTGGATCTTCTTGGATGATAGTTACTTGATCTTGCTGTAATTTCCAGAAACTTTGCGCTCAGTGCCCGAATTATTAAAAATCACCAGAACGTGATAAAATACTGATTCTAATTGCCGATGATCAATAAACAAATTGTCTATGTCTTATAATTTTGGTAGAATTTTTTGAGTTCCATAAGTTTGCGTTAGTTACAGATTACTACAGACTGTTCTGTTTTTGACAGATTCTGTTTTTCGTGTGTTGTTTGCTTATTTTGATGAATCTATGGCTAGTAAAATAGTTTATAATCCATAGAGAAGTTGGAATACATTAGGTTTAACACCAATATAAATAAAGAATGAGTTCATTACAGTACCTTAAAGTAGTCTTTTGTATTCTTTCTCTAACGGAGCTCACGAGATTTCTATTGAGTTTTGTGTTGTGAAATTTTTCAAGTTTTGGGTAAATTCTTTTGATGGATTATGGAACAAGGAGTGGCAAGAGCCTAAGCTTGGGGATGCCCATGGCACCCCCAAGATAATCCAAGGACACCAAAAATTCAAAGCTTGGGTATGCCCCGGAAGGCATCCCCTCTTTCGTCTACTTCCATCGGTAATTTACTTGGAGCTATATTTTTATTCACCACATGATATGTGTTTTGTTTGGAGCGTCTTGTATTATTTGCATCTTTTGCTTGTTAGTCTACCACAATCGTCCTTGCTGTACACACCTTTTTGAGAGAGCCATACATAAACTGGAATTTGTTAGAATACTCTATGTGCTTCACTTGTATCTTTTGAGCTGGATAGTTTTGCTCATAGTGCTTCAATTATATCTTTTGAGCGTGATAATTTTTGCTTTAGTGCTTCACTTAGATCTTTTAGATCACGGTGGTGAATTTGTTTTAAAGAAACTATTGATCTCTCATGCTTCACTTAGATTATTTTGAGAGTCGTTAATAGCATGGTAATTTGCTTAATGTTAATATACTTGGTATTCAAGATATGTGAAACTTTTTTTTGAGTGCGTTGAATACTAAGAAAAGTTTGATGCTTGATAATTGTTTTGAGATATGGAGGTGATAATATCAAAGTCGTGCTAGTTGAGTAGTTGTGAATTTGAGAAATGCTTGTGTTGAAGTTTGCAAGTCCCGTAGCATGCACGTATGGTTAAAGTTGTTAACAAATTTGAAACATGAAGTGTACCTGGCTTGTGCATCCTTATGAGTGGCGGTCGGGGACGAGTGATGGTCTTTTCCTACCAATATATCCCCCTAGGAGCATGCGCGTAGTACTTGATTTTTAATGACTTCTAAATATTTGCAATAAGTATAAGAGTTCTTTTGACTAATGTTGAGTCCATGGATTATACGCGCTTTTACCTTTCTGCCTTTGCTAGCCTCTTCGGTACCGTGCATTGCCCTTTCTCACCTTGAGAGTTGGTGCAAACTTCGCCGGTGCATCCAAACCCCGTGTGACGCCCGGATAATTAAGCTACAGTAATTCCCCGCTAATGATGCCACGTCACCACGGTTACTGTTGTTAACCTCGCATTAGTTCAAAACGGATTCAAAATTCTAATTCAAAATATGGCAAACCACAAAAGTTTTCTAACATTAAAAATAAAATGTTCAAATTGGGACAAATAAATCCTAAGTAATAATGGTGGAGAAACCACACTTGTATAAAATGTGTAAATACTCAAAAATGAATAAAACAACAGCAAAAGAAATTAATTAAATGCCTTTTGTATTTTGTAAAATATTAAACTATTTTATTTAGCTGTCCAAATTAATGTGGCAGTGGTATATTTAACATACTACATTTAGGTGTTGTTCTCACATTCTATAAAATTGAAATAAATTAAAATTTTAATAAAACCGAAAAGAAGAAATAAAAGAAAAGACAAACCAGGAAAAAAGGAAAAGGAACACCCCAGCTTAGACCACCCGCCCAGCCGTGCCTACCACCGCCCACTGCCGAGCCGGCCGACCACCGCCTTTATCCCCAAGAGGGGAAACCCTAATCCACTCGCCCCCACTCCTCTCGCCCCCACGCCCGATCCATCTCGCTCCCCACTCACCGATCCTCCGGATCGGGTAACGACTCGGCGCCTGGCCAATTGCCGAATCCCTTCGCTTACCTCACCGCGCCGCCTCGCCCTCCTCCTCACGGAACGCCCGAGCCCGAGCCGCCGACCTCGACGCAAGCACCTCCCGAACGATGCCGCCTGCGTCGGCTTCCTCCTCAGCCTCATTGTCGCCGCCATCGCCGCCACCCGGAGCCCCACACTCGTCGGACCTCACCGTCGCGGACTTTCTACGCACGCCGTCCCGTCGACCTTCCCGAACTTCCCGCCCATTGCCACGTTCCCTCATAACCGTGGTGAGGACCGCGACCGCCTTCTCCTCATTGAACGCCGCCCGCGCTTCGACGCCAGGCCCACCCGGCTCCAGCCGCACTCGGCCTCCGCCACTTTCAACAGACTGGCACCTCGCCGCGGTCGCCCACAACCAGCGCCACGGTGATCAAGGCCTCCTCCACACTGGCGCGCTGGCCGCCCCTCGCTTCCCGTGGTCAAGACGCCGCTCGCGGTGGCCGCCGGGCCCGCTGCCCGCCTCCCATGCGGCACCGCCTGTCCACTTCACATGCCGATCTCATTGGTTGCCGCCACGCCGCCAAGCGCCGCCTCGGTGGCCTCGCTTGCCTCGCCTTTCCTTGGCCGGGTTCGCCTCGCACGGGTGCGCCTGAATTGCACCGGTGGCGCCTCAAGACGCTCAAGAAGGCCCTAGGCCATCAATTTAATGGGCCCATCCCTAAAACGAAAATTAAAAAAAGAAATGAAAATGTAATTAATAAAATAATTAATTAGTTAATTAATTAATTAGTAAAATAATTAAGTTAATTAATCATGTTTAAATTAATCTAATCAATTAGTTAATTTAATTAAACAAAGATTTTGATTAACCTAAACCCTAATCAACCTAACAGAGTATGACAGGTGGGTCCCATTGGGCCCACACGTCAGTTTGACCCAGTCAATGCCCTATTGGCTGCTGACGTCATGCTGACGTCAGCAAACACTATTCTGGATAATGTTGAATTAAATAAATTAAATAAATTATAAAAATGATTTAAAACTTTAGAAAATCATATAAAATAAACCGTAGCTCAGATGAAAATACTTTGTACATGAAAGTTGCTCAGAACGACGAGACGAATCCGGATACGCAGCCTATTCGTCCGCCACACATCCCTAACATACCGAACACGCAACTTTCCCCCTCCGATTCATCTGTCCGAAAACGCAAAACGCCGGGGATACTTTCCCGGATGTTTCCCCCCTTCGCCGGTATCACCTATCCCTGCGTTAGATCACCTCTAGCACCGCATTTGTCATGTTATGCTTTGATTGCTCTGTTATTTATTGTGTTCCCCCTCTTCTCTCCGGTAGACTACGAGACCGACGCTGCTGCTGCCCAGTTCGACTACGGAGTTGACGACCCCTCTCTCTTGCCAGAGCAACCAGGCAAGCCCCCCTTGATCACGAGATATCGCCTATTCTACTCAGCATCGCTTGCATTAGACTAGTGTAGCATGTTACTGCTCTCCGTTAGACCTCTCCTGATGCATAGCATGTCCTTGCTACTCCTGGTGTTACCTGTACCCGCAATCCTACATGCTTAGTAAAGGATGCTCGAATTCCATCTGTGGCCCTACATTCTTGTTCGTTCACATTGTGCTATACTATCGGGCCGTGATCACTGGGAGGTGATCACGGGTATATACTTATACTTATACATGATACATGTGGTGACTAAAGACGGTCGGCTCGTAGGAGCGCCCGCATGAGTTTGTGGCGGAGCGGCAGTGGCAGGTTGAGACCGCCTTAGAGAGAGGTGGGCCTGCCCTGCTCGGGCGCTCATGGATACTTAACACGCTTAACGAGATCTTGGTATTTGATCCGAGTCCGGCTGCTGGCCTATACGCACTAACCAACTACGTGGAAAGATATGGGCACTCGGCGTCGTGGTATCACCGGCACTTCGTGACGTCGGCCGATCGAGCGGGCGCTACCGGATTGGAACGTAGGCCTGCTCTTGTATTAAGGGGCTAGTTACGCTCGCCGCCCACGCAACATGCGTGTGTGCTCAGGCGATGGGCCTGCACTTCAGGCGCTTAGGTTTAGACCGCGTCTTGACCTCTCTGTTGAGCCTAGGTGGGTTGCGACGTGTTGATCTTCCGCGGCGGGCATGACCCGTAAAAGTGTGTACGGCCAAATGCGATCAAGCGTGTTGGGTTATGTGGTGCACCCTGCAGGAAGTTAATCAATTCGAATAGACGTGATCTACGGAAACAGTAAGACTTGGAGATGTACCTTGATCTAATGACAACTATAACCGGATACTTAATAAAACACACCCTTCCAAGTGCTGATACAACCCGGTGGTCGCTCTCTCTCGTGGTTACGAGGAGGGATCGCGGGTAGGATTATGCTATGGGATGCTACTTGGAGGACTTCACCGCTCTCTTCTACATCGCTAAAGACGGAGGCTGCCAAGCGTAGTCTTCGACGATTAGATACCCCCTCTTATTCTCGGCATTCTCGCAGTCCCAAATTAATCGATATGGCCCTTTACACATATATCCATGCATATGTAGTGTAGCTCCTTGCTTTAAGTAGTACTTTGGATGAGTACTCACGGTTGCCTTTGTTCCCCTTTTTCCCTTTCTTTACCCGGTTCTTTGCGACGAGACGATGGAGCCCAGGAGCTGTGACGCCACCGTCGATGACGACTACTACCCGGAGGTGCCTACTACTACGTGCAGCCCGGCGGCGGCGACTAGGAGTAGTTAGGAGGATCTCAGCGGGAGGCTGCGCCTCTTTCAATATGTATCCCGGTTTGTGCTAGCCATCTTATGGCACCTTGTTTAACTTATGTCCGTACTTTCAGATATTGTCGCTCAGCTGACTCGTCTATGATCGAGCACTTGTATTCGAGCCCTCGAGGCCCACGGCTTGTATTATGATGCTTGTATGACTTATTTTATTTTTAGAGTTGTGTTGTGATATCTTCCGTGAGTCCTCGATCTTGATCGTACACGCTTATGCGTGTATGATTGAATCGGGGCGTCACACCCGTGATATGATACGCTCTATCACACATAAACCTCCTTATATCTTCCTCAAAACAGCCACCATACCTACCTATTATGGCATTTCCATAGCCATTCCGAGATATATTGCCATGCAACTTTCCACCGTTCCGTTCATCATCATCATGACATACTTTACTTTTGTCATATTGCCATTGCATGATCATGTAGTTGACATCGTATTTGTGGCAAAGCCACCATGCATTATTTTCCATACATGTCACTCTTGATTCATTGCACCATTCCGGTACACCGCCGGAGGCATTCATATAGAGTCATTTCTTGTTCTAAGTTTCGAGTTGTAATCCTTATGTTGTAATCAATAGAAGTGTGATGATCATCATTATTAGAGCATTGCCAAAAAAAAGGCCAAAAAAAAGAAAGGCCCAAAAAAAGGAAAATAAATAAAAAGGGCAGTGCTACTATCTCTTTTTCCACACTTGTGCTTCAAAGTAGCACCTTGTTCTTCATGTAGTGAGTCTCATATATTGTGCTTCAAAGTAGCACCTTGTTCTTCATGTAGTGAGTCTCATATATTGTGCTTCAAAGTAGCACCATGTTTTTCATATAGTGAGTTGTCTTTTTATACTAGTGGGAATTTTTCATTATATAACTTGGCTTGTATATTCCTACGATGGGCTTCCTCAAATGCCCTAGGTCTTCATGAGCAAGCAAGTTGGATGCACACCCACTAGTTTTCTTTTGGTGAGCATTCATAGCTCTAGTGCATCCGTTGCATGGCAATCCCTACTCCTCATGTTGACATCAATTGATGGGCATCTCCATAGCCCGTTGATTATCCTCGTCAATGTGAGACTTTCTCCTTTTTGTCTTCTCCACACAATCCCCATCATCATATTCTATTCCACCCATAGTGCTATATCCATGGCTCACGCTCATGTATTGCGTGAAGGTTGAAAAAGTTTCAGATTATTTAAGTATGAAACAATTGCTTGGCTTGTCATCGGGGGTATAGAAGTTGGGAACATCTTTGTGTGACGAAAATGAAGCATAGACTAACTATATGATTTTGTAGGGATGAACTACTTTTGCCATGCTATTTTGAGAAGACATGATTACTTTGATTAGTATGCTTGAAGTATTATTATTTTTATGTCAATATGAACTTTTGTCTTGAATCTTTCAGATCTGAATATTCATACCACAATTAAGAAGATTTACATTGAAATTATGCCAAAGTATCACTCCGCATCAAAAATTCTCTTTTTATCATTTACCTACTAGAGGACGAGCAGGAATTAAGCTTGGGGATGCCTGATACGTCTCCAACGTATCTATAATTTTTGAATGCTCCATGCTACTTTATCTACTATTTTGGACTATATTGGGCTTTATTTTCCACTTTCATATTATTTTTGGGACTAACCTATTAACCGAAGGCCCAGCCCAGAATTGCTGTTTTTGCCTATTTCAGTGTTTCGAAGAAACGGAATATCAAACAGAGTCCAAACGGAATGAAATCTTCGGAAACGTGATTTTCTCACTGAACGTGATCCAAGAGACTTGGACCCTACGCCAAGGCATAGAATAGGCGGTCACGAGGGTGGGGGCGCCCCCCCCCCCCCAGGGCGTGCCCCCCTGCCTCGTGGGCCCCCTGTTGCTCCACCGACGTACTCCTTCCTCCTATATATACCTACGTACCCCAAATGATCGTAACAGGAGCCAAAACCTAATTCCACCGCCGCAACTTCCTTGTATCCACGAGATCCCATCTTGGGGCCTGTTCTGGAGCTCTGCCGGAGGGGGCATCCACCACGGAGGGCTTCTACATCATCACCATAGCCTCTCCGATGAAGTGTGAGTAGTTTATTTCAGACCTTCGGGTCCATAGCTAGTAGCTAGATGGCTTCTTCTCTCTTTTTGGATCTCAATACAATGTTCTCCCTCTCTCGTGGAGATCTATTCGATGTAATCTTCTTTTTGCGGTGTGTTTGTTGAGACCGATGAATTGTGGGTTTATGATCCAGCTTACCTATGAATAATATTTGAATCTTCTCTGAATTCTTTTATGTATGATTGGTTATCTTTGCAAGTCTCTTCGAATTATCCATTTGGTTTGGCCAACTAGATTGGTAGTTCTTGCAATGGGAGAAGTGCTTAGCTTTGGGTTCAATCTTGCGGTGTCCTTTCCCAAAGGATGTATAAGGGCAGCAAAGGCACGTATTGTATTGTTGCCATCGAGGATAACAAGACGGAGTTTTTTATCATATTGCATGGATTTATCCCTCTACATCATGTCATCTTGCTTAAGGCGTTACTCTGTTTTTAACTTAATACTCTAGATGCATGCTGGATAGCGGTCGATGAGTGGAGTAATAGTAGTAGATGCAGAATCGTTTCGGTCTACTTGTTTTGGACGTGATGCCTATATACATGATCATACCTAGATATACTCATAACTATGCTCATTTGTTTCAATTGCTCAAGTAATTTGTTCACCCACCGTAGAATACTTATGCTCTTGAGAGAAGCCACTAGTGAAACCTATGGCCCCCGGATCTATTCTCATCTTATCAATCTCCATCACTTTAATACTTGCTTTGTTTTTACTTTGCCTTTTACTTTTCACTTTGCATCTCTATATCAAAAATACCAAAAATATTATTTATCATCTCTATCAGATCTCACTCTCGTAAGTGACCGTGAAGGGATTGACAACCCCTAATCGGGTTGGTTGCGAGGAGCTATCGCTTTGTGCAGGTACGAGGGACTTGTGTGTGGCCTCCTACTGGATTGATACCTTGGTTCTCAAAAACTGAGGGAAATACTTACGCTACTTTGCTGCATCATCCTCTCCTCTTCGGGGAAATCCAACGCAGTGCTCAAGAGGTAGCAACAGCCTTCTCGTAACCTTGCTATGATACCACTTGTTGGAATAAATCCGAGGCCACTGTCGATCTACCGAGGACTAAGCAATCACACGAGCACGACGCTGAGATTTGTTAACGAGGTTCACCGATATGGCTACATCCCCGGGGCCTGACTATGGGCGCTCCTCCCCATGACACCGCTACAATACCGCACCCGGTCGCCCTGGACGCCGGCACATGCCGCCCTTGCGTTCCGGTGCTATTATGTTGGCATAGGTTACATCATGTGTCTACCCCCGCTATATATGAGAGGCCTAGGATACAAGTGTCCTACTAGGACACGACTCCATATCCTATCTAAAACACAATACAACTATAAGTCCAACTGTAACCTACCTTGTACACTATATTCGACACAACTCCAACAAAGATGAACACATGTATCTTATGTAGTATTCTCCTACTCCCTCCTTCTAAATATGTAAGAGCAACTCCAATAGTATCCCTAAAAATCTTTCCGTAAAATCAGTTTTTTTGGCTTCCCATTACTTTTAGGGGAAATTGTCTGAGAGCAACTTTTATCAACTCCCGTAAACTTCTTCCCCTAAATCTATTTTCATTTTACTTTTATTTGACAAATTAGTTAAATGGCCCAGGGCCCACCCAGTCAGTGACACGCGTGAAGGCCATGGGCAGGCAACGATGCGAGGCGGTGCGGGGAACATCGACGGGCGACGAAGCAGGCTCGTGGTGGTCTCCGGAGAGGGCGGCGTGGCCGCGGGTGGCATCATGAGCGGCTGGTGGTGGCATTCGGTGGTGACGGCATGAGCATCGGGCAGCGGTGTGAGACAGTGTGGCTGCAGACGAAGACACGAGCGGCGAGTGGTGGTACGGGGACGGCAGCGCTGCAACATTCCTTCGACGTTACAATCCCGCCAAAAAGATACTACAGAAAAGGACATCTTCCCGTAAACTTGTGGGGAGAAGAGGCCTCTTTTACGGATCCTCTAAAGTTAAAGCCAGTTTATGAAAACTATTGGAGAGGCTTTTTTGCCCTAAACTTCTCGTAAACGGTGGTTATATTAGAGATAGGGAACTGCAGGAGTTGCTCTAAGAGCATCTACAATCGGAAGCCTCAATTCTCCGCACAGGTCCTAGCGGAGAGCGCATTCACTGCTCGGACAAGAGATAGAATAAAAAATGCCACCCCCCCACCCCCCCCACCCCCTCCTCCGACCAGTCCGTAAATCCCCATACACAGCCCATATATGGGGATGTCCTGGTGTGTCCAGATAGTCCGTCACGTAGGATGTGAACCACTTTTTCTTGGTTTTTATTCTTTCATTTATCTCTCTCTTAACTCCATCAACCGCATGCATGTGACTGAACAATTTAGAGAGTGTGGTGTTCTTCAAAGAAATTGGGAGGTGGGGGGGGGGGGGGGGGGGAGGGGGGGGGTGTCAAAGCTGACAGGCCCGGGTACCGACCGAGCGCGTCCTCGGAGGTTTGAGGTTTTTTTTAGGGGTCAGATTATGTTCTAAAGCCCCATCCTATTTTCGGCCTAACTTATGCTCTATTTGCGGGGAATAACTTATACTCTATTTGTGCTATCTTAATATGGAACGCGCAGTCAGAAAGGATCAGATGTGGAAAGGCAGAGGGGAGGGCTACTTGTAACCATGGACGGATACGGCCGGGTAAACTTTCTGTGTGCATCGTTTCTCTGTTCCGAATAGCAAACAAATAATACTTTCCACCCCCTCAAATAAAAAAGGGAATAATTCTTTCCATATGAACGGCAGACTTACCTTTGATTCTTGTATGTACTGTATGATGTACTTATAAATTACACGGTGAAGAAAGAGAGAGCGTCCATCAATCAAATCAAAACAAATCAAAGAAAGAAGAGGACGCTGGAAATCAGAAGCGGAGGAAACTCGCCGAGCTCTCTCGTGCCTGCGACGAAAATCAGAAGCGGAGGCCGGAGGAAACTCGCCGAGCTCTCTCGTGCCTGCGACGAAAATCAACCATGGCCTGGTCATTGTTTAATGGGATCATCACCTTGGGGAGAGGAACTACGGGCTCCTCTGCCGTACCTGGCGATACGTCGTCTATCCACTCTGTCGAAGCGTCGGCCGGTGAAGTGCTCTGCGCCGGAGCATTGGCAGCTGTGTGCTGGGCGGCGTGGAGGTACTTCCAGTACAGTAGATGCCTGCGCACCTACGGCCGGGACGTGACGGCCTTGGCCGGCAAGGCTGATCCCGTGATTGGGCGTGACGATGAGATTGATCGTCTCATACGCATCCTCTGTCGCCGGACCAAGAACTGCGCCGCGCTTGTGGGCGCCGCCGGGGTCGGCAAGACGGCCATCGTCGAGGGCCTCGCCCAACGCATCGTCGCCGGGAAGGTCCCATCCAAGCTCGCCGGAGCGCGTGTCATTGAGCTCAACCTCGCGGCGATCGTCGCTGGCACAACGTACGTTGGCATGTTCGAGGAGCGTATGACGGACTTTGTCAAGAAGGTGGAGGCTGCACGCGGCAAGGTGATCTTGTTCGTCGACGAGATGCACATGCTTCTCGGCGCCGGAGCGGCCACAGGCACCCAGATGGACGCGGCCAACATGCTGAAGCCAGCTTTGGCTCGTGGCCATATCCGATGTGTGGGCGCCACTACTGACGAGGAGTATTGCATGTATATCGAGAAGGATCCTGCACTCGAGCGGCGGTTTCAAAAGGTGCACGTTAAGGAGCCCAGCACGCATTCCACCATTGCCATCCTCCAGGGGCTTAAACCCCGGTACCAAAAGCATTATGGCTTGGAAATTCGTGATGCTACCATCGATGCTGCTGTACACCTCGCTGACCGCTATATTTCAGGTGGTTGATTTTACTGCGTTTATTTTATTACAGTTGTTTCGAGACGAAAATTTACTTATGAGCTGAGTTGTGATATCATTGTTGTGTATGTGTAGGTCGTCGGTTTCCTGATAAGGCAATTGATCTCATTGACGAGGCTTGCACGACAATAGAGCTAGGAAGAGGAAATCCAGTTGTTGTGCCGGATCATATTGCACAGGTTGGTATGCACATCACTTCTATTATTTCAGCAGTGTGCTTGTCATGTATTTGTTTGAACTAGGTTTTCTTGTTTGAAGGTTGTGAGCGGATGGACTGGAATTCCTATAACCACGCTTAATGAAGAGGAGAGTATCAAGTTAATCCACTTAGCCGATAGATTGCATGAGAGGGTAGTTGGGCAGAATGAGGCCGTCAATTTAGTTGCAGAAGCAGTGTTGCGTTCAAGGGTTGGCCTTCACCAAGCTGGCCAACCGATAGGCTCCTTCCTCTTTTTGGGCACAACAGGTGTTGGAAAAACAGAGCTTGCAAAAGCTCTCGCCGAACAACTATTTGGTAGTGAGAAGATGATGCTTCGCTTTGATATGTCTGAGTATGTTAGTCCCGAATCCGTGCTACGTCTCGTTGGAGCACCCCCAAGGTTTCATTTATAATACACACACCTTAATTTCAAGCATTATTATTATATCATAATATTTAGTTTTACTCATACAATGTTTTCTTTCATAACACCATAAAGCAATCATGGTTATCAAGATGGTGGACAACTGACCGAGAAAGTTAGGAGGCGCCCATACAGTGTTATCCTTTTTGATGAGGTGGAGAAGGCATATCCGTCGGTGTTGAATGTTTTTCTTCAGCTCCTTGACGATGGTGTGCTGACTGATGGTAAAGGACACAGTGTAGATTTCAAGAATACAATTATCATTATGACCTCAAATGTTGGGGCAGAGCACCTAAATGTAGGAGTGGCTGGAGAAAAGACAACGACTGTTTCGCGAAACCTTCTCATGAAACAGGTTTGTGAATCACAGATAGTCCACTTGGAATTTAGTAAAGCAGTTGCTCACTGATTCATTATGACATATATTTGTTGGTGCAGGTTCAAAAATGCTTCAAGCCTGAATTTCTCAATAGATTAAGTGAAATTGTAGTATTTGAGCCGCTCTCACACCATCATCTGAAAGAAATTGTGAATATCCAACTGAAGAGTGCCCTTGCTAAAATAGCTGGCAAGGGCATATATGTTGTTATAAATGATGCCGTGTTGGATGTCATTTTGTCGGAATCACACGACCCGGTAAGTATTTTCCTTTTCAAAGTAATCATACCATCTAGCTTGTCTTTTCAAATAGCAAAAAGTAACCACTTTCCCTATGTTATTGAGCCAACACTACTTGAATTTTTACAGTCGTACGGTGCAAGACCCATAAAAAGGTGGATAGAAAAGAACATAATGACAATTATCTCCAAGATGCTGGTCAATGGAGAAGCCACTGAAGGATCAACAATCTCCATTGATTCTACCAGCGACAAGAAAGGGTTGAAATGCCAATTGGCACACAAGAAAAATGTGACGGATCACTGAATCAAGAAATCTTCCGAATTCTTTCGAGTAACTCGGGAGAAAAGACCATACAATTTCCACTACGTGAAACCATTTTTGACCACTAGTCTTCCTGCATGTGTCTTATATATCAATATATGCATGCCTAGTTGTCGCGTATTTTCCTATTTGACCGATCTTCGAAACCTTTTGAATGAGTTATGCTTGTTGCTATATGCATTTGGCCACCCCCCCCCCCCCCCCCCACACACACACACGCACACACACACAACATGGAATGATGAGGCACGCCAATTAGTTATCTTTATCTTTGTTGGGATTTATAGTTGCCATAGCTTCTTCCATATCAGCTTAAGCCTTGATCCTTCACTGCTCAACACACATCGCCAATCTCATCAACGTCCCAATACGACAAGATGGGGAATGAACCTAACATGCACTACCACCACATGTAGCGGTCTCGAGAAGGAGAGTTAACGCGCGTACCTGCTTGATGGGCTGACAGACCAATTCAACATGGCATCGTTTCTTCCTGAGCGCTATATATATTGGTTTTAGTGATTTATTGTTTAAATTAAAATATATTTATAAATCAAAAGATTTTTCATTACATGATTTTTGAATCTCTATGAACATTTGTTGAAGGACGAAAAATCGATGAAATTATGTGAACATTTTCTAAATTCACAACACTTTTGAAATTCATGAATATTTTCAAATAACCATGAACATATCTTTAGTTTTTTTGAAAATTTAAGATGCATAATAATTAATATAGTAAACATTTTCTAACTCCTAAATATTTTTTAAAGTCCAAGAGAAGTTTTTTTTAATAAATTCTTGGGCATTTTTTATAATTTGCATATCCTATTTTTTTGTCATGTAAAAGTCTCAAAAAAAGACTGAAAAGAAACATATAGCTGGAAGGAAATTGCCGGGGGGGGGGGGGGGATGTTTTGGCACTTTTAAACTTTTTGCCTATTTTTCAACAAAACAAAAATAGAAAAATGAGAAACTTCAAAGTGAAATAAAACAAACAGATATCAAAACAAAAACTGAAAATTGGGAAATTGCAAAAATTAAAAGATATATTTAAATAGAAAATAATGTATCAAATTTAAACTGAAACAAACAGCTGTAGAAGGAAAAAAACTGAAAATTGGACAAAAAAAAGAAATAAAAATAAATTGCTTTTGAGCAAAACCGGAACCAAGATAGGTGTAAACAAAATAAATGAGAAAATTAAGAAGAATAAAAAATAAAGAATGCAGCAAAACTGACACCAAAGGATGTTAAAAACGAAAACAAAAAATAAACCATAAAATAAAAGTAGTAACAAAACTGAAACGTGCAGATGTATAGACAAAAAAGATGAAATAAACAAAAAAAACAGAAAATCTGAACAAAGACATAAACCAGCAGACAATGAAAGTGAAGGGACCTCCTAGGTGACGCGCTCTGCATCAAGTTGCTGCCGTTTCGCACAGGCGGGGCTTCAACTGGGCCGGCCATGAAGACAGCAACCAAAATCGAACGTGCACTGTAGCTAACAAAACTATATGCGGTTGCAGGGATTCAAACACATGATGCACTGCTATAAACGACGAGTTCCTACCAGCCAGGCTAGAAGTTGTAGCTGATTAAAGAGTAGCATGAATTTTAAAGAACCAAACATGCTCCACAGATCCATGTTATTTTAGGAATTTCGAAAGCAACTTTTTTTTCAAAGATCAAAATGTTCTGTGAAATGCAAACACTTTCCAAATTTCAGAATTAAAAAAATATAATTTTTATGAAAAACAAGAACATTTTTTGAAAATCTTGAACGATTTTTTCGAAAGGAAAACATTTTTCAAATTTCATTTGTAAATGTGAATATATTTTGAAATTCCAGAACGAAATTTGCAAACACGATTTTATAAAAACTTGTGAACAATTTTTGAAATTGGAACATTTTTTGGAACTCTTGAAAAAATGAAAATGTGAACAATATTTGAAAAATTCTTAAAATTTTGGACAAAAACATTCCAAACATTTTTTCCAAAACAAGAACATTTTTTAAATGCCCGAACAACTTATAAAAAACATGAACATTTTTTGAATTTATGAACAATTTTTTTAAACACGAACATTTTTTGTAATTTTGAACATTTTGTAGAAACACGAACAAATTTGAATTTTCCAAACAATTTTCAAAAGAAACGAAAAAACAAACAGAAAACAGAAAAAAGGAAAAGAAAGAAGAAAAGGAAACAGAAAACGGAGTAAGGAAAAAGAAAAAAGGAAAAACGAATGAAAAACAAAGAAGAAATAGGAAAATCGGTCAAAAGGGAAAAAACCGGTTCCAGCCCAATGCCAAAACCGGCTGGCTAGCTCTCGTATAATGGGCCGGCCCAATGCCAGCGATGCGGGGTATCGCCTGTGCGTCCTGACGATAATTTGACGCAATGAGCTCATATACGACCCTTCAGGCGCCCGCTCGCGAAGGGGCGCTCAGGCGATCACACACTTGGCCGGCCCAACGCACGCCCTGGCTCGTTTTTTTGCTCCAGAAAAATACTTTCATTGTTCATTCTCTGTTGGCTGGTCGCTTGGTCGCTGCTCAATAGTCACCGTTGACCGGTAAACCGTAGACTTTTGAAAAATCAAACAAATTAAAGAATCATGACTTCACAAATGTTCACCGATTTAGAAAGGAGTTCACAAACTTCAAAAAATTAACGAATTTCAATAAAAGTTTAATCATTTTTGAAAAAAGACTTATCAATTTTCTTAAACAATCATCGATTTCTAAAAAATAGTTTACAAATTTTAAAAAGTTACAAATTTCAGAAAATGTACACCAATTTTAAAAAATGATCCTTAAGTACAGAAAAAGCTAATCAACTTGAACAAAAGTTAATCTATTTGGACAATAGTTCATCGACCTTGAAAAAATTTCATCGATTTTGAGAAAGGATCAGCGACTGAAAAAAGTTCATCAAAATCGAAAAAAAGTTCAGAAATTTGAAAAGAGTTTAAAAATTTGGAAAATAGTTGAAGGATTTGAAAATTACTTCGTTGATTTTACAGATAATTGCGAAATTGAAAAAGTTCACACATTTATTAAAAGAGCAAGAACAAGAAAAAAAAGGCAAACAAAACCGTTCAAAAAAAAGGCGAAGTATCAGGTGAAAATAGGTACTCAGTGAAAATCTGAAAATTCTCACGTGGTCCATCAGATCTATAACGAACGACACTGATCAAAGGTGGGATCTCTAATGATCCACTTAAACACAATTAGCAGAAAACCCCCTGTTCTCTCGGTGATTAACCAATATCAAGTGGGGATTGCCTTGCCCAACTCCAATCTAACTCTTCCCCGGGCGTCCCATGGGGCTGCTTCCACGGGGAACACCCCGGCAGTTTCAAGCTTTCAAGGGTCATGAGGCCCGAGGCGGGCGGATGAACCGCGGCGAAGCGGCACGCACTGCTGGCCGTAGCTGTCATCGGCAGGGAGGGCTCCCGAGGACTGAGGCGAGGACGCCCGGGCGGAAGGCAAGGATATCCGCAACGCCCGCCTCGGCAGCTTCACCGATGACGCACACCGTAGAAGCGGAGGAGCGGGATCGCGAGGGAGACACGCACGTGATGCACTGCACGCAGTAGCAGAAACCGAGCGCCTGGTGTTTCCAATGCATCCGAGATGCTGCTCCACGATGACAGTCGCCGGAGTGTGTGACCTGCATGTTAGCCAAGGCCCATCACAAGAAGGCCCAGACAAGGCCGACCTCGACCGGCGACACGCGGACCCGTGCCCCCCATGCTACGCTTTTCTCTGAAAAATTGTAGCTCAACTATATAGTTCTCTGAAGAAACGTCCGCACAACCTGTGTTATTTCAGAAAATGTACCTGAACATGCTGAAGCTTTTGCATTGAGATTTGCTATATTGTTAGTGTTGGAGTTGTGCAACTCTCCTGTGGTGATTCTTCGGTGGCAATGGACAAACTGAAAATCTGAAGCATCTCGTTGTAGATTGTGTCATGAGCTCAAGAGATATCAAAGTGATGTGTAGTCGCTTGCCTAACTGAACATTCCAGCTTGTCAGTAACCAAATTTTGCTGTAATACAAAGGTACAAGTTAGCTGCGTCCATCATAGTAGCGTCTAGATGCGTCGACCTCGAGCGGAAACATGCGGAAGCGTGCCGCCCCATGCTACACTTTCTCTGAAAAATTGTAGCTCAACTATACAGTTCTTTGAAGAAACGTCCGCACAACCTCTGTTATTTCAGAAAATGCACCTGAACATGCTAGCTCGATCATAAGGGTTGTGTGATGTTTGGCTGGGGCTTGTCCCTCTGTTTGTTTCTAAATTTGCTTGTAAAGACTGTAATTTGGGCCCATGTACATGTGTCTAGCTACAAAAGAGATTAAGATTGATTGGGTGGTGGACTCGTTGCAAAAATCCGTGTGTAGGAGGCAAAAGAATGTGAATACAGAACTTCAGAATTCTTGCGCAGTTTCAGCTTGATAAAATGTTGGCATGAAGCCCATAAACTAACATCTTTGTAGAGTTTTGCACGGTTCAACTTGATAAAATATTGGCACAATGCTAATTCAGAAATCACGCAATACATGAACTTGTTCAATGTAGTTCACCAGAACAAGCAACTAGCAATGTTTCTCTATAGATAAAGAAAAATCAGTAGCAGGTAACAAAAGGAGTTCTCAAAGAACGACATTGAAGCTCTCAAATAGATAATGCTCATGCTCTTAAAGGCGCCCGCTCTTAGAAGCCCAAAAGATAAAGTTGATCTCTCAGAAGATAATGTTGAAGCTTTGAACTCCATCTTCAAGTACACCAAAATAAAAGCAACTGGGTGCCTCGAATCAAATAAAAGAAGCTGCACATAGACATGAACACAACTGTTAGTATTGCACAAATGAATTCTGAAATAGTAATCATTCTGTTTGTATGACAACTACCTCTACATTTCTTTGCTCTTGTTAGGGCACGTACGACTATCATGGAAACCAACTTGCTTGCACGCCTTGCATGTGCGAGGCTTTTGGGTCCCGCAGCAGTTTTCTTCCCTCTCCATTCTTATTTTGCTTTCCTTCCCCATCCTTATTTTGCTTCCCTTCCCCACCCTTGTCTAAGTGTCCCTTAATTCTTTTGCATCTTCCCCTTGTGTGGACATCAGTTGGTGGATGGATTTCAACTTCACCGGACATAGTACAACCAATGTATGCCTCAAATTCATCTTGTCTACTAGGATTATTGGCTGTAACCTTTTGAGATAAATTTCTTTTCATTCCAAGGAGACCATCTCTCAATCCTTCCAATTCTTGAGGAGAGTGCTCCGCCAACCTGATTGTGTCATCCAATGTTTGGTGTATCTCTGAAATCATTTTTCGCTTTGCCAAATCTAGAGAACTACTCTCATTTTCTTCAAGTAAGTTACCATAGCTGTCATATAGGGCTCTCCTATTAACTGTTTTCTTCCACCTATCCAAAATGAACTGACTAGGGAGCTCATTCAACTTTGCACCTCTCAAAACCATGATAATATGTCGGCATGGAATTCCACGTGTCTCAAATAACATGCAAGAGCAGTGAGCGCTCATGGTTGATGTGTTGAATTGAACTTCTCTAGACTTGGAAGAGCAGTCACCACCTACAACTGTGGTTTTCACATCACCTTCTTGCGATATGCTTTCAATCAAGCAATGTTCTCTAGCTGCACGCACTTCCTTCTGAAAAGCTTTGAAAACCTCATGGGTGAAGTACATGCTAGCATGCTTCTCGATCTCCCAGGATGTAATCAGAGGAGGCATGGAATCGAGGCAATCATGGTCAGCCTTGAGTTCATTTTGACGCTGTTCCTCTAGGGCTGTACCAATCCTAATCCAAAACTCCACCAAAGCATGCTTGTAACCAATAAAGTGGTTGAAGAATGAGTTAGCGCTCTCTGACCTTGAAGTGGTTCTCAGAATTTCACCCATGAATACACCTCTGAAATAGGCCGGTATCCATGACTTACTTAATTTCATATCTCCTAGCAAACCATGTGTTTTCCTCAAGTCCAAATTCAGAAATCATGGAAGACCACTTAGCCTCAAATTCAGTTGGATTTTCAGATCCCCATACACATGAGTTAATCGAATCAGAAATGTTCATCCTCTCTCAGTGGAGGACCAACCTTTTCTGGAAGCTTTCTCATTATATGCCACATGCATAACCTACGGACGGTGTTCGGCATAACTTCATCAAGGGCAGCCTTCATACTAGCATCTTCATCAATTACTATAAGCCTCGGTGCTACACCATCCATTGCTTTCAAGAATGTTTCGAACACCCATTTATATGACTCTATCTTCTCATCAACAATCAAGGCGGCACCATAGAAAACTAATCCCATATGGTGGTTTATTCCTGTGAAAGGACAAAATATCATCTTATACTGATTGGTGCTATATGTGGAGTCAAAAGACACCATTTCGCCAAATAAAGCATAATTCTTCCGACAAAAAGCATCTGCCCAAAAGACACGCGCCAGTGGGTTTTTATCATCAAGAACATAGTCAAAGAAGAATCCTGGATTGATTTTCTTCCTCTTTCTAAGGTTGTCAATGAACATTTGAGCATCTGTATCTTTGAAGGTGCTTCGCATCTCGCGGTGATAGTTTTGCAAGTCTCTCTTTGTGCACCCCACGAACTGGAATCCACCCTCACCAACACGAAGCAATCGGAAGGCCCCAGATGTGCCAATGCTAGCTGCATGACATGTGAATAGTGTGGTCTTGGACTTCTCGCTGACTTCTCTGTTAGACTTGATTAAATGCTGCTTGCTAGGTGTGACAAATTCATGGGTGTGTTCTTCTTGAAAATATGATATACAATATTTGCCATCCTGCATATGCTTGACAGTTATCATGGCCTCACAACCACATCTAGTAATCTTTCTTGAATGTGTTCTTGTCTTCTCTCCTTCGGATCCTTCTTTTGTTCCTCCTCCTTTATTGTTCGGAAACCTGCTTTGCAGCAAAGAAATCTCCTCCAGACCACCACATTATCTACGGTCCTTTTCTGCCCAATTCGAACTGAAAATCCAACACTGTGTGCATAAGCCTTGTAAAACTTCTCGACAGCTTCCATACTCTCGAATGTCTTACCTACAACCGGCTTTAAGTTCTCATCACAGTTGGGTGTACATGATGAACCCTAAAAAAATTAAAACTCGTTACTCATACAAGCTAGTGATTGTTAGAGAAATCTGACCGAAATTATGGTGATAATGATACTCACAAAAAATGGGCCACTTGTAGCTCTTTTTTGGTGTACTGAAGTTGTCTAGATTGATCGGAGGAGGATGGATTTCCATATCATGACTCCCTTGATCATTGCCAATATCTAATTCATGCTCAATCTGTGATGCAACATCATGGGTGTTAGCATGTTCAGTTTGTATAAACAAAGAAACAATCATCAAATATGCATATTCTATACAGTATATGTACCGTTGCATGATCATCTCATACTCTAATTTTCTAGTACGTCTAGTGCTAATGCAGATATGTTTTTTTTGGCACAAATCCTTGTCAAGCATCAGTCTATTTTTCCATCTAATGCGCCATAACTTGAGAGTACGAGACGATGAATGTTACGTAGTGATCAATCGATGGTTTATGCTCACGTAACAGCTTACCTCTGCATGGCTAGGAAGAGCCCGAGGCATGTCAGGGGAAATAGGGGTGGCAGTCACGAGCGATGGTGTTGAGTACTCTGAAGATTGAGACGCAACTGGCGAAGGGTGTGCAGCCAACGGAGGCCCTTTCACGACCGGCAGCTGCTGAGTACTCAAGGTTGAGACACAACCGGCAAAGGGTGAGCAGCCAATGGAGGCCTGTCACGGCAGATGGAGGGAAGATCATGGCTTTGGGCCGCCACGGGCGGAGGATGAGCTCTAGCCGACAGAGGGCCCGTCGCTGCCGTCGGAGGGAAGGACATAACTCGAGTCGCCACCGGCGGAGGATGAGCCGCAGCGGACGGAGGGCCTGTTGCTGCCATCGGAGGGGCCATCGTTGACGTCGAAAGGCAAGGGCCACGGCCGCTGAAACGTGATTCTCCATGGCGGCGTGTAAGATTGAAACGTAAACCTATCATAGGGACACTCACGAAGGATTTTTCCACCTTGATGGTGAACAAGCCAGGGGGTTTTCTGCTAATTGTGTTTAAGTGGATCATTAGAGATCCCACCTTTGATCAGTGTCGTTCGTTATAGATCTGATGGACCACGTGAGAATTTTCAGATTTTCACTGACTACCTATTTTCACCTGATACTTCGCCCAAAAAAACAATGAGTAATCAACTCAAAAGAAGTTAACTAGTCACATCCAAAGGAGAAGGTTGTGTGGTTATCGCGGCATACACTTGCCCATCCACTCGGGCTGGGCCTATTTATTTATTTATTTGTGCCGTTGCACCCCGTGTGTCGGATTAATGAGCGGCTTACTTATTCAGCTTTTCGAAGCATCCCAGCTAGGTTTTGGAAGCTTCTCAAAGCTTCCAATCAATTAGTTTTTTTTGTTTTGGCATTTATTTTGTTTTTCATCTTATTTTAAATTTTTGTTTTCATTTTTTTCTTTTTAACATTGGTGTTTTTTTTAATTTGTAATCATTTTTCGAATTTTGTGAACATTTTCAATTTCAAGAACTTTTTTCAAATACAAGAGATTAGTAAAATTGGTCATACTTTTTTTATTTTATGATATTTTTCATATTTATTAAATTTTCAAGGTGGTTTATGAGAAACTTGTATTTCCAAAGAAGTGAGTGGGAGCACTATAGAATTTCTGATGAGTATATGTTGTTGACATATTGTTGATCAGAAATGATGTAGAATTTTCTGTAAAGCATATAGGGTTATTTGAAAAGTGTTTTTCAAGTGAAAACCTGGATTAAGCTACTTGAACATTGAGCATCAAGATCTATGAGGATAGATCAAGACCGCTTAATGGTACTTTCAAATGAGCATATACCTTGACATGATCTTGAAGGTGTTCAAGATGGATCACCAAAGAAGAAGTTCTTGCCTCGAGATGTAAGGTATGAAGTTAAGACTTAAAGCTCGACCACGGCAGAAAAGAGAGAAAGGACGAAGGTCGCCCCTATGCTTTAGACGTAGGCTCTATAGCATGCTATGTCAGGTACCGCACCGAAGTGTGCCTTGCCATGAGTCACTATAAGTACAAGAATGATCCAGAACGGATCATTGGACAGCGGTCAAAATTGTCCTTGGAGTAAATAAGGACACGCTTTCGATTATGGAGGTGATAAAGAGTTCGGCGAAAAGGTTACGCCGATGCAAGCTTTAACACCTATCCAAGTGACTCGAGTAGCAAACCGGATACGATAGTGGAGCAACCATTTGGAATAGATCCAAGTGGAGCGTGGAAGCAACATTTACAATATGACATAGAAATTTGCAAGCACACACGGATCCGAAAGGTTCGCACTGCTGACTAAAATCTCTCTCACAAGCAAAACATGATCAAACCTCAGAGCTCATTGAGTCTTAATCACATGATGATGTGAACTAGTTTACAGACACTAGTAAACTCTTTGGATGTTGGTCACATGGCGATGTGACCTATCAGCGTTAATCACATGACGATGTGAACTAGATTATTGACTCTAGTGCAAGTGGGAGACTGTTGGAAATATGCCCTAGAGGCAATAATAAATTAGTTATTATTATTTTTCCTTGTTCATGATAATCGTTTATTATCCATGCTATAATTGTATTGATAGGAAACTCAGATACATGTGTGGGTACATAGACAACACCATGTCCCTAGTAAGCCTCTAGTTGACTAGCTCGTTGATCAATAGATGGTTACAGCTTTCGACCATGGACATTGGATGTCGTTGATAACGGGATCACATCATTAATGTAATGATGTGATGGACAAGACCCAATCCTAAGCCTAGCACAAAGATCGTGTAGTTCGTATGCTAAAGCTTTTCTAATGTCAAGTATCTTTTCCTTAGACCATGAGATTGTGCAACTCCGGATACCGTAGGAATGCTTTGGTGTACCAAACGTCACAACGAATCGGGTGACTATAAAGGTGCACTACAGGTATCTCCGAAAGTGTCATTGGGTTGGCACGAATCGAGACTGGATTTGTCACTCCGTGTAAACGGAGAGGTATCTCCGCCCACTCGGTAGGACATCATCATAATGTGCACAATGTGACCAAGGGGTTGATCACGGGATGATGTGTTACAGAATCGAGTAAAGAGACTTGCCGGAAACGAGATTGAACAAGGTATCGGGATACCGACGATCGAATCTCGGCAAGTACAATACCGCTAGACAAAGGGAATTGTATACGGATCGATTGAGTCCTTGACATCGTGGGTTCATCGATGAGATCATCGTGGAACATGTGGAGCCAACATGGGTATCCAGATCCGCTGTTGGTTATTGACCGGAGAACGCCTCGGTCATGTTCAGATGTCTCCGAACCCGTAGGGTCTACACACTTAAGGTCTGGCGACGCTAGGGTTATAAAGGAAGTTTGTATGTGGTTACCGAATGTTGTTCGGAGTCCCGGATGAGATCCCGGATGTCACGAGGAGTTCCGGAATGGTCCGGAGGTAAAGATTTATATATGGAAGTTGTTGTTCGGGTTCCGAAAAAGTTTGGGTTTTTTCGGTATTGTACCGGGAAGCTTCCAGAAGGTTCCGGAGGTCCGGAAATTGTTCCACCACGTCCAATACAGTAGCATGGGCTGTAGGGGGGCGCCCTAGCCTTAATGGGCCAGGGGCACCAGCCCCCGCAAGGCCCATGCGCATGGGAAGGGGAAAACCCTAAAGGGGAGGCCTCCACTTGACTTGGGAGGCACTCCTCCCTTGGCCGCCCCTAGATGGGATCTAGGGCTGGCCGCACCCCTTGGGGTGGAAACCCTAAAGGGGCGCAGCCCCTCTCCCCCTATAAATACTTGAGGCTTGGGGGCTGCCCAACACATGAGTTTTCTCCCTCTCTTGGTGCAGCCCTGCCTCTCCTCCTCCTCCTCTCCCGCGGTGCTTGGCGAAGCCCTGCAGGATTGCCATGCTCCTCCACCACCACCACGCCGTTGTGCTGCTACTGGATGGAGTCTTCCTCAACCTCTCCCTCTCTCCTTGCTGGATCAAGGCGTGGGAGACGTCACCGGGCTGTACGTGTGTTGAACGCGGAGGTGCCGTCCGTTCGGCACTAGGATCTCCGGTGATTTGGATCAGGACGAGTATGACTCCTTCAACCCCATTCTCATGAACGCTTCCGCTTAGCGATCTACAAGGGTATGTAGATGCACTCTCCTTCCCCTCGTTGCTAGTTTCTCCATAGATAGATCTTGGTGACACGTAGGAAAATTTTGAATTTCTGCTACGTTCCCCAACAAATGCTCCCCAAGAAGCCACTAGGGCCACCGTATTCTCCTCACGCCCTCACACAATGCGAAATGCCGTGATTCCACTATTGATGCCCTTGAAGGCAGCGACCGAACCTTTACAAACAAGGTTGGGGCAATCTCCACAACTTAATTGAGGCTCTAACGACACCACGAAGCTTCACCACAATGGACTATGGCTTCACGGTGACCTCAACCGTCTAGGGTGCTCAAACACCCAAGAGTAACAAGATCCGCTAGGGATTAGTGGGGGGAATCAAATTTCTCTTGGTGAAAGTGTAGATCGAGGCCTTCTCAACCAATCCCGAGCAAATCAACAAGTTTGATTGGCTAGGGAGAGAGAGATCGGGCAAAAATGGAGCTTGGAGCAACAATGGAGCTTAGGGGTGGAAGAGGTGGTCAACTAAAGGTAGGAGACGACCCTTTTATAGTGATGGACGAAATCCAACCGTTATCCACTTAACCAGCCCGTGACATGCGGTACTACCGCTCCAGAGGCGCGGTACTACCGCAAGGCCACGCGGTACTACCGTGGGAGACCACATTACTACCGTTGTAGCAGCGGGGGCTACGGCGAGCCTGACAGGGGGCAGTACTACCGCAGGCGCGGTAATACCACTCCCTCCTTGCGGTACTACCACAAGACAGGAAAGCCCTAGCCTGGGAAGGGCGCGAATGAATAAAATTACATCCGTGCCTACTTCCGCTGGAAAAGAACGGTGCAAAAATCCGACACGGTACTACCGCTGAAGAGTGGTACTACCGCTGCGGATCGCCGGATCGCATCACAAGATGGTACTACCGCGACAAGGCGCTGGTATTACGCGGAGGCGCGGATGTAAAAATTACATCCGCCTTTACTACCGCAACGCAAAGGGTACTTGGCCCGGGGCCATGAGTACGGCTCCAGAGGAGCGGTACTATCAGGCCTCCAGGTACTACCGCCACAGAAGCCATAGTATCATCAAGGTGCCTGCGGTACTACCGCCCAAGGAGCAAGATTACCACAAGCGCAAAGAACAAAGAGCCAAGACAATCGCAAAGAGGATAAACGGGGGATGCTCCAAGGTGCAGGGGAAAGGTGGAGACAAGGAAGGGAACGTGTACGTGATGATTCCACCCAAACCTTTCCGACGCGGACCCCCTCTTAATAGTACGGCTTTCCTACGACTCAAATCCATAAAAACGTAGAGAAACGCCGTCTTCAATAGTCTTCGAGGGGCACCAAACTGTCTTGTACCTAGTGAAGAAATGTCTGAGAAACTCAAAGGCACACGATTAGTCCGCAAAAGCATTGTCATCAATCACCAAAACACCTAAGGGATAAATATGCACTTACAATCTCCCCCTTTTTGGTGGATTGATGACAATACGGGATTTGCACAAATGGGAAATAAACTAGAGCATAGGCAAACCCCTCTTCTCTAAAATATAGACGGGCTCCCCCTAGATGTGTGCAATCTAGATGAATGATTTGGACTGCACATCACACAACTAGGATCAACACTCCCCCTATATTTTAGAGACAAGGAATATCTAGCAATGATAAGGCTAAACAACTAATAACGAGCATAAAACATAGGTAGCACAATATAACATAAGCTCGCTAAGATAGGATAAAGTGCATATGTATTACACCATATGAAGGATAAGTCTCAAACCAAACCAAAGCAAACGAAACGAGGTTCAAACGAGACATCAAACACACCAAACACAACGACACACGAGCAAATCCCTACACTCTCTCCCCCTTTGGCATCGAGACGCCAAAAAGGCACAGAGGACCCCTACACACGCGGGGTGGTTCAAGCGGAGAAATCATCCCAGTGCTCCTCCTCAGACTCGGCGGCAGGGATGTCCTCCTCGAAGCCCTCGTCAGAATCAGTCCACTTGAAGCCCTGCTTCGCCATCCACTCGGCCTCTGGAGTGATCTTCCTCTCTGACCCGCTGGAGTTAGCCTCACCAAAGACCCTCAGGATGTGCACGTCAGGGCGGCGAGCCTCCTTGGAGGCAACGTGAGTCTTGTACTGCCCCTTAGCTTGCATGCAGAAGAGAGACTTCATCTTATCCTTCAGATTCTTGGCCCACGAGGGCATAGAGGAACTCTGGGAAGACCTAGCAGCACGGTCCTCAGCAACATTCTCTGCTCCAGTCTCCTCCTCACCAACATCCCTCCTAGCAGCAGACGCCTCAGCACGAGTAGTAGTGTTGGCCTGGTTGGGCTTGACACGGAGACAGATGGGATCATGCCTAATCCACCGGGGTGCAAGGAACTCATCCCCAGGGAACAGCTTCTCCCAAGTCTTGGAGATCAGCAGAAACAGGTATGGCCCGTAGATAGGCACCTTGTGGTTGAACACCGCAAACCGAAGCTCATGCCACATGATGTGTGAGACATCAAGAGGTTGAGTCTGAGATACCCGGGCCTCCTCGCACATGAGCATCATATCCACCATAAATGCATGAACCTTATCCTTGTCGCCAATGCGCGGGAACAGAGAGTTGCGGAAGATGCGATACATGATATCCAGAAAGGAGTCCAAAGACACAAGCTGACTTGCCATTGGCGAGCACCTTCTCAACATAGTATCACTGGAGCTTTTCCTTGTTAGCAGACTCAGAATTGGCATGGGGACGAACACCAACAGGAGTGTTGAGTCCGTCATCCGGAACATGCAACAGTCCATGGACTCCTTCCGTGTAGCGGTCAATCGACGGCCGTTGGTCATCCACGTCATCCGCCGCCTCCTCCCTGTGGTGAAAGTACACAGAGGCAAAGAACTGACAAACAAGCTCAGGGTCAAAGTCCAGATGGAAGGGGATCACATGCTCAATACCAAACTGCTCCACCAAGTCCAGAGCCTCTCCAAAGTACTCACGAAACTGGTCCTTCCTCATGTGATGCATGTCAATCCACTTGACCTCCACGTAGGTATTCTGCTTGTTCTTGATGACATCCAGATAAATGAGAGTCTGCTGCTTGGTCTAGAACAACTCACAGCCTCTGATGGTAGCATGAGGATTCACATATGGGTTCATCTGCCTGAGACGGACGTACTCAGAGGAGGGTATCTCGTCCATGCTCTTAGCGGGTTCCTTGTATCTGCCAGCGGCGGTCTTGACATGACGCTTGGGGGCATTGGGGCCCTCTGATGCTTCACCTTGATTGCGCAAACGCTTGGATCTAGTGTCACGACTGGGATTGGAATGGCGAAAGCCACCACCTGAGACACACAACGCAAAACACACACAACAACCAAGAAGGATCAAAGAAAAGACCTCGGCAAAGAAAAAGAACCACTTAGGAAACATACATGCGAAATGCCATGAGAAAGATTTGATCCACGGAAGTACTGCCAAGTGCCGCGGTACTAAAAATCTAGTACCAATCCAAGTCGCGGTAGTACCGCATGCGGCCTGAGTACCGGTCCGAGAGCGGTAGTACGCTTTAGTGCCGCAAGATGCTGGTAGTACCGCACCTGACGGGCGGTAGTACCGCGCGAGCGGTAGTACCGCACACGAGGAGCGGTAGTACCGCACCGCGTCAGATCCGAACCAGTTCAAATCTGAGAAGAACCGCGAAACCTCGGCGGTACTACGGTTGATCAAATCTATCACAGGACAATATATCAAGTATAATTCCTACGCAACCCGACTCTCCTACATCCTACTCTTGCACAGATTTGGCCTAAAATCTCATGAACAACATGCATCTCCCCAATAACCTAGAAGTGAAAGAACAACCAAGAAAAAGAGGGAATTGGGGAAAAACCTTGTTCCATGGCAAGAGGAGGTGGTGGGGAACGATCCCACCGGTCGGAATCCGAGGAGAGTGGCCGGAGACAGAGATCCGGCGAGGACCTCCGGCGCAGTTCGTCAGCGAGAGAGAGAGACCTGGGGAGAGAGATAAGTGAATGGGTATGGGGAGTTGGAACTCCCTGCCCGAATCAGAATTCCCCACGCTCACTCATGGAGCGGTAGTGCTGGTTCATCGCGGTAGTACCGTCGGCGGAAGTACCGCGCATGAGCGGTAGTACCGCTCTCCTGGGCGGCAGTAAAAAATTGCTGCCGTGCAGGTGCGGTCGTACCGTGCCCTCTCAACGCGGTAGTACCGTGGCTAGCCGCGGTAGTACCGTGAACTTAGGAAGTCGCACGTTCCAAGCACATGAAAAAGAGGTCTTTGCAAGAAAAGAACCTTCGAGGCAACCTGACACCACAAGAACACGCGACACACGAAGACAGAAAGGCAAAAGACAACGCGAAAACAACCACGAGAAACCACCTCTCCAAAGAGAGGGCGGTGGCCGGAGCCACCTATGTTTGAGTCACTTGGTATGGCACCACGAAGAATTATCCTTGGGACCATGACCAAAACTCGTCTTTGAAGCACAAGTACCATAAAAAATGGCTAATGTGAAAGATTTGATCGATTTATGCATAATGGGGGGAGGGAGAGTTCATTGAGAGAACAACACTCCCCCTATGTCCATGCCTACACCTAAACAAGATAACAAGTTGAGTATGGTGGGGTCTGCAAGGGTTCAAGCAACATTGCTCGAATCAATGATATTTAGCTCATGCCTTAACTCACGAAATCTTGCTTCATCCAAAGGCTTCGTGAAGATATCTGCAAGGTTATCATGAGTGTTGACGTAGTTGAGCTCGATCTCCCTCGCCTAATGTGATCCTCGGATGAAGTGATACTGAATCTCAATATGCTTCGCCTTGAAGTGTTGCACCGGGTTGAGAGAAATCTTGATGGCACTTTCATTGTCACACCAAAGAGGCACTTTGTCACAAATGACACCATAATCCTTTAAAGTTTGCCTCATCCATAAGAGTTGTGCACAACAACTACCAGACGCTACATACTCCGCTTCGGTGGATGAGAGAGACACACAACTTTGCTTTTTGGAAGACCAACTTACCAAAGAGCAACCAAGGAATTGGCACCTCCTAAGTGGACTTCCTATCCACTTTGTCTCCGCCTAATCGAATCCGAATATCCTACAAGCTTGAAGTTTGCTCCTCTCGGGTACCATAGGCCAAAGTTTGGGGTATGAGCCAAATATCAAAAGATTCATTGACCGCCACAAAGTGGCTTTCCATATGTGCGGCTTGAAATCATGCACAAATTCCCACAATCAACATCATATCCGGTCTAGAAGCACAAAGGTAAATAAAGGATCCAATCATGTAGCGATATACCTTTTGAACAACCGCTTTAACATAGGGATCGATGTCAAGTTGGCACTTAGAAGGCATTGGAGTGGAAGCCGCTTGACATCGCTTAGCTTGAATCTCTTGAGCATGTCTTGAGTGTATTTGGCTTGGTTGATGAAGGTACCTTCTCTTCTTTGCTTCACTTCAAACCTAGAAAGAACTTCAACTCTCCCATGGAAGACATCTTGAACTTTGAGGTCATTAGTGCGGCAAATTCATCATTGAAAGCTTTGTTAGGGGAACCAAAGATAATGTCATCAACATATAGTTGGCACACAAACAACTCCCCTATGACCTTCTTAGTAAAAAGAGTGGGATCGATTAGCCCAACTTCAAACCCATGATCTTGTAGCAACTCAGTAAGGTGGTCATACCACGCACATGGGGCTTGTTTAAGGCCATAGAGTGCCTTATCGAGTTGATACACATGATCGGAAAAGTAGGGATCCTCGAACCCGGGGGTTGTTTGACGTAAACCAACTCATTAATAGGACCATTAAGAAAAGCACTCTTAACATCCATTTGTTGCAACTTAAAGTTGTGATGAGAAGCATAAGCAATCAACAAACGATTTGATTCAAGACTAGCATCGGGAGCAAAGGTTTCACCGTAGTCAATACCCTCGACTTGGGAGTAACCTTGTGCCACCAATCTTGCCTTGTTGTGAATGATGGTTCCATGAGCATCTTGTTTGTTCTTGAAAATCCACTTGGTCCCAATGACATTGTGGTTCCCCGTTGGCCTTGGCACCAACCTCCACACCTTGTTGTACTCGAAGTTGTTGAGTTCTTCATGCATGGCATTAAGCCAATCCGGATCTTCGAGTGCTTCATATACCTTTTGGGGTTCAACACAAGAAACAAATGCGTGATGTTCACAATAGTTTGCCAATTGTTCACGTAGTGCTTACCCCTTTGAATGCTTCCAAGTACATTCTTCATGAGATGACCCTTGGTGGTGAGCTTGGAAGCAATCTTGGCGGCACGACGCCTAATTCCTCCTCGGTGGTGAGTTGAGGAGCGGTCACTTGATCATCTTGAGCGCCCGTCTTGAGCATGTTCTTGATCTTGAACTTGCTCGGGGAGAGAACTTGACCTTGGGCATCACTTGGTGTGTCAACATCGCCTTGAGCATGATCTTGCCCTTGGTCTTGTTCATGAGGTTGAGGGCCTTCACTTTGTTCTTCTAAGCGCAGGGCCTTGGGTTGGTGATGGCTCCACTTGAGTGGAGCATTGTCCTTCTCCTTCAGCCACAAGGGGTTCCTCAATGGGTAGGATAAAACCAACACCCATTCTTCTTATGGCTTGAGGAGGAATTTCATCACCTACATCACAAATGCCACTTTGCTCCACTTGGGAGCCGTTATTCTCATCAAACTCCACGTTACACGTCTCCTCAATAAGTCCCGTGGATTTATTGAGGACACGGTAAGCATGAGAGTTTGTAGCATAACCAACAAATATGCCCTCATAAGCTCTAGCCTCAAACTTAGACAACCGAACACCTTTCTTGAGAATGAAACACTTACACCCGAACACCCGAAAGTACTTGAGGTTGGGCTTGTTACCAGTGAGTATCTCATATGGAGTCTTGTTCAAGCCCTTGCGGAGGTAGAGCCGATTGGATGCATGAAATGCGGTGTTGATGGCTTCGACGCAGAAGTTGTATGGAGACTTGAACTCCGCCATCATGGTCCTTGCCGCATCCATCAACGTCCGGTTCTTCCTCTCCGCGACATCGTTTTGTTGAGGGGTGTAGGGTGCAGAATATTGATGCTTGATCCCCTCATCACTAAGAAACTCATCCAAGGTGTAGTTCTTGAACTCGGTGCCGTTGTCACTTCTTATTGTGAAGATCTTTGCATTGTGTTGACGTTGTGCTTCATTTGCAAAGTCAATGACGGTTTGTTGGGTCTCGCTCTTCCTCTTGAAGAAATACACCCAAGTATATCTTGAGTAGTCATCCACAATCACCAAGCAATACTTCCTACCCCCAAGACTATTAAAGGATGGAGGCCCAAAGAGATCCAAGTGAAGGAGCTCCAAAGGCCTCTTCGAGTAAATGATAGTCGTGGGAGGGTGAGCCTTCTCATGAAGCTTTCCTTCGATACAAGCACTACAAGCACGATATTTAGCAAAACTAACATTCGTTAGTCCACGGACATGGTCCCCCTTGAGAAGACTTTGCAAAGATCTCATATTGACATGGGCTAAACGGCGATGCCAAAGCCATCCCACATCAACTTTAGCCATTAGGCATGTTGCGGTCTTAGTGGGTACCTCCGAAAAGTTAATCACATATAGACTGTTCTCGACATGCCCAACAAAGGCTACTTTAAGAGTCTTGCTCCACAAGAGGGCCACGGTATCGATATCAAAGAAAGTGGCAAAGCCCATGATTGCAAGTTGACGAACGGAAAGTAAATTGTATGCAAGGGACTCTACAAGCATGACCTTCTCGATCGTGAGATCATGAGAAATGACAACCTTGCCGAGTCCCAACACCTTAGAAGACGAGACATCACCCCACTCGACATTGGTGGGCATAGAAGGAATCTTGTGCACGTCCACCACCAAGTCCTTGCTTCCGGTAATATGATTTGTAGCTCCACCATCGAGCAACCATGATCCCCCCCCCCCTGAAGCAAACACCTACAAGAGATCAATGCTTGGTTTTAGGTACCCATTTTGTAATGGGTCCTTTGATGTTAGTAACAAGGGTCTTAGGAACCCAAATAGACCATTCAATGTATTCATGAGGAGAACCAACAAATTTTGCATAAACGTGCCCATCACTAGCACGACATAACACATAAGAGGGATTAAAATCGCCGGATTTGTTGGGAGGGGTGGCATTGCCCTTCTTGACATCGCCACCCTTTGCATTGTTCTTCTTATCCTTGGAAGCACCCTCTCCCTCCTTCACAAAAGTTTGCTTGAGAGGAGGAGGTCGTTTGGTCTTGTAATTCTTCTTCTTGTTCTTGGGCTTGGGTGCAAACCCAATCCCCTTCTTGGCCACAACTTCCTTTTGATTACTCAAAAGGTCGTTGAGGTTCTTCTCACCTTGTATGCATGTAACAAGGCCTTTCTCAAGTTGCTCCTTCAACTTAGCATTCTCCTCAACAAGATGCACATGCTCACAACACAGGTTAGTAACATTTGCATTATCAATTAAAACCATATGAGGAAAGGTGGCTTTCTCCTTGGTTAGCTTTACTTGGAGTTGATCATGAGACTCTTTGAGGCTAGCATGAACGCCCTTCAAGACTTTGTGAGCCTTGTCGAGAATGTCAAACTCCTCTTTGAGACTAGCAAGATCAACCCCAAGTTTTGCATTCTCGGAGTTTAGCACACGAGAAACAACAAGAGCATGATCAAGATCTTTCTTTAATTTAGCATGATCATCGTTGTATGACTCCTCAAGAGCCAAACGAAGACCACGCTCTTCCTCAAGAGCATTGGAAAGATCCGAAATCTCATCGGCATAGTCACGACTATGCCCCTCCATCTTAGAGATGGTATCATCGTGAGCCTCGATCATGTCATTGGCTTCACCAAGTTGTTCCAAGAGAGCAATGAAGTGCTTCTTGGATTTGCCCTTGAGTTTACCCATAAAGGCCTCAAACTCATTCTCCTCCACATTAGTTCCCTCATGTTCATCAATGCTATCCGTCAAGAAGAATGATTGATGATGGTAGTTTTGATGTTGGGGTTACCTTGTTGGTGGCTTTAGCCATGAGGCACTTGGCGGTGATGCTCTCATTGGGTGAGTCGAAGAGAGACACCGAGGAGTCGTCATAATGGCAACGGAGGCCATGGCAACCGACTCACCATCTTCATCATCATCATCATCCTCATTGTACTCTTCTTGTACCACCAAAGCCTTGTGAGGAGTCTTCTTGGTGAAGTTGCTCTTGTTGGGAAAAGACTTGGCCTTGTCCTTACGGATGAGCTTGCCACCATTGTCTTCCCTCTTCTCATACGGGCACTCCACAACAAAATGACTCACATTGCCACAATTGAAGCAAGTCCTCACTCGTTGCTTGCCTTTTGCGCCACTTGAACTGCTCTTGTTGAAGTTGGGCCTTGAGTTCTTCTTGCTCCAAAATTGCCTTGAAGCAAGGGCCATGTGTTCATGATAGGCATACTTCATATCTTCGAGGTTGCTCTTCTCTTCTTCCTCCTCTTCTTCTTATTCGACACAAACCTTGGCCTTCAATGCAAGGTTGGGCTTCTTTGCTCTTTGGGAGCGAAGCACCGCATTATCGGCGGTCTTGTCCAATATGCTCATAGCCACAAACTCATCCAACACATCACTTGAGGACAAGGTGTGAAAGTCCGACCTTTGACGGATGACGGAGGACATGGCTTTGTGGTAGGGCATCATTGCCTTGAGGAATTTGCTCTTGATCCAATTGTCATCCGTGTCCTTACTTCCATGATCCCGGAGAGAGACCGCGAGCTTGGTAACTCTCCGATAGAGCTCACGAGGTTCTTCATCTTCTTTCATTGCAAACTCATCGGCTTCATCTTGTACCACTTCATAGTTGGAATGTTGAATGCTTGCGCTTCCCCGATAGAGGGAAACCACTTTGTGCCAAGATTCTTTGGCCAAAGAGTAGGGCCGGAGATGCGGGAGGTCTTCGGGAAGGATTGCTTCTTGGATGATGAAGAGAGCATTCTCATTGAATTGATCATCCATGGCTTCTCTAGGAGTGAAGTTGCTCTGGTCATGCAGATAAAAACCTTCTTCAATGATTCTCCAAAGGTTAGTGTTCACATGATTTAAATGATGCTTAAAACGATAGACCCAAGAATCAAAGTCCTCCTTTTTATCAATCTTGGGGGGAGGACCGGCATGATTCAAATGAGTAGAAGGAATCGGTCCACCATAAACAGGTGGAGGTTGCACATGGGCAAAGATGCCGGTGCCATTCTTACCACTAGACATAGGAGCTTTCTCACTAGTAGCTTCCCCCTTGTCGGGGTTAGCATCCGTCACCGTGTTGGCGGGATCACCCACTTTCACGGGTGCGATGGAAAGTTTAAGCCCTTCTAAGAATTCCTTAAACATGTCTTTGACCTCGGTCGTCATGGAGGTTTTCAATGTGTCCAACGCCACATTGAATTCCTCACGTGAGATCGAAGTTACTCTATCTTCTCGTAGATTTATATCGGATTCGCACCGGAGTGCTCTCCCACATCGTCTTCGACGTCAACCATACTCTTCGGACGATAAAGTCCTTAAAAAGAGGCGAGGCTCTGATACCAATTGAAAGGATCAATATGGTTGACTAGAGGGGGGGGGTGAATAGGCAACTAATATTTTTTAGCTTTTCTTTACCAAATTAAACTTTGCAACAAAGTAGGTTGTCTAGATATGCAACTAGGTGGACAACCTATATGATGCAACAATCACAAGCACACAAGAAAGCAATGAATATAACACAAATAAGCTTGCACAAGTAAAGGGATGAGATAACCAAGAGTTGAGCCGGTGGAGACGAGGATGTGTTACCGAAGTTCCTTCCTTTTGAGGGGAAGTACGTCTCCGTTGGAGCGGTGTGGAGGCTCAATCCTCCCCAAGAAGCCACTAGGGCCACCGTATTCTCCTCACGCCCTCACTCAATGGGTGATGCCGTGATTCCACTATTGGTGCCCTTGAAGGCGGCGACCGAACCTTTACAAACAAGGTTGGGGCAATCTCAACTACTTAATTGGAGGCTCCCAACGACACCACGAAGCTTCACCACAATGGACTATGGATTCACGGTGACCTCAACCGTCTAGGGTGCTCAAACACCCAAGAGTAACAAGATCCGCTAGGGATTAGTGGGGAGAATCAAATTTCTCTTGGTGGAAGTGTAGATCGGGGCCTTCTCAACCAATCTCGAGCAAATCAACAAGTTTGATTGGCTAGGGAGAGAGAGATCGGGCGAAAATGGAGCTTGGAGCAACAATGGAGCTTAGGGGTGGAAGAGGTGGTCAACTAAAGGTAGGAGACGACCCTTTTATAGTGGTGGACGAAATCCAACCGTTATCCACTTAACCAGCTCACGACATCGCCGGTACTACCGCTTCCAGAGGCGCCAGATTATCAAGAAGGCCACGCGGTACTACCGTATACCACAAGATTACACAAAGAAAGCTGGGCTACGGGCGAGCTCGACAGGGGCAAGATTACCGCTGGCGCTGATTATCGCTTTCCTCCTTGGCAGATTACCGCAAGGCGTGAAAGTTCTAGCTCGAAGGGCGTGGATGAATAAAATTACATCCGTGCCTACTTCCGCTGAAAAACGAACGGTGCAAAAATCCGACGCGGTACTACCGCTGAAGAGCAGTACTACCGCGTGGCTGCTGGATCAGACCGCGCATGGTACTACCACGCACAAGGCGCGGTACTACCGCGGAGGCGCGGATGTGAAAAATTACATCCGCCCCTACTACCGCAACGCAGCGGTACTTGGCCTGGGGGCCACAGTAGTACGGCTCCATAGGAGCGGTACTATCAGGCTCTCAAGGTACTACCGCCAGAAGCCACATTATCAAGTGCTCGCGGGTACTACCGCCCAAGGAGCAAGATTATCGCAAGCGCAGCAACAGCAGCCAAGACAATCGCAAAGAGGATAAACGGGGGATGCTCCAAGGTGCAGGGGAAAGGTGGAGACAAGGAAGGGAACGTGTACGTGATGATTCCACCCAAACCTTTCCGACGCGGACCCCCTCTTAATAGTACAGCTTTCCTACGACTCAAATCCACCAAAAAGAAACGTAGAGAAACACCGTCTTCAATAGTCTTCGAGGGGCACCAAACCGTCTTGTACCTAGTGAAGAAATTCTGAGAAACTCAAAGGCACACAATTAGTCTGCAAAAGCATTGTCATCAATCACCAAAAGACCTAAGGGATAAATATGCACTTACACTTGCCGGTCCTCGCACAGTAGTAAATTGGGATTGCAAAATCCCCAAAGCCCCCTCCACATCTTGACTAGCCGCCGCTTGAGCATTGTGAAAATACAGTTCTTTCTTACCTTGGTTGCTTCAGGTTGGCTTCATGAAAGTAGCCCACTTTGCATAGATCCCATCCGCAAGGTAGTACCCATAGTTGTAGGTGCGTCCATTTGCTTCGGAGGTCACTGGTGGCACTTTCCATTGGCTAACTTCGCAAAAAGAGGTGGTCGGTTGAGCACATTGATGTCATTACAAGATCCAGGCATGCCAAATATACATGCCAAATCCATGTCTCCCTATCGGCAATGGCCTCAAGAATGATGATGACATCCTTAGAGCGTCCTCTGAAGTATCCATGCGATGTTGTAGCACAACTCTTCCACTTCCAGCAGTGCATGCAATCGATAGACCCAGGCATACCTGGAAACCCATGGCCTTTGTTCATCTCCAAAAGCCTCCGAGTGTCGCGAGCATTGGGTTCTCTCAAGTACTCTGGACCAAACACTTCTGCCATAGTCTTTGCAAATTGTTTGGCATAAAGGATAGAAGTGCTCTCTGTCACCGCCAAATTGTCATTATTATAGTGTACCGGAACACCATAGGCCATCATGTGCAAAGTGACAGTGTCCTTCTGCTCGGTGCCATGTCCAAGCAAACTGGCGTAATTCCTCCTCTGATCGAATTCCCGGCCATATTGCTTCACGGAATTGCAAATGTGAATAAACAAATCTTTGAACGTCCTGAAACGGCAAAGAAAGTACCTCACGGGGAAAACCGGTGGAGTACCAAAATAGTTGCATATCAACCTTTCGAGCCCCTCTACCCGTTCTCTCCGGATGTACTCACGGCCAAACACGGAACTATTGTGCTTCAACCTCTTCCTCTTGTGCATTGCTACTAGCATAGCAATGTCCCCTTCTTCGGTCAAAATGAATTCCTCATCCAACGAGGAATCATCCACAAAACAAGATTCACATGAGCTCATCGGCAATACGAAAATCTCCATCAAACTAGATCTTCATGCCCGATAAAAAAAAAACAAGTTTGACCAAAATTTTACCTTGGGGGGATTTTGTCGAACATGATGTGTCCAACGAGAAAGAAACTAGTCGGTTGCTGCTCGGAGCCTTGATGGTGGCCGCTACGGCCGGTGGGGGTGGGCGGACAGGCCTACTATGGCTCCTCGACGACTAGCGGCTGGCGGAGGAGGCTAATTGCGGCAAGGGAACGCCGACTGAAGCAAAGCCGCTCAGTGGGGTTGTGGTGGTCACGCGACTCCACCTACTAGCTCCGGTGGCCAGAAACGCTACTACGGACAACGGCCACGAGCTTCGGGACCATGGAGTCCGCCGGTGCTCTAGCGAATAGTCGAACCACCTGAGAAATGATGGTAGCAACGCCTTCGATGGCGCGACTGGCGGAGGGAATGGGCGGCAGGGTCGCAGCGAGGTTAGGGTGGACGGACGAGCGCTTGCGGCGGCATACCGAGACGAAATCGCCGCCGACGGGATGTAGGTGTACGAGCGGCTGCGACGCGGGGACTTTCCGCTTAGCTCTTAGGCGTTCGCACAACGCAGCGCTATTTTACTCTGCGGCGGTTATGTATATTTGCATCATCAAGTGATGTATTCTACATCTAGAGTAAACTTGAAGTAATTTTTTTTACATCTACATCATCTGTTGGAGCGGTGTTTTTAGGCATTCGTCATGTAAAATATTATCATTTATGCATCTACATTATCTATTGGAGATGCTCTTAACACACGGGCGCAACTATGTCTTGCTAGCATGCGCTCGGGTGAGGCGGCTCCTTAAATGGGTCGGCCCATTCCAAAGGAGGCTGCAGGCTCACTGCCTCGTTTTCCCCTTTTTTGCGTTATTTTTTCTCGATTACACCCCAAATATTCGAAACATATATATTAAACAAATATTTTGCATAATTTTTTTGATTTTTTTAACCAATAATTTGAAATGTTAAATGTGCATGGAGAAAGTGTTTCTCAGCTATACAAAAAAGTTTTAAAAAACAATGTGTAAGAAAAAAGTTAATCATGTGTTTTAAAAAATATAACCGAGCATTAAAAAAACGTTAATCAAGCACTTAATAAATGTTAAATATGTATACAAAAATGTTTGTCATGTATGCGGGAATTATAAACAAAATACAATGTATATTAAAAAATGTCAAACGTGTATAAAACAATGTTCCTGGTGTATATGAAAAATGTACACGTTACATTAAATAAAAATATACATCAAAAACATATATTTTAATTTTTTTAATGATGCATTAAAAATATTAAACATCTATATAAAAACGTTCTTGATGTAACGGAAACATGTACATAAAATATGTTTTTGCTGTATATAGAAAATGTCGAATGTGTACTGAGAAAAGTTGACATGTTAAACAAAAAAGACACTGATTAAAATCAACAAAGTAATAAAGAAAACCAAAGAAAAACAAAGAAAACTAAAATAATAAAAAAATGACCGAACGAGAACGTTGTCCGCGCGAGACTCCAGCCAGTGATCGAACGTAGGTTGCGATAAAAAAATAAAAATAGGCCGGCCTAGTGACAATGAAAAAAAAAACCTTAACAAACAGAAGCCACACTCGCGATAAGCGACGTATAGTCATCTCGTTAACAGACACAAGAAACAAGACTTTGGGCCAATTCTATTGCTTGCTTCTAAAATAAGTTGTCCCCTATCCAGTTTATTCTAGAATCCCAACCAAATTTATTGTTTTACAAGGCTACTAATTAAGACTTGATTAGTACTAGTAGGCATCTAAAAATAATAATTTGATTAGGGTTCTACAATAAGTTGGGTAGGGGGCTGCTCATTCAAGAAACCCAAAAAAAGCGACAAAGGAACCGGGAGTATGCAAAATAGAAATGCTTTTTATAAGTAAGAAAGAAAAAAGGCTTGAGCAGCCTGTTCCACACGCCCGCCGTCATGGGTCAGGCCGCATCGGCTCGATGTTGTTGGTTGCCAGCCTCCTCCTCCGGACGGACGGTCGGTCCATACTCGACCATTCGACACGTCAACGTTGGAACCAACGCTCTAGACCCGCGCGCCAGCCGGGCTCGTCCAATGCCACCACGCCCTCATCGGTCACCCCCTCATCAGCATCGATCCACGAACGGGGATCGCCCGCCCGCCGGTGCAACGCAACGCAACGGAGCGGATGGATGGGCGCCCTCGTACGCCGCGAGGCCACGCACGCTCCCTTCCCCGGGAACCAACCAAAGTCACAGAACCACACGCGCCCTCGGTGTTGACCCGCCCGGCTGATTGGCCCGGCGGCGAGCCTCCCGTTCCGTTCCGTCCGAGACATACGACGCCCGCCGCTGCAGGTCCAGCGGTGGCCATGGTGCTGCGCACGTGGTAGGGGAAAAGGCGCTGCTAGGCTGGTAGGAAGATGAACCAAACCAAAAGGGAGTGCAACAACAGGCAGGCCTTTCCCTCTGCTGCTCAGATGTTTCGACCGAAACACACACACGCACACGCACGAACACGGGCCTCCAAAATCGATCCATCTCGTTGCCTTTTGTTCAAACAGATGATTCGCACATCATGTGCCGAGCATACATGCCAACCGAGAGATGCCAAGCACCGCAGATGCTAGATAGGATACCATACTCTGATTTCCACTCCTTGGAGTAGCGGTACTAGTATGTTCATGTGGAAAGTTTGCAGGACAGATAACCATTTCCGGCTCCAGGTTTTCAGCGGCAAAGCAGCTGGTGAAAACTCGCAAGTCTTGGCAAGGCCAGGGCGCCTCGGTCGTGCGTGCTCTGCCTCGGAAACGGTGATTCGTGCCAATCCGTTTCTCAATCCCAGCAAATTCGGGGGTGCATGGGGTACGAACCACTGTTGTGTGCGACTGTGTGGGAGGTGATTTGACACCCTAATTTATGGTTCGGAATGATGGACCTGCTGCTGCGGTGGCCGATGGAACGCGGTCAAGGGGCAGCGCCACTCGAGTAAGTTTAGTCAAACACACAAGGAAGTAATGAGTGGGTAGTTTTATTTATTTTATTTTCTTATTTCTTACAATAGTGCACGTACCATGCATGCATATCTCTGCAAGGAGGAGTACTACTACTAGCCCCCTGCCTCACAGTCAGAGCTTGGAGCCTACTAGTTTTACCATGGACTGTGGCTGAGTTGACTTCAGAAGCCCGAGCACAGTGGGAGCACGTACGGTGAAACCCATGCACGGTCATGAAGATTTGGAGATATCAAATCGCACTTGCGCCAACTCCTTACTCCTGCACACACAGTACATCCTTTTTTCCCCCTTCTTTTTTTGCGAAATACACACGGTACATCCCTGCGCCTCCTGCGCGTCGTGTTAACATCACGCGCTGCCAGCGGTAGCTGCATTTTCGTGTTAATTTCCGGGACGTACATGTGCGACGCCTGACCTGATCTTGTTGTACGTCCGCGTGCATTCTGCCGTAATTACAGGTTAAATTTTCTGTTGTGGTATTCTGGTCGTCTCGAACTCTCACGGGCCTGCTTGTGCACATGCATGTTACCTCTGCCCGCATAATTTTTTTGGCAAGGTTTTTGGCCTTGTGAAGAGATAGAAAAGCTTTTTGGCAAGGTTTAGAATCTCATCATGGCGAGCTTCTTGGCTCGTTGCCGAGATGCGAATCCGTATATATTCCCTCCCAACACCCCATCGCTGTACGTCCATGGTGATGCTCCTCCCTGCGCCTCCATTTACCTCGACCGATCGGTGACGTCTCCGCAAAGATCCTTCGTCCCCGCGGTGCCGCCGCACTCACGGCACACTCCGGCCACCACCACGCTAGACGCTACTGCCTCCTGACTAGTTGTACATCCCCAGCAATGGAGTAGCCATGAACTTTTGAAAAAAAGATACTAGCGGAGTAGCCAGGTGCTAGAGGTCAAATTGCCACTCACGAGAGCGGCAGCAAAAGCCCGCCCACACACTCACTCGGAGGAGAGCAAAAAAGCTTCCACCACTGCTGCCGGCTGCCCTGAGTTGCCCGGCACTGAGAAGACCGCTTTTCCGGAGAGAGAGCGAGCTGGATCAGAACCCTCGTGGCAGGTTAACATAAGCCACTACCGTTTTCACCGTCGTACGTGAAATTTTCTCGAGCAATCCATCGCACGTACGTATAATGATTCTCGCTCAAGATCACTCACGTGCCTTCTTGTAAAACATGGTACGTCGACGGCGAGTACGAGGGAGCGGCCGAGACGGTGTGCGTCGTCACGGAGCACGTCTCTACGACCTGGCACGCACTGTGAAAAGACGAAAGGAGATGCCGCCCAAAAGTCCAAACCTTTGCGTTTTTCACCGTCCCGTGCTTCTTCCCTGCGACACATGCATGGCCGCGGGGTCTCTGCCACGCAGCGCCTACCCGAAACTGCGTCACGGAGTACTTCCATATCGCAGCCCGCTCACCACTCGTTCGCTTTCCGGCCAGAGTTCACCGGGCCGGCCACTAGATAAATTTTGTTTCTTTCTCTTCAGTACTACCCACTGCTCTTTCCTCGACGACACTGACCTTTCGCGCTCGCAAATCGCAACGTGGGTGCATGCGTGTTAGTGTCCATGCAGATGCAGATTAGTAGTACTACCACGAGCTGACCACACAGCTTTGCAGTTGCGGCAGCCATGGCTCCATACACTCCCTTGCTCCTCCTATCTTTTTGAACTATCGCTGCGTCTTTTCGAACGCCGAGCTCAGCTCCTCAGCACCAAACCAAACCCCTCGCTGCTCGCTTGTTCTCATGCTCCCTTGGCAGAGAGCGTCGCATGCCATTGCCATCCATCTCTTGGCACCACGCCGTATTTGTTTAATCCCATCTATCTAGGCCGTGCAAGGCGACTCGCTCAGCAGCACCATGCATGCGAGCATTAATGAGTAAGACTTGTGAGTAATTTTTTGTTTGCCTTCTTGGAGGTATTATTTTTGTCCTGTAATGGCCCTCCCGTTTCCTTTTATTTGGATTCCGCTCCCCACCCACTGGCCTGCCTCCATAGCCGTTTCCCTCTGTTATTCAAACCTGCCCGCTTCTCACGCCTCACGCCCCCTTCCTCTTTCAGCGCACTTCACCCACACGCCTCAGTCTTCTTGAGAGCTGCCTTCTCTGAGGGGCCGGAGCTGCGGGGTCCGGCGATGGGCAAGGCGGCGAGGTGGCTGCGCGGCCTGCTGGGCGGCGGCGGGAAGAAGGAGCAGGGGAAGGAGCAGAGGCGGCCGGCCACGGCGCCGCACGGGGACAGGAAGCGCTGGAGCTTCTGCAAGTCCACCAGGGACTCGGCCGAGGCGGAGGCGGCGGCCGCGGCCGCCGCGCTCAGCGGCAACGCGGCGATCGCGCGCGCGGCCGAGGCGGCGTGGCTCAAGTCCTTGTATAACGAGACCGAGCGGGAGCAGAGCAAGCACGCCATCGCCGTCGCCGCGGCCACTGCGGCGGCGGCCGACGCTGCCGTGGCCGCGGCGCAGGCCGCCGTGGAGGTCGTGCGGCTCACCAGCAAAGGGCCGACGTCGACGGTGCTCGCCAGCGCCGTCGCCGAGCCCCGCGGCCGTGCCTCCGCCGCGGTCAAGATCCAGACGGCATTCCGAGGCTTCCTGGTGCGTGATGAACTAGTTCTTGAAAATATCAACGCCATGATTTCCGCAGGTTTAAGCGCTGATGACTAATCGAATCAATGCGTGTTGAATTATCGCAGGCCAAGAAGGCCCTGCGCGCGCTCAAGGGGCTGGTGAAGCTGCAGGCGCTGGTGCGCGGCTACCTGGTGCGCAAGCAGGCGGCGGCCACGCTGCAGAGCATGCAGGCGCTCGTCCGCGCGCAGGCCTGCATCCGCGCCGCCCGCTCGCGCGCCGCCGCGCTCCCCACGAACCTTCGCGTCCACCCCACTCCTGTCCGGCCGCGCTACTCGTTGGTAAGTCACCACGGCCGCAATGTCTCCGACCGTCCGAGGTCGCGTTGTTCTAGCCGACCGTAACAAACGTGCGCGTGCGCGGTTTCTTGCTTGTGTCTGCAGCAAGAGCGGTACAGCACCACGGAGGATTCCCGGAGCGACCACGGCGTGGCGCCCTACTACAGCCGCCGGCTGTCCGCGAGCGTGGAGTCGTCGTCGTGCTACGGGTACGACCGGAGCCCCAAGATCGTGGAGATGGACACCGGCCGGCCCAAGTCGCGCTCCTCCTCGCTCCGGACGACCTCCCCCGGCGCCAGCGAGGAGTGCTACGCCCACTCGGTGTCGTCGCCGCTCATGCCGTGCCGGGTGCCCCCGCGGATCGCGGCGCCGACCGCGCGCCACTTCCCGGAGTACGAGTGGTGCGAGAAGGCCCGGCCGGCGACGGCGCAGAGCACGCCCCGGTACGCGAGCTACGCGCCGGTGACGCCGACCAAGAGCGTCTGCGGCGGCTACACGTACAGCAACAGCCCGTCGGCGCTCAACTGCCCCAGCTACATGTCGAGCACGCGGTCTTCCGTGGCGAAGGTGCGATCGCAGAGCGCGCCGAAGCAGCGGCCGGAGGAGGGCGCGGTGCGGAAGAGGGTGCCGCTGAGCGAGGTGATCATCCTGCAGGAGGCCCGGGCGAGCCTGGGCGGCGGCGGCGGGGGCACGCAGAGGTCGTGCAACCGGCCGGCGCAGGAGGAGGCGTTCAGCTTCAAGAAGGCGGTGGTGAGCCGCTTCGACCGCTCGTCGGAGGCGGCCGAGAGGGAGCGGGACCGGGACTTGTTCCTGCAGAAGGGATGGTGATGAGTTGACTGACGGTCTCGGATTCACTCGATCGTGAAGTACAATTAATTATTACTACCTCCAGTAATAGCCTGATAGGGTAGGGGGAATTGTTAATGTCTAGTTACCGCTTCTCACTGTTGTTTGTTTATCGATCGTGTTAACCTCTGTGGCTGTGGCCATGACTCCGTTGTCTGCCTAGGTTCAGAGATGAAACTCTGCAGTTTCTCTTGCTTTGTGTAAACATGTTTGTGAGGCATGGGAAGCTCATGGAAGATTTTAGTACTGTGCTAAAGTTTCAGAATTCAGATTTAGCAGTACACCGGCTTCAGCTTGCAAGTACATCCTTTTTCTGGCTCCTATCAATTCAACCAAGTGAGTGGGCATACCACCATCAGGCTAGCAAAACGTTAAGGCCAAATGCGTCCGGTTTGCCCAGATTTTGTCCCTTTGAGTAGGGCGATAAGGTCGTGTCTGGGCCTGTGTCCTGGGATGCGGTCGCCGTGCGCCCAGCGCGCGGTCGCATCCCTTTGCCCCATCTTGTCCGCCAGGGTCAAAAAACTCGTCACGACGATCATGTTGTGCATGATAACACAAGCAGTCATCATCTCCCAAAGCTTCCTTTCATCCTATGATAGTGCAGGGTTTCGAACGATACCCCACCGGGATTGAAACACACCAAAAACACGTTCCACATCCTTCTAGCACTCTCTTGCATTTGGACAAATCTCTTTCTCTTCTCACCTTGGGGGTTTGAAATTGTCTTCACAAAAGTTGATCACTGAGGGTATATACCATCAGCTAGATTGTATCCCTTGTTGTACTAGTGGCCGTTGATCTCAAAATTGACAGGTGGCCAATGGCCTTCTGCAAGCCTTGTGAAGACTGGAGAACACTGCAGCACGTTGATATCATTGTGAGAACCTGCCGTGCCGAAGAAAGAATGCCATATCCAAAGATCCTGTGAAGCCACCGCTTCTAATATGACAGTGCATGCTTTGACATGCCCCTTGTACTGGCCCTGCCAAGAATGGACAGTTCTTCCACTCCCAGTGCATACAATCTATGCTGCCAAGCATGCCCGAAAGCTCTAGCTGCGTTGGTCGCCAACAATCTCTCAGACGTTAGCAGTTGGCTGCCTCAAGTACTCCGGGCCAAACACCTCGATCACAGCCTGGCAGAACTTGTACATTGACATCAGACATGTTGTCTCACTCATACGCACATACTCATCCACCAGATCCCCTGGAATTCCATACGCAAGCATGCGGATGGTCGCGGTGCATTTCTGGTAAGAGGAGAATCCAATCTTGCCAAGGGCATCCGTCTTGCACTCGAAGTATGGGTCATGAGCAACCACTCCCTCTCGGATACGATTGAACACATGCCTTGCCATTCGACAACGGCGACATAATTTATCCGGCTTGAAGAGCGGGGTGTTGGCAAAGTAATCGGCATAGAGCGTATGCGTGGCCTCTCTCCTCGCTATGTTCAGGTTGGGAGCACGACCGAGGAGTGACCTCGCATCGAGGAAGCTGCCGTTGAATGTGGTCGTGAACGACCAGTGCGGCCACCACAAGATCTTCATCATCCGACGACGAATCGTCCGATGAACAAATGAAATGGTGGAAGAAAAACTATCCTCCACTGTCCATACCTTTGTGGGCAAAGTGTCGAACACCTTGCGGTCGTGGTGGCAAAGAGGCCGCGATGATCACCTCGATGCAGCAGGGGTGGTTGGTGGCCGGCTACTGGCCGCTCTGGAGCTCTCGTCGGAAGCTGCCGCGGCCGCCGTGGTACGTCACCGGCGGTCGTATCCCCTCTGCCAAACCTCCTCCGATCGACGGCCAAAACTACGGCGAAAGCGCGGGCGTGTTGGCGGCCATGTCGAGACGTGGTTTGGTATGGACGGCCGTGGCCTGCGCAGTGAGGAGGCGGCCGGAGAATAGCGGCGGCGCCGACAGGGGGGGGGGGGACGGGAGAGGGGGTGGAGGCGTTGGAAGCGAAGGGACTGCTAGTGTCCCCGACAGGTGGGCCATGGGAGGACAAGGACGTGCGGCGAGCCCGTCCGCGTGATGTCCATTTGACCCCAAACTCGGCGCAAGTTTGCGCCGAGGATGGGTCGAAAACGGACGGAATCCGGACATTTGTCCGTTTGGGGCCGCGCATTGGGCCACGCTATTCGTCCATTCTACCCCAAACGGACGCACCCAGACAAGCGCGCGACGGAGTTGGCCTAAGAGCAACTCCAACGGACCGACCCAAAACGGACGGCGATTTTATCCGCTTTTTGTCCATTTAGGTTGGTCAGGCGGACACGAATGTCCGCTTCCGCGTTTGGGTCGGCGCGTGCGCCCAACGATGGCCCGACCCATTTTGACGGCGCTAGTAAAAAAAGAACGCATGCATATTAAAAAAACATTAATTAAACATTAAAGCCGGCTCCGAAGGCCGGCGAGAGTCCACGCGTCCATATTTGCATTTAAGAAAAATCAAAACAACCTAAACTACGAGGCGGCGCGCTGCCCTAGGCGTCGTCGCTGCCGCCCTCGAGGTCCGTGGAGGTCGATCGCGTCGGCGCCGGACCGCCGAACGTCGTGTGGGAACGCGTTCATGAGCGCGAGCTATTGGCGCAGGCGCCGGGCGCTGGAAGTGCCGCCAGGGCGGGGCGTGCGGACGCCTGTGCAGCCACGGCCTGGCGCGCCACCTCCTCGGCCTTGCGTTGCTCCTCCTCGAGGTCGCGCTCGAGCATCTCGAGGTACTCGCCGTCGCGGCGCTCCTCGGCCTCCCGGATCTGGCGCCAGTGCTCGAGGTACGCCGCCTCTTGCGCAGGCGTCGCCTCCACCCAGACCGGCGGCGCGTGGACCCACTCGCGCAGTACTCCCGTCCAGGAGTAGCGCTCGATGGGGGACGAGTCCGGCTCGGGCTTGACGCGGCATCGAGGATGGGACGGCGGGGCCACCGGCGGCAGCACGCAGTCGCCCGCCGCGGAGAGGGCAATGGCCTGCGCCATTGCCGCCTCGTACCGAGCCTCCTCTTCCTCCGCCGCCTCCGCCCTGCGCCGCTCGTCCTCCTCGCTCTCCCGGTAGACGGCCGCAAGGGCCGCCTGGTAGGCGTCCTTCGCCGCCTGGTCCTCCTCGCGGACGACGAGCGGCGGCGGCGGCGCGCTGCGGTCGACCTTGCGCACGCCCCGTCGCCTCGCCTCCTCGTGCTTTCGGCGAACCACCTTTTCGATTCGGCGAAGTCGGATGCGTGGCGGCGCTGGCGGCGCTGCTCGGCGTCAGCGGCGCCCGGGGCGCCGCACCTCCTTCGCAGGCGCCCTAACCGTCCGTGGCGCGCGCTGCCCGGGATCGTTTCGGATTACGATGCGGTCCGTATGCGGCAGGGTGGCGTCGGGGTACGGGAGAGGCACGCGGTGCTGCCAGTGCCACTCCGCCTGGTGCACTGGCACGTTCACGCGCTGCCTCTGCCGGCGAGGCGCCGGCGCCGGCGGAGGCGGGAGGAACTCCGAGGGGAAAGGGATGGCGGGGGCCTTGCCCTTGGCCTTGCTGCTGCTGGCGCCGGAGAAGAGCCCCATCTCGCTGTGGTGGTGGTGGCTAGGGTTTGCCGGCGACGGGGGAGCAAAGCTTGCTAGATGTGGACGGCGAGTTTGGATGAGGACGGCCCCGCCGCACGATCGACTTAAAAAAGGACGACCGCCATCGCTGACGCGTGGGCCCGTGGTTATAAATTAAGCTGACCGTGTGGGTAGCGGGTAGTTGGACAGCTGCCAGGTGGGGACACGGCGGACAGCGAGAAGGCGCGCATGGCGTCCGTTCGGCGTCCGTGCAGACGCAATTGGGGCGCAAATTTGGGCCGCAAATGCGTTGGCACGGGGCGCGAAGAGGAAGTGATTTGGGTTTGGGTCGGCACGTTGCGCCGCCACTTTTGTCCGCGTCGACCCAAACGGGAGCAGGCGGACGAAATGGGTCGGCCCTTTGGAGTTGCTCTAATAGGCTCAACGAGATGTATGGGTGAAAGTGCAACTGTCCCTAGGTGGTTTTGGTAATTCATAACAACATATAACTCATTGAGCTAATGCTATTCCAAGACAAATATTTCAGGAAAGCTCAATGAATGGCATGGCATGGATGATGAAAGTGGATCCCTCAAAATATCAAGGACAAAGGATTGGCTCAAACTCAAAAGCTCAAGAATCTACATTTTACATTTTAGTGATCCAAGATCACATTGGGTCTATAGGGAAAGCCAATACTATCAAGGAGGGATGAGGTGTTGCTTAATGAGCCTTTTGCTTCATGTGCTTAGTGATATGCTCCAAAACCCTAAACTACTTTCTCACATCCACATATGACCTAAACCTAAAGTCAAACTCGGCCCTACCGATTCTTTCTATCCGCGCCACCGAGTTCGGATGTCTTAGCCAACGCCACAAACCCTAGGCAAATTGGTCTCACCGATAGGGATCTCGGTCTCACCGAGATGGGATTGTAATCTCTCTGTTTCCCTTTCGTAACTTTTCGGTCTCACTGAAAGAGCGAATCGGTCCCACCGAGATTACAATGTAAACTCTTTGTTTCCTTTTTGTAACTTTTCGGTCTCACCGAAAGAGCAAATCGGTCCCACCGAGTTTATCTGACCAACTCTCTGGTTAGCTAATTACCAAATTCGGTCTCACCGAGTTCGTGTAATCGTCTCACCGAGATTACGTTATGCCCTAACCCTAACCATATCGGTCCTACCGAGTTGCTTGTCAGTCCCACCGAAAACCCTAACGGTCACTAGGTTTACTAATTCGGTCTGACCGAGTTTGATGATTCGGTCCCACCGAGTTTGGTAAATTGTGTGTAACGGTTAGATTTTATGTGGAGGCTATATATACCCCTCCACCTCCTCTTCATTCGTGGAGAGAGCCATCAGAACAAACCTACACTTCCAACTTACCAGTTGAGAGAGAACCACCTACTCATGTGTTGAGGCCAAGATATTCCATTCCAACCATATGAATCTTGATCTCTAGCCTTCCCCAAGTTGCTTTCCACTCAAATCTTCTTTCCACCAGATCCAAATCCTATGAGAGAGAGTTGAGTGTTGGGGAGACTATCATTTGAAGCGCAAGAGCAAGGAGTTCATCATCAACACACCATTTGTTACTTCTTGGAGAGTGGTGTCTCCCAGATTGGCTAGGTGTCACTTGGGAGCCTCCGACAAGATTGTGGAGTTGAACCAAGGAGTTTGTAAGGGCAAGGAGATCGCTTACTTCGTGAAGATCTACCGCTAGTGAGGCAAGTCCTTCGTGGGCGACGGCCATGGTGGGATAGACAAGGTTGCTTCTTCGTGGACCCTTCGTGGGTGGAGCCCTCCGTGGACTCGTGCAAACTGCTACCCTACGTGGGTTGAAGTCTCCATCAACGTGGAAGTACGATAGCACCACCTATCGGAACCACGACAAAAACATCCGTGTCTCCAATTGCATTTGAATCCTCCAAACCCTTCCCTTTACTTTCTTGCAAGTTGCATGCTTTATTTTCCGCTGCCTATATACTCTTTGCATGCTTGCTTGAATTGCGTGATGATTGCTTGAATTGTTCAAAGATAGCTAAAATCTGCCAAAGTCTAAAATTGGGAAAAGGCATAGCTTTTAATTGGTCAAGTAGTCTAATCACCCCCCCCCTTCTAGACATAATTCACGGTCCTACAAGTGGTATCGGAGCTTGGTCTCCATTTGCTTTGATTTCCATAGCTTTTGGTGGTCATAGCCTTGGTTTCACAACCTAGGAGAGTATGGCGTCTAGCGAGGGAAATTATCACCGTAGAGGTCCTTACTTTGATGGCACTAATTTTGCTAGTTGGAAGCATAAGATGAAAATGCATATTCTCGGACATAACCCCACTGCTTTGGGCTATTGTGTGTATTGGTTTGCAAGGTGAATTCATTGATGGGAGAGAACCGAACCGTGAAGCTAGTGCGGAAGAGTTGAAGATGTTGCAATACAACGCTCAAGCTTGTGATATCCTCTTCAAGGGATTGTGCCCCGAAGAATTCAACAAAATCACCCGTCTTGAGAATGCAAAGGAAATTTGGGATACTTTGATTGATATGCATGAAGGTACCGACTCTGTCAAGGAATCCAAGTTGGATGTGCTCCAAAGTCAGCTTGACAAGTTCAAAATGAAGGATGGTGAAGGTGTCGTTGAAATGTACTCTAGGCTTGCTCTTATCACAAATGAGATTGCCGGCTTAGGAAGCGAAGAGATGACCAATGATTCATCATCAAGAAGATCCTAAGAGCATTGGATGGAAAATATGATATCGTGTGCACATTGATCCAAATGATGCCAAATTACAAAGATCTCAAGCCAACAGAAGTCATTGGAAGAATTGTTGCTCATGAGATGTCACTCAAGGATAAGGAGGAACTTCACAACAAGTCAAGTGGTGCTTACAAAGCCTCATGTGAATCCCCCACATCATCAAGTGAGAAACAAACCTTCAACGAAGAATTGAGCTTAATGGTGAAGAACTTCAACAAATTCTACAAGAGTAGAAGCAAAGAAAGAAGCTCCAAGTCAAGGTCCTACAATGACAAAAGATCTTCTAGTCGAGAGCGCAATTGCTACAATTGTGGGAGACCCGGACACTATTCCAATGAGTGTACGGCACCCTACAAAAGAAGAGAAGATTCTCCCAAGAGAAGAAGTAGAAGAGAATAATCACCACCAAGAGAGAGAAGGAGTAGAGATGATCATTATGAACGAAGACCCTCACGGAGAAGCAAGGATTCTGAAAGGAAGGACAAGTCATCAAAGAGCTACACAAAACGAAGACATCAATCTCATGTTGGTGAATGGGTATCCGGCTCCGACTCTGACAATCACTCCGAGAGAAGCTATCACTCCGACTCCGAATACACTCAAGATGAAGGTGTTGCCGGTTTAGCACTTGTGTCAACCAACTCCTACGACATATTTGAATCACCAAATGAATGTGTATCCGGCTCCGACTCTGACAATCACTCCGAGAGAAGCTATCACTCTGACTCCGAATACACTCAAGATGAAGGTGTTGCCGGTTTAGCACTTGTGTCAACCAACTCCTACGACATATTTGAATCACCAAATGAAGGAATTGGAAGATGCTTCATGGCCAAAGGTCCTAAGGTAACACACCCAGTATGTTGATTTTAATAGTGATGAAGATGACTTGCTAGGTGATGATGATTTACTTGTTGACAACTCTAGTGATGAATACTACGATGAAACATCAATTAATCATGCTAATCAAGATGAAACGAATGACAATGATAAGGAGAAAATTGAGCGTCTAACTAAAGAACTAAACACTCTTAAGTTAGCTCATGAAACTATCTTCGAAAATCATCGAGAACTTTTAAGGGCTCATGAGAAGTTACGCTTTGAGAAGCTCAATCTTGAGCAAGAGCATGAGTTCCTAAAAGCGATCAATGATGATCTTCGTAAGAAAAGTTCTTCTTATATTGCCAAGCGTTTACTCTTATCTACTTACATGCCTCAAGTCAAGTCTAGTAACAAGAACAAAAGGATTCTTCTTCTAGTAGTAACAATAACAATGCTAAACCCAATATTGTTGCTTCTAGTAGTTCTCTTGATTCCACTAATGATTCTCTTAGCCAAGTTACACTTGAGCAAGAAAACAGCTTATTGAAGGGAATTATAGAGAAAGGTGTATACAAGAGCCTTGCCGGGAGTAAGCAATTTGAGGAAATTGTACGCGAACAAGGAAGGCACCAGAAGAATCAAGGTGTTGGTTTTGAACGAAAGTTCAATGCCAATGGAGTTGAGTGGGAAGAAGATCAATACCCCAAGACGAAGTTTGTTCCTCAACAAGAGAAGTATGATCCTACTTCCTTTAAGGGAACACAAGCACAAGATGATCTTCCACCACAAGACCACAAGAACAAAGGCAAGGACAAGCTTCAAGAGGAGATTGATGCATTTTAAGAAGCACCTAAGGCCTTGGTCAAGTGGGTTCCCAAGACTACGTCAAGTTCTACTTCATCAAGCACAACTACTACACCAAGGATTCCCATCAAGATGATGTGGATCCCAAGAACAAGAACTAGAGAGTTCTTGAGGGTGACTCCGCCAACATTTTTCACTCATATCATTATGGCAAGGAAAAGTGCAATCAACTTCCATATCTTGCACTAGTTCAAGGAGTCACAAACCCTCATGTTGGTAAGGCAAGGGACAAGGTAACCTAATGTTTTCATGGACATCATTTTGTGTGTGTGCATCACTCTATGTCTATGGATATTCTTGTTTGTTCCTTGTGGGACTAGCCCGTGTAGGTATTGAAAGTGCAACTCACTCCAAAGGCTTGCTTCAAAAGATCTACATCAACATTGAGCATCCACATCTTCAACACCTACATGAAGTCATCAACGACAACCCAAGGTTAGTTTATCCCTCTAAGGGGGGATCTCACATCTAGGGGGAGCTTAACTCTAAGAATTGAGTCAAAGCAACTCTAATGATGTGAACACATAAATGCTTTATGTAAAAGTGGTAACCCCACTTGAGCTTAAACGATGAGTATGACCTATGATCAAATGTTCTCATTTGACTCCTAAGTCAATATACTCATATATAGATGATCTAGTCATCGCCAATTGTTTGATAGATGCTAGAATTGGTTGTGCATGCTTTGTCACATATTTCATTTGTCATTTTATTGTGTGAGCATGTTGGTTGCATATTTTACTCATTCGAGGACATCCACTTGTTGTTTGATTGATTGGTTTTTTTTTCTTTTGCCAAGAGGATGGACAAGAATGCCTAAGAACCTTCTCTAGCTATCTATGCTTTTCTCGTCTCAAACTCTATTCATGCTACATCACAAAATTTGATCAAGTCAGATTCGAACCACTCTATGTGAGGAGCACTGAGTCCCCGATTCATAGACTTAAACTTCCAAAACTTCTTTGTGATTTTCACCGACCGATTCCTCCATTTCGGTCATACCGAGATTACTAAGTCGATCTAGGTTTTCAATCTCGGTGCAACCGATTTTAACTTTTCGGTCACACCGAGTTGTCAGAATCATATCATTATGCATCTCGGTGCCACCGAGTTGTTCAACTTCGGTCACACCGATGATGTCGGGCTATATATATCACACGGGCAAATTTTGGAAAATTTGCTCCGAAACTTCTCGCCCGCGCATAGCTCACTCTGCCTACTTGGTCTACGGATCATCGACTTCGTCGCCAGCCGCCTCCTGTCGCTGGTCTCCGCTGCCGTCAACGGAATTCTCCTCCGTCGTTGCCGCCGTAGCGAGTTCACCGCCGAACTAGGGTATGAACTCGATCACTGTGCTATCCTTGTCAGATTCTCAGCACATTGTATTCGTAATGCATCTTGCCACGATTGAAACACTTCTATCCAGTCAAAACAATCCTTAGAATAGGTATGATTTGAAAATTTAGGGTTAGGTTTCACGAAACCATCTCGGACCCACCGAGTTGAAAAACTCGGTCCCACCGATTTGGCTAACGCCATTGCACTAGTAAGTCTCTTGCCCGACCGAGAATTACAAATCGGTGTGACCGATTTTAGAACTTTGTGAAACCCTACCAGCCTCGGGCGCCACCGAATCGTGACTCGGTCTCGACTGAGTTCACTAGTTTAGGTTCCAAAACTGCTTCGGTATCACCGAGTTTGAAAATCGGTAGATCCGAAATGCTTTCTCGTGGAAACTAAAACTAAGTTTTGGAATCATTCTTTTGCAAAAGTCTCTGCATTTTGTGATGCTCATCCACTCTACCTCATCTATAACTATTCATGTGGTCAATAAATACCAAGGCAAGATGTCGGACCAAAGTGATAGCCGTAACAGTCGAGGAGCAAATTCAAATGAGTGAGGGCACTAGTCCCTCAAGCAGCTCGAGATGAGAGGAGCAAGCACTCCCAAGAATTTGCCCAAGGCTGCTACAAGAACAAGGAAGAAGAAGACCTCAGAGTCTGAGGATGAAGATTATGTGGCAGCTGAGGATGAGGCCAGTTCCAAGAAGAAAGTGCTCAAGAGAGAGCACAACTCGACAGCAGTTAAGCCTGGATTGAAGATCAAAAGGCCAGCAGGTAGACAACCAATGTCCAAAGCCAGAGTCTCCACTCAAGCTTCTTTGGAATCCCAACCCAAAGAACCTGTTGCTGCTGAAGGAAAGAAAAGGAAGGAAAGGGTCAAGAAGACCATGGCCAGAGTGATTGGGAAGCCTTCTATGATGGAAGAAGAAGAAGAAGAAGAGGTTGTCGAGCCTGCACCCAAGGCACAAAAGGCGATGGGTGATGCCATAAAGTCGGGGCTGCAACTTCAAAGCCCAAAGCTGCCCCCAAGCCCAAGAGTGCACCAAAGAGGAATACCGTAAGTATACCAAAGAATCGAGAAGAACAAGGCTCCAATGCCTGAGGTTGATGCTGAGGAAGATGAAGAAGGGCAGGTCCTAAGGAAGCTAAAACCCAAGATCCCAGACCACAATGATGCTCATCCTGTGGCTGAAAACATGAAGATCAGGAGAGATCAAGGGTTGAGGCTATGGAGAGAGTCAGATCCATATGCCACCAGGAGATGGACTGCTATGGATTACAGGTTCCACACCAAGGAACAACAGGACTTCTATGAGACTATCTTGTTGGATAAGAAGCCCATAGTTTGTGATATGAGGTGGGTCGACTGGACTTATATTCAGGAGAATGAAGAACACTACCCTGGAGTATATGACAGCTTCAGTGCTTGTGGAGTTGCAGATTTTGTTGGGCAGAAGCTCGCAAATTGGATGACGAGCTCATAATGCAATTCTACTCCACAACACATTTCTATCCAGATGGCAGGATAGTGTGGATGTCTGAAGGAACACGATATCAGTCAACCATAGAGGAATGGGCAAGTCAGATCAATGCCCCAAAGGAAGATGAAGATGACTTGGACATTTATGCCAAGAAGAAGATGGGTCACAACTCAATGTCACACATGTACAAGGAAATCCCAGATGATGCACTTGAGTCCTTCAAGTTTGGATCAGTTCATTATCTTCTGTCACGGCTTCCTACAATCAACTGGATCCTGAGGCACACTCTTTTGCCCAAATCAGGTGACCATAACATGATCGGAGGGCATGCAATCAACTTGCTTCACGTTTTTGATGTGCCTCAAAAATTCAAAGTCATGAGCCTCATAATTGAAACTATCAAGAGGACTGCAGCAGATCAGAAGAGGAGCTGTGGATATGCCCCACAGATTCAGGAGTTGATTAACTCAAATATGGGCACAGGGAAGTATCTGTTGGATAAGGAACACATGGTTCTCTATCCTGATTTCGAGGACAATCAAGTTTTCATGACTGAGAATGAACCAACATCAATGCAAGTGCAAGAGAAGGAGAGAGCTAGGAAAGAGAAGGCTGCCAAGATGCCAACTCAAGCAGAGGCATCTGAATACTTTCTGAAGAACAAGCAGGAGCAGCTTGGTTACTTAATAGCATCAATACTGCGGATTGAGAAGGGGTTGGCCACCCTAACTCAAAACCAGGAGAGCCTGGAAAGAATCATGGAACAAAAATTCTATGATCTTGATGTCAAAGTAACTGGATTCACCACTGTGGAGCAGCTACAGGATGACATGCAGGAGAGGAAGGGCAGGACAACGATCGATGCATTTGCCAGAGTGCCACGAGCTCAGAGATTAGCTGCAGAGCCGCCTTCAAGACACCGAGTCACTTCATCAGCTCAAGCACCACCAGCTCCAGCACCAACTCCTTCAGCTCCTTCTACATCGAGTGAAGCCTTCATTCTTGGAGTTCTCCAGACACCACCACCACCAGAAGACCAAGCCTGAGAGACGATATAGTCCTATGCATTTTCTAGGAACTTTTTGGTAACTTGTTGCCAAAGGGGGAGAAAAATGTATAGATCATAGGCTTCGAGAGAGAGATAGATTTGCTTTTGTTCTCTCTTGTTTTTTTGTTGAACTGTATTTGCTTTTGATTTGTTGATATACTATGCAGTTACCTTTGAGACATTGATGATCATGTGTTTGATCATAAGCTACACTTATGCACGTTATGATATTATCTTACTTATCCTTATATGATCATTCACTTTGCTTGGTGATGAGTGCATGTATTCAATCTTTGTTATTTTGAGAGCTCCACAAAGATGTATGTGACATGGAAGAGTAACCCATGAGCCTAATTCCTTGTGCATTCGCAATCCAAAGCAAATATTACTATGCACAAATTTAGGGGGAGCTCTTGCTTATCACATACTTCTCAAAGCTTATTTATGTTTTTTAAATTTTATTATCATTTGTCGAAGCTTTTGATCTATATGTTGTCATCAATTACCAAAAAGGGGAGATTGAAAGTGCAACTATCCCTAGGTGGTTTTGGTAATTCATAACAACATATAGCTCATTGAGCTAATGCTATTCCAAGACAAATATTTCAGGAAAGCTCAATGAATGGCATGGCATGGATGATGAAAGTGGATCCCTCAAAATATCAAGGACAAAGGATTGGCTCAAGCTCAAAAGCTCAAGACTCTACATTTTACATTTTAGTGATCCAAGATCACATTGAGTCTATAGGAAAAGCCAATACTATCAAGGAGGGATGAGGTGTTGCTTAATGAGCCTTTTGCTTCATGTACTTAGTGATATGCTCCAAAACCCTCAACTACTTTCTCACATCCACATATGACCTAAACCTAAAGTCAAACTCGGCCCTACCAATTCTTTCTATCCGGCGCCACCGAGTTCGGATGTCTTAGCCAACGCCACAAACCCTAGGCAAATCGGTCTCACCGATAGGGATCTCGGTCTCACCGAGATGGGATTGTAATCTCTCTGCTTCTTTTCAGAACTTTTCGGTCCGGACCGAAAGAGCGAATCGGTCCCACCGAGATTACAATGTGAATTCTCTATTTCCTTTTTGTAACTTTTTGGTCTCACCAAAAGAGCAAATCGGTCCCACCGAGTTTATCTGACCAACTCTCTGGTTAGCTAATTACCAAATTCGGTCTCTGTCGTGGTTTTGTCACGGCAGATGTCCTCGTGAAAGGACTTAGTCGTGGAGCCATCGCTACGGGTTAACTTGAAGGGGTTAAAGCGGACGCAAAGACACGAGAGTTTATACTAGTTCGGCCCCTTCGATGAAGGTAAAAGCCTACGTCTAGTTGTGATGGGATTGATGTGGTTTCGATGGCTAGGGAGCAAATAAGCTTCGCCTAGACCTCGAGTTGTTGTTGTCTGTCTTGAACCGCCGCCGGGTCGTCCCTTTATATACATAGGTTGACGCCCGGCCGGTCTACAGAGCCCCGAGCCGACCTATACAAAGTGTCCGGCTCGGTCTCTCCTTTCTAACTTATATTACAAGTTTACATAATCATGGCGGTTTACCACTACGGGCCCTAATCCGCCTTTGGGCCGTGGGCTTCCAAGCTTTACTAGTTGAACGCCATCTTCAAGACCTTCATGGGCTTCAAAGACAGTCTTAGGTGAACCGGGCCCTCCTGGCCTGTTTATACTTAGTAACTATATCCTCAACATTAGTCCCCGGATTGATTTGAGTTTATTCATGTCAATCTTCAACACTAAAAATATCTTGTAAACATCCTCTTGTATTTTCGTAAACCGCCATATTGACTTCTCCTGTGAATTTTTGTAAACCGCCGTGACGTCATCTTCGGAGCACCGCAACGGTCCGTCATGACATCATCTCTGCATAAAAGGATTAAAAAGATTCCCTTCTCATTAATGATTATCTTGAAAATCGAGGCGACAGGCGCGCCCACTCGGTCGCTTCGGACGCCTTGATTCTCGCGCCTGCCATTTACTTTTTCCCTTAGAAACAAAGCCCGAGGGCTCCTTTTTCTCTTCCTCTTCTGCATCTTCTTCTTCCTTGCGACGCCCTGAGCTCTGAAGCTCCGCCGCCGTTCGCGACCTTCGAGAACTGCACCAACCAAGGCCGCTGCATCAACCTGAGTTAGATCAGAGGCTCATCGCCCCCCTCCGCCGTAATGTGCAGCGGTAAACTTCCTCTGTTCTTCGTCCTTAGATCTGCATTAAGTTTTTGCAAGATCGTCCGCACAGTTCTCCATTTTTCCTCTTCATCCTACCTTCTGCCGCGGTAGTTTTGATCCAAAAACGGTATAGATCTCCTGCGGTGGTCATTCCGCATCTATTTTTAATACTAGCAGCCCTTCCTTTTCTTCTTGCAAAATATGCATCCTTCTCTGTTCTACTTGAACGCCTTTTAAAGAACGCAGTAAAAACTGCTTTATAGATGTGCGGTAGATCCAAATAGATTTGAACATTGTGTAAAACCTGTTTACATCAACACTTAGCGTAAATCTTGAATCTTGGCCTTTACGCCTATGGGCGGTTTAATCCTTGATGGCCAATCCGCCATATGTCATTAGCCCTCTCTTAAACCGCCAACTGGACCTTGCATTGTATTTTCACCGGTTTAACACTGAATTTTTCACTTACAAACCGTAGACAGTAAACCGACACCTGTTTGATTTTCTTTCAGCTCCCCCTTCCGGAATGGCGAAACAATTTGCTGCTTGCAATTGGGTTCCGTCCCGGATCACGGAGACACAACTCAACGGCTACGTCACCACCGGCGTTTTAGCCTCAAAAAATGTTCTCCACTGGCGAGTTCCGGAATCGGAATGTCCACCTGAACCTCAAGAAGGAGAGGTGATTGTTTTTATGCAACACCCAGACCGGGGATTCAGCCCGCTCGGATCAAAATTTTTCCGGAATGTCCTCACAAGCTTTCAACTCCATCCAAAAGATATTGGTCCGAACTCTATGTCCAATATATGCAACTTTCAAGTATTCTGCGAAGTCTATCTTCAAGAAGAACCAACCGTGGAGTTATTTCGAGATTTCTTTCATTTGAACCGCCGTCTGCAGAATTCTCGGACGGTCCTAACACAGAACTTGGTGGCGTTTCAATCCAGAAAAGGAAGGAAGTGGACTTCCCTCACGCCAAACATCATAGCCATCCTAAAGATTGGAATCAAACCTGGTTCTATTGCCGGAACACTGCTCCTAACAGAGAAAATCCCTTGCCGGGTTATCGCCCTCACCGGCTTAGCAACAGCCACCCATTGCCTTCGTGCTTGACCGCCACAGAACGGAAGAATTTTGCACCTCAAATTACCAAGCTCCGGGCTCTGATGGCCAACGGTTTAACCGGTATTGACCTTGTCCGCCATCGGGTTTTTTGGGGCATCTTGCCATTAAGCCGCCGCCCCGGATTGATGCACGAATATACTGGTGACGTCAAAGATCCTCAATGACATCACGAACTATCAATAACTGAGCTTGAAGTTACCGAAACAGTGAAGAAAATGCTCGATGAACCGATCTCCGCATGCAACAAAACCGGGTTGGCTCCGCTCGCATCTCCAACAAACCGCCATGTAAGGTTCCTCTCATTACTCTACCGACTTTGATTCCATATTGATTGTATTAATCCTCTCGTATTAATTTTCAGGCCAACAGCTCCTTTTGGAAACGAACTAAACCGCCCGGGTTCCTCGTGCAAAGACCAAGACCACCAAGAAAAGCGGCAAGAGGAAAACCGCCGAGTCTTCCGAACCGCCGTAAGATGAAGAATCATATGCTGAGGTAGAGCTTGACTCACTTGGCTCTTTTTCATTCATTTTATTGGCTATACAATTCCGAGGATGACGCTGAGGCCAGCCATGCAGAACCTGTTGAGGTAATCCTTCTTTCTTCTGATTCTGATCTAGTACCGATTAAAAGAATTCGCCGCACAGTCCGGAAAGTGAAACAATCTCACTCCTGTGCTCATTTGGATCCAAAATTTTCTTTGAAGACACAGCAAACTGAAGAACGCCGTACGACCCGGCATAGCGGTCAACAAATTACGTCGTCCGGTTTAGCTGACACACCACCCCTAAACGTCGCCCAGAGGTGACTTGTTCTCCGAAAAGCGTTATCCTTTGAAAGGTTTCTTCCGATGCCCTCTCAATCCGTCGACCAATTACCAGGCTTCTTCCAACTCGTCTGGCGGTTCATCAACCACTCACTGCCTCCTCTCAAAGTTGCTTCTTTGGTAAGTATATTACTCCTTAATTTGTTCCTTGTATTGGTGGGTTTATCATATTCTAACCCTTTGATGTTGTAGCACCAAGGCTCGACTTAGTAAAAAGGCCAAGACCCTCGACCCTACTGTGGATGTTGATCCGGAGAAGACTCCAGAGCACCATGGTGAAAATCCTGAAGTTGCTAAAGAGAACTCTGCTGGGAAAAATCAAGATGCCAATGCTAATCCACCAGAGGTTGAACCGGATGTCCAAGTTGAGACTTCACATCCTCCTGCTCCTCCGAGTCCTGCAGCAGAACAACGGGACTCCACTGCTGATCCGCCAAGCCCGGGTATGAAAGCGCCGAGCCCTGTTGAAAATGCTAATCCGGCCAGTCCGATCAAAGATGATGATGTCGTAGTTACGGGCATCGCATATACCGCCCCTGGCAATCCGGTTGCTCTATCACAGCACACTGCCAAGGAAGAATTTGCTGCCATGAGCAAAGGAAAGGAAAAAACTGATCTGTCGACTTATAACAATCTCTCCGCCCAAGACCTTCACTGCTTTCCTGAACCGGCTCTACACAAGCCGTGATTATGAAGCCGTTTAGTAAATCTTATGAAGGAGCGCTATGAGGTAAATAGTTGTGCCCTTCTCTTGTACCTTCATTGAATAGTAGCCCCAAGGGCGGTTTGTCCCTAGAAAGTCAAACCGGACTTTGCATAGTTCATAGTACTTTGTCTTATATATTTACGATCAAACACACGTTAGCCCCAAGTGCCATGATTAACACTTGTATTAATCCATGGGACTTCAATAATCAGTATAAAAAATGATCCACATTAGCCCCCAAGTGCCAAGTGTATGACTGGTTATGCGCTTGGGACTTCTAATGAAGATATTAACATGCTCTCTTTTTGTTGCGGAGTGAGATATGCCAACAAGTCTCACAAATCAATGATCTTCAAGAAAATCTGAAATCTCAGCAAGCAGAAACCTCCAAGGCCAAGGATGAGCTGAAAACCGCCTTGACTACCATGGAGCAGCTCAAGGAGTGGTTCAAGTCTGAGCGGGCCAGCTGGGATCTTGAGAAGCGGGCTTGCTAAAGCGGGCGGAAGATGTCAAGCAGCTCTTAAACCGGCGACGGAAGAGCTCACTGGATTAAAGCGCCAAATCAATGCCATGACCTCTGTAATGTTTGGTAAGCAACGTTTCACCAAGGTTGTGATGAATATTCCGTTTTGAAATTTCCTCCGGTTTAACCTGAACTTTCTTAAACCGGTATAGGTGGCATTGCTCATCTGGGCTCTGACATGCGGAAGAAACTCAAGGCCGCGTATACGCTAATTGAACAGCTATATACCGGCACCCAGCGAGTTATTTGCGCCACTTCTTATGATAATGCAGCTCCGACACTGATCAAGGACACACTAGACCGGCTATCTATGATACCAACACAGATAGAAGAACTGAAACGATCCGCTGCCCGGGCTGGCACCTTATTGGCACTAACTCGCGCCAAAGCATGGATAGCTGACCTTGATCCGGCTGACATAGCCAAGGGCTTCCCCAGTGCTCAAGAAAACGGCGAAGTATTTGATAATGATGCTCTCAAACGGGTAACAAGGGAGATGCGTCCTCTGGCGAGTCAACTGGCAGAAGAGGCCAACCTGACGGTTCACCGCTCCTTCTACAACTCGAACAACAGACGGGTTGAAGCTGTTATTCCGGAAGTGCAGAACCTTGTTCCACCAACCCGTAAGCACACTTACGCCCCTGACGTTGATCCGGCTGAGCTTATAAGTGAAGAGGCTGTCTTTCAGGCTTTAACCCGGATTGACTGGACCACCAATGACTTCCGGCCATTGGATGGTGAGGAGGAAGAAGTTGAAGCGGCGCAGGACGACCCATCTACTTCACGTCAACCCGGCAATGAAGCTTAATCCGTCAAGTCGGTTGATACGTCAGAAACTGCCCGTTATGAAGCAATTCCAAATTTTGGGCCTCTGAATGCCTTGTAATAAAACTAGCTGCCACCCTTGGCGTTTATATGCCTTTGTGCATACGTTTTGCAACTTATGCCTCCGTTTGATTTGTCAATGATAAACCATTACCTGCAGCGAAAATCTTAAAGCGCCGTTGTGGTTGTACCACCAGGCGGGTCACAATATCGATGAAATCAAGAATAACTTAATTTAAACATATCATTAAATAATACCTGCCATCATAAGGCATGGAGTTGGTTGTGCCAATCTTGAAGCGGAGGTTGTATAAACCATTACCGTCAAAGGAGAAAACAGCTCCTGTGTTTATAATGCCGGTTTACCATATAAACCGTGCCGGGTCATGACAAGCCCCCTGTTACTCCATAATGGGATGTTAACAGAAAAAGTCAAACCGGAAAAATTATCTCCGGATTAAAAATGGACCGAATCCGTCAATTGACAGTTTGAACCGGTTTAAAAATGTTATCGGTTAAAAAAATGCAACAAAAATTAAATAACAGTTATGAAAAAACATGGAAGCAAAGGCAATGATAAAACCATTTGCAAAAGAGGCTTTACTGAGCCGATCAGATGGTGTTACCATGGTCGGACACGACCAAGCTCCCAATAAGGTGTAGCTATGGTTCAAGTCAGCCAGGTCCCCAACTGAAACCGTGGCATTATGCCGATCAAGTGGCGTGGCAATGGTTCGGGTTCGACCAAGCCCCCAAGTGACTCTATGGCCTTAGGCCGATCAATAGGCGTGACTGGTTCAGACTTGACCATGTCCCCAAGTGATCTGGTGGCTGTCGCCTATCAAAAGGTGTTGCATTGGTTCGGACACGACAAAGCCCCCAAGTGATATCATAAAGCTTTTTGAAAAGCAAACTCACGGGGTAAACCGGAGGCCGCTTTAAGACAGAACAACTCCATGTAACCACGCATGATGTAACGGAACAGATACCCCGCTTTAGCTGAGGCTCCGGTTTATTACTTTATTCATAATATATACACTGTCACAATATGTACATGAGTAGAGCCGATGGCTCAGGTATAATAAGGCCGAAGATGAGCTATGTTCCACGGCCTATTGGTCTCCTCCTCCGATGTACGTGAGTCTTTATGCTCTTGAATATCAATCAGATAGTATGACCCGTTGTGCAGATTCTTGCTGACCACGAAAGGTCCCTCCCAAGGTGGGGATAACTTGTGCATACCAGTCTGGTCTTGGATGAGCCGAAGCACCAAATCTCCTTCTTGAAAAGTTACGGTTACGACCCGGCGACTATGGTAACGACGAAGATCCTGTTGGTAAATCGCCGAGCGGCGGGCAGCTGCTAAGTCACGCTCCTCATCCAACAGGTCCAAAGCGTCTTGCCGTGCCGTCGTTGTTCCGCTTCAACATAAGCTGCCACACGAGGTGAGTCATGACGGATGTCCTTTGGGGAGAACCGCCTCCGCTCCATAGACCATAAAAAGCGGTGTGTATCCTGTGGATCTGTTGGGCGTAGTGTTGATACTCCATAACACGGATGGTAGTTCTTCTACCCAACAACCCGGTGTCCTCTGCAAAGGGACCATAAGCCGGGCTTGATGCCTCTCAAGATCTCTTGATTAGCCCTTTCCGCTTGACCATTGGACCGTGGGTGGGCTACTGAAGAAACATCAAGCCGGATGTGTTCACGTTCGCAGAACTCTTTCATGGCACCTTTGGACAAATTGGTACCATTATCTGTGATGATACTGTGTGGAAAGCCAAACCGGAAAATCACCTTTTTGATAAACTGAACCGCCGTGGCCGCATCACACTTGCTAACGGACTCCGCTTCAACCCACTTGGTAAATTTGTCAACCGCCACCAAGAGGTGGGTCTTCTTGTCCTTGGACCATTTGAAAGGTCCGACCATATCCAGCCCCCAAGTCACAAACGGCCAACTAATTGGAATCATCCTCAATTCTTGAGCCGGCACATGAGCACGCCTTGAAAATTTCTGACAACCATCACATCGTCTAACTAGATCCTCCGCATCAGCATGAGCCGTCAACTAGTAGAAACCGTGACGAAACGCCTTAGCTACCAGAGACTTTGAACCGGCGTGGTGACCACAATCCCCTTCGTGGATTTCGCGTAAAATTTCACAGCCTTCCTCAGGGGACACACAACATTGAAACGCTACCGATACAATCGCAATGATGCAATCGCCATTGATAATGGTCATGGACTTGGATCGCGGACTATCTGCTGGCGAGTCTCATCCTCCGTAACTCGCCCGGTTCATGTACGCAAGATAAGGAACTGTCCAATCCGGTATGACATGCGGGGCTGCTACCAATCGCGCCTCCGGATCGAGAATAGCCAAATCCGCTTCACCAGGGAGCTTGATCGACGGGTTATGCAGAACATCCAAAAAGACGTTAGGCGGGACCGGTTTACGCTGAGAGCCCAGCCGGCTTAAAGCGTACGCCGCTTCGTTCTTCCGTCTATCCACGTGATCCACCTGATAACCCTTAAAGTGACCTGCAACAATTTCCACCTCACGACGATAGGCTGCCATGAGTGGATCCCAAGTGCCAGACACCTGTTGAGCCACCAGGCCCGAGTCACCGAAGCACTTAACCCGACTAAGATTCATCTCCTTTGCCATCCAAAGACCATGGAGCAAAGCTTCATAGTCAGCTGCATTGTTAGTACAAGGGAACATTAAGCGGAGAACGTAACAGAACTTGTCACCTCGTGGGGAAGTTAATACGACTCCAGCCCCCGAGCCCTCAATTGCCTCGGATCCATCAAAATGAATCGTCCAATAAGTGTGATCCGGCTTCTCTTCAGCGCCTGTAACTCCGTCCAATCATTGATGAAATCCACAAGTGCTTGAGATTTGATCGCCATTCGAGGCACATACTTCAATCCGCGCCCAAGCTCTATAGCCCACTTAGCAATCCGCCGATCGCTTCCTCGCTCAATTATATCACCCAAAGGAGTAGAGCTGACCACTGTGATCGGATGGCCCTGGAAGTATTGCTTAAGCTTCCGGCTCGCCATAAAAACTCCGTATACTAGCCTTTGCCAATGCGGGTACCGTTGCTTGGGTTCAATAAGCACTTCACTAATATAGTAAACCGGCCGCTGAACCGGATATTCCTTGCCTGCTTCTTTGCGCTCTACCACAATAGCCATGCTAACTGCACGAGCATTAGCCGCTACGTATAGTAACAACGGTTCTTTGTCGATTGGAGCTGCAAGAACGGGCGGATCGGCTTAATCGCCGCTTTAAGTCCTCAACGCTTCATCGGTAATTTGGACTCCAGACAAACTGATCTGTCTTTTTCAGCATATGGTACAAAGGGATGGCCTTCTCTCCGAGGCGGCTGATAAACCGGCTCAACGCGACAATCCGGCCTGCCAAACGCTGGACATCGTTAATACACTTCGGTTTAGCCAGGGAGGTAATAGCCGTAATCTTTTTCGGATTAGCTTCAATTCTCCTGTTGGACACGAGAAAACCCAATAACTTGCTCGCGGAACACCAAAAACACATTTGGCGGGTTGAGCATCATCTTGTAAACCCGTAGGTTGTCAAAGGTTTCCTTCAAATCGTCAATCAGTGTCTCTTTCTCCTTTGACTTGACCACAATGTCATCTACATAGGTGTGCACATTACGGCCGATCTGCTTGTGCAGGCAATTCTGTACACATCGTTGATAAGTTGCCTGGGCGCTTTTAAGCCGAAAGGGCATGGATACATAGCAGAAGGCTCCAAAGGGGGTGATAAACGCCGTTTTCTCCTGGTCCTTAACCGCCATTTTGATCTGATGATACCCAGAATATGCATCCAAAAAACTCAAACGTTCACAACCCGCAGTGGCATCAATAATCTGGTCAATGCGGGGAGGGCAAAAGGATCTCATTGGACAAGCTTTGTTAAGATCTGTGTAATCCACGCTTTGCGCCAAGTGTCGTTCTTCTTAAGGACCAGCACCGGATTAGCTAGCCACTCTGGATGGAAGACTTCAACGATAAAACCAGCCGCTAAGAGCCTGGCCACCTCTTCTCCAATAGCCTTGCGCCTCTCTTCATTAAACCGGCGGAGAAACTGCTTCACCGGTTTGTACTTGGGATCAACATTAAGAGTGTGCTCAGCGAGTTCCCTCGGTACACCTGGCATGCCAGAAGGCTTCCATGCAGAAATGTCCCGATTCTCACGGATGAACTCGATGAGCGCGCTTTCCTATTTCGGGTCCAAGTTAGCGCTGATAGTGAACTGCTTGGACGAATCGCCAGGCACGAAGTCAACAAGCTTAGTCTCAGCCGCCGATTTGAACTTTAAATCCGGATCATGCTCCGTAGTCGGCTTCTTCAAAGGGGTCATGTCCGCCGGATCAACCTTGTCCTTATAATATTTCAACTCCTCTGTAGCACAAACCGACTCTGCATAAGCCGCATCACCTTCCTCGCACTCCAAAGCAATCTTGCGGCTTCCATGAACCGTTATTGTCCCCTTGTGACCTGGCATCTTGAGCTGTAAATAGATATAACAAGGCCGTGCCATGAACTTGGCATAAGCCGGCCGCCCAAACAGGGCGTGGTATGGGCTCCGGATTTTCACCACCTCAAAGGTCAGTGTCTCTGATCGGGAATCATGATCATCCCCAAAAGCCACTTCCAGAGCTATCTTGCCAACAGGGTATGCAGACTTACCAGGTACCACACCATGGAACAGCGTATTAGACGGTTTTAAAATTTTGTCTGTTAGCCCCATACGGCGGAATGTCTCATAGTACAGGATATTAATACTGCTCTCTCCATCCATGAACACTTTGATAAACTTATAACCTCCCACCTGAGGGGCTACCACCAATGCCAGCTGGCCCGGATTGTCAACCCGAAGAGGGTGATCCTCCCTGCTCCACACGATTGGCTGTTCCGACCAGCGTAAATAACGTGGTACGGCCGGTTCAATGTAATTCACCGCTCGCTTGTGAAGTTTCTGGTCTCGCTTATCCAAGCTAGTTGTGAAAACGTGATATTGGCCATTGTTCAACTGTTTCGGATGGCTCTGATAACCCGACTGCTGCTGCTGCTGCTGGTTGTAACCACCTTGGTTATTCTGACTATTCTGATTGTTCTGTCCGCCCGGATTACCATTAAATCCTGAACCGGAATTTCCTCCACCGTAACCCGGCCCGGATCCTGAACCGCCGCCACAGCCGTGATCATACCGGAAAGCATTCTCTTGAACTCCTGCATAATGTAGCAATCCTTCCAGAGGTGGTTTGCTGGCGTCTCCTTCGTCCCATGCTTCGGACAGGGTTGATTCAATAGATAGTTCAAGCGGTCCGGATTGGGATTAGGCGCTCCACTTTGATTCGGCTGTTTACCCTTGCGCTGGCCCTTGTCCTGTCGGCGTTGGTATTAGCTACAAAGGCCATGTTGCCATCCGCTTTACGCTTGCCATTACCGGCCGAGTGATGTTCTTTGGCCCTTGGAGTTGTTGTTCTTCCTTCCCTTCCATGTCTTGTCATCGTCAGACTCGGGATCCTTGGTACTATCAGAATCAGCATACTTCACTAAAGCGCCCATGAGAGTTCCCATGTCATTACAAAATCGCTTCATGCACCCCAACTTTAACTTCAGAGGCTGAAACCGGCAGTTGCCCTCCAGGGTTAAGATCATGAGTCGGCGTTGATCCGGTCGATGAGTGCAAGATTTCAAACGCGGCGTACCCAATGGGTTGTTGACTCCCCTTCCTCGGACAAAAGCCGCCAAATCCACTACGGACATGGGCTGCTTATGGTATCTTTGAAATTCTGGATAAACCGGGTTCGCAACTGGGCCCATGAACTGATATAATTGGGCGGCAAGCTCTTTAACCAAGTACGGGTTGTCCCTTCAAGCATCATGGTAAAATACTTTGCACACACGGCCTCATCCACATCTAGCATCTCCATGGCCATCTCATAGCTCTCTATCCATGCTTCTGGAGGTAAATCAGCAGTGTAATTCGGCACCTTGCGCGGACCCTTGAAGTCTTTGGGCAAGCGCACGTTGCGTAAAGCGGGGATCAAACAGGGCACCCCCAAGCTAGAAGCGACCCCTGGCTCGACTGAGGTGGTGGGGCGAACCGGCGTAAGCGGACGCGCCTCGTTCTGTGCCACTAACTCGGCCTCCCTTCGTGCCCGGGCCCGGTCCACCACTTCCTGAGCATCGCGAATACCGCCTGCCGGGTTATGGCCATGGGCCGCTTCACGGTGTCGTGCGTTGCTCGATATAGCCGGTTCATCCATACGCCTGCTGTAGCTCCTGCTCGGACGTGGGGTGGAATGAATCCGGTCACGGTTGTACGAGTATGATTCCTGCTGGATCAAAGCGGTTCGAAGAAGCTCCTTAACCCGGCGTGTCTCTACTGCCTGCGGAGAATCTCCTTCAATCGGGATGGCCTCCAATCGTGAAGCGGCAGCGACAAGATTGTCCATAGGATTAGAATAATGACCCGGAGGTGTCTGGACCGGTGGAGGCATCATGTTGTTCTGCCGAGGGGGTTCCATGAGGCGGGGTTGGATCGGCGCGCCTGGCCCTGGCGCCTCAGCCCGGTTTACCTCTGGCGGATTACTGGTTCCATACAGGGTGTGAAAGAGGTTTCTAGCGTCGAAAACCGAAGGCAAGCGGGACCTGTGTTTCCGTTTAAGACCTCATGCGACGCGTTACGGTCCAACATAAGCTTATAGGCACAGGCATCTAAAGCGGCCCGCTCTGCGACCATCCTATCGTTCTCGGCTGCCAGTCTGCTTTGGCTGCGCGATCTGCTCTCTCACCTTTGCAACTTCTGCGTTGTGGGCATCTTGATCCGCCGGATTGGCCTCTCGCCATAAGCACGGCTAGTCGTCGAACAGGTCAGATAAAACTTGAGCCGGCGGGTGCACAGGACCTCCTGCCCCGGTTTCTGCCGCCGCTGATGGTCCGGAGAGCATCGCCGCCGCAGTCGAAGAGTGAAGCGCCGCTTGTGTACCGGCCATAAATATTCCAACCCAGTTGGGCTGATCGGAGGGGTCCGGAATACTATCGCCATCGGAACAGCCCCTCATCTGGTCGTCTTGCAACTGGTACAACGATTCGGTTTCTCCGGTCGAGGACTCGTCACCGGAATAGACGACGGTCTCGCTACCATATCCCGATTCGTCCTCATGGTTTCCTCCGTGGATGACTCCCACGAAGGCGCGCTTCACGGCCGGTTTAACCTGGGCAGATCTCGTACGCTGAGCCGTCTCGACGAGGTCGGTGCAGATGTCCGGCTCAGGCCCTGGCTCACCAATCTTGCCGATGAAAACGTGTATGCCACCAAAGGGGACCCGGTATCCGTACTCGATTGAGCTGGCCTCGGGGCCCCATCCTGCGTCGTCGATGTAGAGCTTGCCGCGGCGACTCTTGGTCATCCGGCCCACGGCATAGCCTTCGAGTCCTTCGAACTTGCCCTCCAAGATCATCAAACCCTCGTGCGATAGCCCCACGGTGGGCGCCAACTGTCGTGGTTTTGTCATGGCAGATGTCCTCGTGAAAGGACTTAGTCGTGGAGCCATCACTACGGGTTAACTTGAAGGGGTTAAAGCGGACGCAAAGACACAAGAGTTTATACTAGTTCGGCCCCTTCGATGAAGGTAAAAGCCTACGTCTAGTTGTGATGGGATTGATGTGGTTTCGATGGCTAGGGAGCAAATAAGCTTCGCCTAGACCTTGAGGTGTTGTTGTCTGTCTTGAACCGCCGCCGGGTCGTCCCTTTATATACACAGGTTGACGCCCGGCCGGTCTACAGAGCCCCGAGACGACCTATACAAAGTGTCCGGCTCGGTCTCTCCTTTCTAACTTATATTACAAGTTTACATAATCATGGCGGTTTACCACTACGGGCCCTAATCCGCCTTTGGGTTGTGGGCTTCTAAGCTTTACTAGTTGAACGCCATCTTCAAGACCTTCATGGGCTTCAGCACAGTCTAAGGTGAACCGGGCCCTCCTGGCCGGTTTATACTTAGTAACTATATCCTCAACAGTCTCACCGAGTTTGTGTAATCGGTCTCACCGAGATTACGTTATGCCCTAACCCTAACCATATCGGTCCTACCGAGTTGCTTGTCAGTCCCACCGAAAACCCTAACGGTCATAGGTTTACTAATTCGGTCTGACCGAGTTTGATGATTCGGTCCCACCGAGTTTGGTAAATTGTGTGTAACGGTTAGATTTTATGTGGAGGCTATATATACCCCTCCACCTCCTCTTCATTCGTGGAGAGAGCCATCAGAACAAACCTACACTTCCAACTTACCAGTTATGAGAGAGAACCACCTACTCATGTGTTGAGGCCAAGATATTCCATTCCAACCATATGAATCTTGATCTCTAGCCTTCCCCAAGTTGCTTTCCACTCAAATCTTCTTTCCACCAGATCCAAATCCTATGAGAGAGAGTTGAGTGTTGGGGAGACTATCATTTGAAGCGCAAGAGCAAGGAGTTCATCATCAACACACCATTTGTTACTTCTTGGAGAGTGGTGTCTCCCAGATTGGCTAGGTGTCACTTGGGAGCCTCCGACAAGATTGTGGAGTTGAACCAAGGAGTTTGTAAGGGCAAGGAGATCGCCTACTTCGTGAAGATCTACCGCTAGTGAGGCAAGTCCTTCGTGGCGGCGGCCATGGTGGGATAGACAAGGTTGCTTCTTCGTGGACCCTTCGTGGGTGGAGCCCTCCGTGGACTCGCGCAACCGTTACCCTACGTGGGTTGAAGTCTCCATCAACGTGGAAGTACGATAGCACCACCTATCGGAACCACGACAAAAACATCCGTGTCTCCAATTGCATTTGAATCCTCCAAACCCTTCCCTTTACTTTCTTGCAAGTTGCATGCTTTATTTTCCGCTGCCTATATACTCTTTGCATGCTTGCTTGAATTGCGTGATGATTGCTTGAATTGTTCAAAGATAGCTAAAATCTGCCAAAGTCTAAAATTGGGAAAACGCATAGCTTTTAATTGGTCAAGTAGTCTAATCACCCCCCCTCTAGACATACTTCAAGGTCCTACAATGGGCCTCAGGCCAACTCGAACGCACGACCCTATCCCATCCGTCCTAGTCCGTTTGGGGTAGAACAGACGAATAGCGCGGCCTAACGCGCAGCTCCAAACGGAGAAATGTCCGGTTTTCGTCCGTTTTTGCCTCGTTCCTGGCCCAAACATGCGCCGTGTTTGGGGTGAAACGGGCATCGCGCGGACGGGCGGTACGCACGCGCTTGTCTTCCCCGTGGCCCACCTGTTAGGGAAACTAGCGCTTCACTCACCTCCAACGCCTCCACCCGCCCTCCCCGCCACATCCCGCCGCCCGCACCGCCACTATTTTCCGGCCTCCTCCTCAGTGCTAAGCCCCCGTCCGTACATACCAAACCACGTGTCGCCTTGGCTGCCACCACGCTCGTGCTTTCGTAGGAGTTTTGACCGTCGTTTGGATGAGTTTTTTCCGTCACCGTCGTATCCAGTGCCAGTGGGTATACGACCACCGGCGATGCCTGTGGACCATGGCAGCTTCCTTCCGGTGCTCTAGAGCAACATGTATCTGACCGCCAAACGCCCCTGCTGCATCGAGGTGATCTTCGCGGCCTCTTTGCCACCACGACCGCAAGGTGCTTGACACTTTGCCCACAAAGGTATGGACAGTGGAGATGAATTTTTCTTGAACCACTTCATTTATTCATCGGATGATTCGTCCTTGGATGACGAAGATTTTGTGGTGGATGCACTGGTCGTTCAAGACCACATTGAATGGCAGTGGCCTCGGTACAGGGGTCAGTCCCTGGCTGTGCTCCCAACCTGAACCTCAATAGAGAGAGAGGCCACACCCTGCTCTATGCCGATTACTTTGAGAATACCGCGCTCTTCAAACCGAAGAAATTTCGTCGCCGTTTTCGTATGACAAGGCATGTGTTCAATCGTATCCGAGAGGGAGTGGTTGCTCATGACCCATTCTTTGAGTGCAAAACGGATGCCCTTGGCAAGCTTGGATTCTCATCTTATCAGAAAGGCGACTGATACGCGCCGGTGCACCCGCGCAAACGGTTCGGCCGGTCGCATCTGGCACGTCAGTTTGTCTTTTTGCCCACCGTCAGATTAGCTTTTGCATCGTTTTTCTTTTCTCAATAAAATCGTATCTATCTATTCGCCTGGGACACCAGTCCCGCCTTTGAAGCATCACCAGCTTGCCGTCCCGCCTTTGAAGCATCACCAGCTCGCCGCCGGTCTCAGTCCTCGCTGCACCGCCATGCCGTCGGCTGCAACTTTTTTCTCATGCCCATTGAGGCTTTTTCATGGTTGAAGCTTTTTCACAAAACAGTTGAAGCATTTTTCGTCGACGGTTCCAGCTTTCACGGTTGCGTGGTGGCTGGACCCCAAATTCCGCCGCCATCGATTGAAGCTTCCTAGGACGTTGGTTGTAGATTTTTTTTAATGTTTTGCAACTCCCTCCATGCCATTCACAGCCTCCTTCCACTCTCGGTCTCTCTATGAGTGGTTCCAGCAAAAAAATCACAAATGGGGAAGTAGCAAAAACAAAGATGGTGGTATAAAAATTCAAACACCGTTGTAGCAAAACTTGGAGTGGTTCCAGCAAAATAAGATGGATCCAGGAAAAAAAAACGGGGTAGTAGCAAAAACTAAGACGGAGATAGGAAAAATCAAAGACCATGGTAACAAAAAGTTAGAGTGCTTCCAGCAAAAAAATGGATCTAATTAAGCAAAAAATATCAAAAGACGGACTGCCAACGGTGATAGTAAAAAACAAAACAATGGTAGCAAATTTTGGGACTGGTTGCAGCAAAACAATCACTCAAAAAATGTGGATCCTAGCAAAAAATGTGGATCCTGGTCGCACCAAATTCAGGCGCCCATGGTAGCTTTCCCGGTGCTGGTTGCAGCAAATCGCAGCACCGGTGGCCACCACCTCCACCGCCGTTTGCAAAACATCGAACCTCGCCGAGGGGGCGGACAAGGAGATGGACGGCCATGGCTTCCCCGGGTTGGATCAGCCCCTGAGTACTCCTCGCATCAGAAAGGAGTGGCTGAGTGGACAAGCAAAGGCCCGTCTCGATCTAATCTAGATGCAAAAAAGGGAGGCGGGGAACGGAGGTGATTTCTCCAGCGATTTGGCCGCTCGTGCTGGAGGTAGGGGATGGGGAGCGGTGCTGAAGGTAGGGGATGAGTGGACGAGCAGAAAGATAAGAAGATCGAGAGGGGTCGAGAGGGATGGGAAGCGGTGGTGGGCCAGGAGGCTGCGGCAGCCACGTGGCCATGTGGGCTATCAGGCGTCGTTTGATCCAGCAAAATCGTGTGACTCGCACTCGACCGGCTGAGCGTTCGGCCGATGTCGGTGTCAAAACCGGCGGATCTCGGGTAGGGGGTCCCGAACTGTGCGTCTAGGCGGATGGTAACAGGAGACAAGGGACACGATGTTTTTACCCAGGTTTGGGCCCTCTCGATGGAGGTAAAACCCTACTCTGCTTGATTAATATTGATGATATGGGTAGTACAAGAGTAGATCTACCACGAGATCGGAGAGGCTAAAACCCTAGAAGCTAGCCTATGGTATGATTGTTGTTCGTCCTACGGACTAAAACCCTCCGGTTTATATAGACACCGGAGAGGGCTAGGGTTACACAGAGTCGGTTACAATGGGAGGAGATCTACATATCTGTATCGCCAAGCTTGCCTTCCACGCCAAGAAAAGTCCCATCCGGACACGAGACGAAGTCTTCAATCTTGTATCTTCATAGTCCAGGAGTCCGGCCAAAGGTTATAGTCCGGCTATCCGGACACCCCCTAATCCAGGACTCCCTCAGTAGCCCCTGAACCAGGCTTCAATGACGATAAGTCCGGCGCGTAGGTTGTCTTCGACATTGCAAGGCGGGTTCTTCTCCAAATTCCGTGTACCTGTTGAATAGTGTCCGGCTTCTCATGAATATTGCGCTCCTTGGCTTCCACGCCCAATAATGGCCATCTTTCACGTGTCAGACGGATGCGAAAAGCCAGGGTGTTTTTACATTTACCCCCCTAGCTGTGTAAATGAGCTGCCTTTTAAAGAGACGAGGATCTAGATCCAAATCACACCATCTTCCCTTCGCGAGCATTCATCGGAGCGCATCCGACTGAGATCCATACCATCATGGCGGTCGACGCAGCTCCTCCTCTCGCCCTCCAGCCCTCGGCACTGGAGATTGGGAGAGATGCTCATCCCGCCTGCAATGAGCTAGTGACGCTCCAAGCCAAGGGGTTTCTCCCCCCAGCCTACATGGTCCCGGTTCGAGCCGGGCTTGGCACCTATAATGGTGGAGAGCAAGCGGAGAGCGTCCCCAATCTCTCCAAAGGAGAGCGGGTCTGCCTTGTCCCTTATTTGATAAGAGGGCTCGGATTTCCAATTCATCAGATTGTCCGGGGACTCCTGGAGTTCTACGGCCTCCAGTTGCACAACCTTACGCCTGCCTCCATATTGCATATTGCGGGCTTCGTAGCCCTTTGCGAGCTGTTTTTGGGCATCGAGGCTCATTTCATGCTGTGGAAGAAGTTGTTCTGCCTTGTGCCCCGTTCTCAGAAGGGGTCAATATATCAAGTGGGCGGAGCCGAAGTATGGCGCATCGCCGGGACCGGATATCTATCCGGAACCCCAAAGAAGGCGTCCGAAGACTGACCTTCAGAATGATTTTACATAGAAGATGTCCCCCTGCCAGATCTTGTTTGGATCGGCCTCCCCGAGTTTGATAATGCTCCCTTGAAGAAGCGCCTGAGCTGGCATCCACGGAGCCCTCAGAAGGAAAATGACAAGGACGTTCTTTATCTGATGAGCCGGATAAGGCTGTTAGCTCATTCCGGACTGACCATGGTCGAGGTCATGGCCACATGCATTATGCGGGGGGTGCAGCCACTTCAGTATAGAGGCCACCCATGTGGGATTTCAACGGGGAGGATGATGCCACCCGCTGCAGCCGTAAGGGGCCGGAATCGGTTGCCGCTCTGACGAAGATCTTGTCCGCATTGTACAAGGGAGAAGAGGAGGAATTCCTCCACGTCAATTCTCGTATGGATTTTCTATGTACAATCCTCCAAGCTGGGTAAGCGGACACTTCTTTTGCCCATCCGTTCCATATTCCCATAGTCAAGTACCTTATCTTGTGATTTCGACGTAGGAATTGGCGCCGGTCGTAAAGGATATAAACAACCCTCCTCCAAAGACACCGAGGATCCGGAACGGTCCCTCGATCCGGCCTCCCAAGAGGATCCGGACATATCCATGGAGCTGATCGATGGGGTATTTTACCAACTGAGCATCGACAATGCCTTGGTGGCTATTATAGCCGATTATCCTGGACTGCTCCCCACCTCACAAGTAATCGAGACCGAAGTCCTAATACTTCGAAGATGATCCATCTGTGCTTATTTTTTATCACCGTATACCAATGGTGTTTCGCAGGGGAGGATCTCGAGGCGGAATGCCGAGCTGCGACTAGCCAACAAGGGACCGCGAGGGCGGTAGGCTAAAGAGACACGCAGTCCGGGTTGAGGCACCGCGCAGCAAGAAGGCGCACTGCCTTATTCCAAGGTATTATCCTTACGATGCATACTAACGCCCGTGCTCTCCTTTTCTTAGGAAAAAGAGGGCTCGCCGGACTATATCCGGAGAGATTGCCAATCGCGCCTCCACCAGCCAGGCTCCAAAGCCAGGTCCAGAAGCAGAGTTGAACACGAGGCGTGCGTCGAACGCTCCTCCGACAGAGGATGCGGACAGACTGTCCGCCACCAATTCCGAGGTTTAGAGTGCCATGAATCACAGGCGTTGTCGGACAGTTCTTCGCAACGCTTGTTTCTCCCAAGAGGCATTGGACGCCTTCAATTCGGGAGATGCGTACCTTCGTGCCGCTCAAAATGGTCTAGCCAGAGCCATGGAGCAGTATGTGAAAGACATACAGGTAAGAAAATTTGATGGTTATATATGTCAGTAGCCCCCGAGACTTGAAACAGTTAGAATAACTGAATTAAGGAACATATGTTATCTGAGGATCTTCTGAGAAAAGAATACCCAACTGTCCCGGAGCTGGAAGAGTGCAAAGCCCAACTAGAGGCCGCACTATTTGTGACAGGGAGGCCAAGGAGACCCCTCTAGTAATATATGCTTGAAAGATAAGTATGTTGTGAAGTGCGGCGTGTGTACCGTCGACAATAACATTGCAGATGGCGCCGGAGTAGATCCGGACAAGCAACAACTCTTGTGCCGGTTAAAGGCTGGCGAGAACGTGCTTACGAAGGTGAGGCAAGAGAAGAATAATCTCCAAGATGCCAACACCCAGTTGGGCAAGGAACTAAAGGATGTTCGTGCCCAGCTGTCGGACTCCGTGAAGGAGAATCGGCGGCTTCGGCGCGGCATGTTTAGTAAGTGCTTGAACGAACTTTGAAAAAGAGTTCGGCAAGGAAGTCGACTAACAGAGTTATGTCTGTAGGTATGCTAACAGATCGTCCTGCAGAGGAAATGCCCGGTTCTATGGGTGACCTTCTTCCGAGCTCTTACAACTGCACGAACGAGTTCGGCGGTGATGAAAGGCGTCGCCTGTGCCTTGTGGCTATCTGTCTCCATGCAGAAGGCCTTGGAGAGCTTGCAGAGAGGCTTAAGGAGCGGCGGGCGCTTCCGATTATGGAAGATATCGGCCTGCCGTCGAGGCGCCCGAGGAGGCTGGGCTATGGTGAAGACGCGGCACGAAGGTGACCCAAACCACATGGCTGAGGTCGGACCTGTGGGGCCGATGGGAAGAAAGATCCTTGTGAGCTTAGTGTGCGGCCAAGTAGAGTTGGCATAAATATTCCCAACAGGACTGTAAACTAGACAGCCTGTTGGATGGTATTGAAGAGGAATATGCCCAGTCAAATTGACTATGTAATTTAAGATGACATGTAAAATGCCTTCTAGCCGGATTGTAGATCGTTTGTCATGGCGGACCTTTTCGCTTCAACCTCGGGACCCGATAGTCCGGAGTGTGTCCGAATACCCTCTCGGTTATGTAAGAACCGGGGCATGCATGGAGACCAAAGCGTAGGGGTCATTAGTGCTTGAAATGCACAAGTGCCCAACTAGTTATGTTATATTACATGGTTAGTAAGAAACATCTTCCAGGAGAATAGTTCCATTAGGGGTTCCTTTCCTGGGAGGCATGCCCTAAAGTGCATGTCAGACTCTGAAAAAGCAGAAAAGCATCTGGGGACAGATAAATAAACAAGTGAGAAATCATCTTTAGTTCACCGACCGAATATTCCCTTAAGAATGCTAGCTTTCGGCTTCACCCAGTCTGAGGTACACATCCGGCTGACCCGACAGTAACAATCGCAGAGGTGCTCCCTTTACCGCCTAGCCGAACAATCGGGAACGTAGGGATAAGCACAGGAGCCAGGCAATCCAGCTTGGACAAAACTTAAATCATATCGATGCATATAATGGTGAATAAAAGGTACATGCGGAAGTGTGACACATGTGTTGGGCATGAAGCCCGTATAAATAAGCTTCTGTTAAAGAAGCCCCGAGTATATAATGTGCGGATAGCGCGTCGGTTAATGTCTTGCGAACAAAGGCGTGAACGAGCCCTTAAGGCTGTAAGGGAAAGGGATGGAGAAGGAGAGAAATATAAGACAACTAATGTGTAAAAAATATATAGAGGAAGGAGACGAACACAGAGTCCGACGCTAGGCGTAGAATCTTCGGAGACGGGCTGCGTTCCATGGGTTTGGCTCGGGTCGGTTATCCGATGCATCTCGCAGACGGTACGCTCCACCAGTCAGGACTTGGTCAATAATAAAGGGACCTTCCCATTTGGGCTTGAGTTTGTCCTTTTTCTTGTCCGTGGCGTAGAACTAACTTCGCCAACATTGTAAGTTTTGGCCCGTACTTCTGTGCTTTGATATCTTCGAGCCTGCTGTTGATAGAATGCGGAACGGGCTTTTGCCACGTCACGCTCCTCCTCCAAGGCGTCCAAACTGTCCTGCGGATCGAGTTCGGCTTCTCTTTCTTCGTACATGCGCACGCGAGGTGAGTCATGGATTATGTCGCAGGGCAGAACCGCCTCTGCGCCGTATACCATAAAGAATGGTGTGTATCCGGTGGTGCGATTTGTCGTGGTCCGCAGCCTCCAGAGTACGGAGTCGAGCTCCTCTACCCAATGCGTGTTGGATTCCTTGAGGGAACGCACTAATATGGGTTTGATGCCGCTCATGATTAGACCATTTGCTCGCTCGACCTGACCGTTAGTTTGTGGGTGATAGACTGAAGCATAGTCGAGCTTGATGCCCATGTTTTTCACGAGTTTGACCTCGTCGGCCGTAAAGTTCGTGCCGTTATCGGTGATGATGCTGTGGGGACGCCGTAACGGTGTACGACCCACGATATGAAGTCTATCACGGTCCGGATTCGCCGTCTTAACGAGCTTGGCCTCTATCCATTTGGTGAATTTATCCACCATGACCGTGAGGTATTTTTGCTTGTGGGTTCCTCCTTTAAGGGGTCCAACCATGTCAAGCCCCGGACCACGAAGGGCGGTGATGGGTATAGTTTGGAGGGCGGTGGGTGGCATATGGCTTTGGTTAGCAAAGAGGCGGCAACCGACGCATCGTTGGACTAAGTCCTCGAGCATCTGCCGGGCCGTCGGCCAGTAAAATCTTGTACGGAAGGCCTTGCTTACAAGGGCCCGGGCTGCGACGTGGTGCCCGCCGAGTCCGGCATGAATTTCATCCAGAAGATTCCGCCCTTCCTCTTCGGAGATACACCTTTGAAGGACTCCGGTGGTGCTTTTCTTATAAAGCTCTCCCTCATGGACTTAATAGGCTTTAGATCGCCGCACTATGCAGCGTGCCTCGTTTTGGTCCTCGGGAAGTTCCTTCTTGGTTAGGTAGGCTAGGAATGGTTCTGTCCACGGGGCAATGACTGCCATTATTACGTGGGCTGAAGATGTTACTTCGTTGGCAGAGCCTCCCGTTGTGTCAGAATGTTCGGTGTCGGGCAGTGCGGTTGGGTCCGGGCTGTTATTTCCGGACTCCCCTTCCCATAATACGGATGGCTTGAACAACCTCTCTAAGAATATATTGGGGGGGGGGGACGGCATCGCGCTTTGCGCCAATGCATGCCAAGACATCTGCTACCTGATTGTTTTCCCGAGCTATATGGTGAAATTCGAGCCCTTCGAACCGAGCTGACATTTTTAGGACGGTGTTGCGATAAGCTGCCATTTTCGGATCCTTGGCATCAAAGTCTCCATTTATTTCGGATATCGTGAGGTTCGAATCCCCGCGCACCTTTAGGCGTTGAATGCCCATGGAGACTGCCATCCGGAGACCATGTAGAAGGGCCTCGTATTCGGCTGCGTTGTTGGAGTCCGTATACATTATCTGGAGTACGTATTGAACTGTGTCTCTGGTTGGGGACGTCAGAACGACGCCAGCCCCTAGGCCAGCCAACATTTTGGAGCCGTCGAAGTGCATGATCCAGTTGGAATATGTGTCGTACTCTTTAGGGAGTTCGGCTTCAGTCCATTCCGCGACGAAGTCGGCCAAAACTTGCGACTTAATAGCTCGCCATGGCTTATAGGTTATGTCGAACGGGAGGAGCTTGAGCCATCCCTCCAGTACGGTTCCATGCCCTATAGAGGGTTTTTGCTTTTTGGTGTTTAACCCAGGTGCCTGGCGATAATGCACCCTTTTATTTCGGATTTGAGGGTTGTATTCAGGGCGGATTGTCCCAAAATTTTATTTCGGTTTTCGGTAGCTTTCCATCGCACAAGTACTTTCGTACTATGGACGCCAAGTCAGTAGCGTGTAATTTCACGACGACTTATGGCGTTGAGGATTCCGTTGTCCGTGCAATTATTGCAGAAGAATGAAATCGCATCCTCCTCGCGGCAGTCCTTTATCATGTTCATGACCGGGAGGAATCTGGCCCAGTAATGGTGTACTATTTCTACGGGCTCTTGCCGAATTTAGGATAGATCGCTTATGTTTGGGTAGGCGGGTGGAATTAAATCCGGAACCTCATCCAATCTGAGACTCAGGGGCCAAGGGGTTTCCGAACTCGGAAGCTTGGGTTCTTGGATGTTGTTCAATGAATCTAGCCTGCTGCCTGACTTTAGGTTCAGGGCTTGAGTGACGTCCTCCCCTCCATGGTATCCGGCTTGGAGGGATCAGGAATCCGGACATAACTAGTCCTTAAGATAGATGAAGACTTGCCGCATTGTTCCTCCACCACTGCAACATGATGGGTGACACAGGAGAGTTAATCTCTCTCGGATCGGGTTTAGGCCCAATCTGATCGTGATACATGGCGACTCCCGAGCGGCGATGCGATCCAAGAGCTCGTTTAAGGAAGAGAGCTCCATCGGATCCAACCGCTCGGCGAGTTCGAGTTGACGTGAAGATTGCTTTCGATGACCGAGAAGTCACCATCGGTAGCGGCGAACAGCGGCGGTCATAATAAAACCGCCTAACCCGAGAGTTTGGCCGATAGCCAAAGCTCCTTTAGCAACAGTGCCGTCGTTAAAGACGGGATGACGCATCCTTCCTGATGGCGACGACACAGAGAAACTCTCAATGGAAGCACCAATGTCGGTGTCAAAACCGGCGGATCTCGGGTAGGGGGTCCTGAACTGTGCGTCTAGGCGGATGGTAACAGGAGACAAGGGACACAATGTTTTTACCTGTGTTGGGCCCTCTCGATGGAGGTAAAACCCTACTCCGCTTGATTAATATTGATGATATGGGTAGTACAAGAGTAGATCTACCACGAGATCGAGAGGCTAAACCCTAGAAGCTAGCCTATGGTATGATTGTTGTTCGTCCTATGGACTAAAACCCTCCGGTTTATATAGACACTGGAGAGGGCTAGGGTTACACAGAGTCGGTTACAATGGGAGGAGATCTACATATCCGTATCGCCAAGCTTGCCTTCCACGCCAAGGAAAGTCCCATCCGGACACGGGACGAAGTCTTCAATCTTGTATTTTCATAGTCCAGGAGTCCGGCCGAAGGTTATAGTCCGGCTATCCGGACACCCCCTAATCCAGGACTCCCTCAGCCGGCCTGCCGGACGTAAACATTTCCCTATCAGAAATGCACCGCGGCCATCTGCATGCTTGCATATGGAATTCCACGCGATCTGGTGAATGAGTACGTGCACATGAGTGAGTCCACATGTCTGCCGTCAATGTACAACTTCTGCAAGGCCGTGGTGGCAGTGTTTGGCCCTGAGTACTTGAGGCAGCCAAATGCCGCTAATACAGAAAGGTTGTTGGCGACCAACGCAGCTAGAGGCTTTCCAGGCATGCTTGGCAGCATAGATTGTATGCACTGGGAGTGGAAGAACTGTCCATTTGCTTGGCAGGGCCAGTACAAGGGGCATGTTAAAGCCTGCACTGTCATATTAGAAGCGGTGACTTCGCAAGATCTTTGGATATGGCATTCTTTCTTCGGCATGGCAGGTTCTCACAATGATACCAACGTGCTGCAGCGTTCTCCAGTCTTCGCAAGGCTTGCGGAAGGCCATTCCCACCTGTCAACTTTGAGATCAACGACCACCAGTAGAACAAGGGATACTACCTAGCTGATGGTATATATCCTCAGTGGTCAACTTTTGTGAAAACAATCTCGAACCTCCAAGGTGAGAAGAGAAAGAGACTTGCCCAAACCGTCACTCCATACCCAAACCACTAAATTTGTATAATTTCGCATAACGTAGACAAATACAACACATTACGTTCATACGACCAAACATTATAGAACCAAACATAGGAAGCTCAATAAACTTGATATATCCGCAAAAAGTAAAACTTGATATACTCTACGACTAGATACAAGTTGATAAGGATAAATCTCACCCCCTTCCTTGTCGGACCCTTCCACATTTCATGAGCGGCGGTAGGAGGCGCCGAAGTTGCCATACATGTCCATTTGTGAGCCATTCGGACTCCCCGATGCCGAGCCACAATGCTTTTGTATTTTGGCAGCGGTGACTGCGATAATCTGTCTCGGCCGTGGTCAAGGACTGGTGGATGACACTGAGGGCGAGCTCATCCTGAGAGCCGGAGGGTAGGGAAACCAACGTAGATCTGCAGTGCCCGTGAATGGACTGGCTAGATCCACAAACAAAACCGCACTTCCTAGGCCTCCGACTCAAGGAGCCACACCCGTAGGCTCGGAGGTGCTTCGTCTTTAGGTGTTTTTTAGGTTGTGTTGGTGTTGTGTCTGAAGGAAATATGCCCTAGAGGCAATAATAAAGTTATTATTTATTTCCTTATATCATGATAAATGTTTATTATTCATGCTAGAATTGTATTAACAGGAAACGTAATACATGTGTGAATATATAGACAAACAGAGTGTCACTAGTATGCCTCTACTTGACTAGCTTGTTAATCAAAGATGGTTATGTTTCCTAACCATAGACAAAAGAGTTGTTATTTGATTAACAAGGTCACATCATTAGTTGAATGATCTGATTGACATGACCCATTCCATTAGCTTAGCACCCGATCGTTTAGTATGTTGCTATTGCTTTTATCCATGACTTATACATGTTCCTATAACTATGAGATTATGCAACCCCGTTTACGGAGGAACACTTTGGTACTACCAAACGTCCACAACGTAATCGGGTGATTATAAAGGAGTACTACAGGTGTCTCCAAAGGCAGATGTTGGGTTGGCGTATTCCGAGATTAGGATTTGTCACTCCGATTGTCGGAGAGGTATCTCTGGGCCCTCTCGGTAATGCACATCACTAAGCCTTGCAAGCATTACAACTAATGAGTTAGCTGTGAGATGATGTATTACGGAACGAGTAAAGAGACTTGCCGATGCTTGAGATTGAACTAGGTATTGGATACCGACGATCGAATCTCGGGCAAGTAACATACCGATGACAAAGGGAACAACGTATGTTGTTATGCGGTGCGACCGATAAAGATCTTCGTAGAATATGTAGGAGCCAATATGGGCATCCAGGTTCCGCTATTGGTTATTGACCGAGAATAGTTCTAGGTCATGTCTACATAGTTCTCGAACCCGTAGGGTCCGCACGCTTAAGGTTTCGATGGCGGTTATATTATGAGTTTATGAGTTTTGATGTACCGAAGGAGTTCGGAGTCCCAGATGAGATCGGGGACATGACGAGAGTCTCGAAATGGTCGAGGCGTAAAGATCGATATATTGGACGACTATATTCGGAGTTCGGAAAGGTTCCGAGTCATTCGGGTATTTTTCGAGTACCGGAGAGTTACGGGAATTCGCCGGGAGAAGTATTGGGCCTTATTGAGCCTCAAGGGAAAGAGAGAGGATGCCTAGGGCAGGCTGCGCCCCCTTTGCCCTAGTCCGAATTGGGCTAAGGGAGGGCCGCACCCCTCCTTCCTTCCCTTCTCTTTTCCTCTTCCTAGTCTCCTACTCCTAATACATGGAAGGATCCCTAGTTGGACTAGGAAAGGGGAATCCTACTCCCGGTGGGAGTAGGACTCCCCTATGGCGCCTCCTCCTAGGCCAGCCTCCTCCTCCCTCCCTCCTTTATATACGGGGCAGGGGCACCCCATGGACACACAAGTTGATCCTTGAGATCGTTCCTTAGCCGTGTGCGGTGCCCCCTCCACCATATTCCACCTCGGTCATATCGTAGCGGTGCTTAGGCGAAGCCTGCGTCGGTGAAACATCAAGATCGTCCTGCCTTGCGTCGTCTTGTGAACTCCCACTCCCCGGAGCTTTGCTGGATCGGAGCCCAGGAGCGTCATCGAGCTGAACGTGTGCCAAGAACTCGGAGGCGCCGGAGTAACGGCGCTGGGATCGGCTGGATCGCGAGGAGAACGTACGACTACATCCTCTACGTTGTGATCGACTCGGAGGTGCCGGAGTAACGGCGCTGGGATCGGCAGGATCGCGAGGAGAACGTACGACTACTTCCTCTATGTTGTGATCGCTTCCGCTTTGGTCTACAAGGGTACGTAGACAACACTCTCCCCTCTCGTTGCTATGCCATCACCATGGTCCTGTGTGTGTGCGTAGGAATTTTTTTGAAATTACTACGTTCCCCAACAGTGGCATCCGAGCCTGGTTTTATGCGTTGATGTCATATGCACGAGTAGAACACAAGTGAGTTGTGGGCGATATAAGTCATCTTGCCTACCGACATGTCATACTTTGGTTCAGCGGTATTGTTAGATGAAGCGGCCCGGACCGACATTACGCCAGACGCTTACGCGAGACTGGTTTCACCGTTGCTACGAGCACTCGTGCTTAAAGGTGGCTGGCGGGTGTCTGTCTCTCTCACTTTAGTTGAACTGAGTGTGGCTACGCCCGGTCCTTGAGAAGGTTAAACGGAGTCTATTTGTGAAGTATCGTTGTGGTTTTGATGCGTAGGTGAGATTGGTTCTTGCTTAAGCCCGTAGAAGCCACGTAAAATTTGCAACAACAAAGTAGAGGACGTCTAACTTGTTTTTGCAGGGCATGTTGTGATGTGATATGGTCAAGACGTGATGCTATATTTTATTGTATGAGATGATCATGTTTTGTAACCGAAGTTATCGGCAATCGGCTGGAGCCATATGGTTGTCGCTTTATTGTATGAAATGCAAGCATCTGTAATTGCTTTACTTTATCACTAAGCGGTAGCGATAGTCGTAGAAGCAATAGATGGCGTGAAGCGACAACGATGCTACGATGGAGATCAAGGTGTCGGCGCCGGTGGCGATGGTGATCACGACGGTGCTTGCCGGAGATGGAGATCACAAGCACAAGATGATGATGGCCATATCATATCACTTATATTGATTGCATGTGATGTTTATCCTTTATGCATCTTATTTTGCTTTGATTGACGATAGCATTTTAAGATGATCTCTCACTAAAATTATCAAGTAGTGTTCTCCACGAGTATGCACCGTTGCCAAAGTTCGTCGTGTCGAGACACCACGTGATGATCGGGTGTGATAAGCTCTACGTCCATCTACAACGGGCGCAAGCCGATTTTGCCTGTATGAGAATACTCGAGTTATACTTGACGAGCCTAGCATATGCAGATATGGCCTCGGAACACGGAGACCGAAAGGTCGGCGTAAATCATATAGTAGATATGATCAACATAAGATGTTCACCATTGAAAACTACTCCATCTCACGTGATGATCGGTTATGGTTTAGTTGAATTGGATCACGTGATCACTTAGATGACTAGAGAGATGTCTATCTAAGTGGGAGTTCTTAAGTAATATGATTAATTGAACTTTAATTTATCATGAACTTAGTCCTGGTAGTATTTTGCAAATTATGTTGTAGATCAATAGCTCGCGTTGTTGTTTCCCTATGTTTTTATATGTGTTCCTAGAGAAAATTGTATTGAAAAATGTTAGTAGCAATGATGTGGATTGGATCCGTGATCTGAGGTTTATCCTCATTGCTGCACAGAAGAATTATGTCCTTAATGCACCGCTAGGTGACGGACCTATTGCAGGAGCAAATGTAGACGTTATGAGCGTTTGGCTAGCTCAATATGATGACTACTTGATAGTTTAGTGCACCATACTTAACAGCTTAGAATCGGGACTTCAAAGGCGTTTTGAGCGTCATGGACCATATGAGATGTTCCAGGAATTGAAGTTAATATTTCAAGCAAATACCGAGTTGAGAGATATGAAATCTCCAACAAGTTCTATAGCTAAAAGATGGAAGAGAATCGCTCAACTAGTGAGCATGTTCTCAGATTATGCAGGTACTTCAATCGCTTGAATCAAGTGGGAGTTAATCTTCGGATAAGATAGTGATTGACAGAATTCTCTAGTCACCAACACTAAGTTACTAGAACTTCGTGATGAACTATAGTATGCAAGGGATGACGAAAACGATTCCCGAGCTCTTACGTGATGTTGAAATCGACGAAGGTAGAAATCAAGAAAGAGCATCAAGTGTTGATGATTGACAAGACCACTAGTCTCAAGGAAAAGGGCAAAGGGAAGAAGGGAACTTCAAGAAGAGCGGCAAGCAAGTTCTTGCTCGAGTGAAGAAGCCCAAGTCTGGACCTAAGCACGAGACTAAGTGCTTTTGCTGCAATGGAACTGGTCACTAGAAGCGGAACTACCCCAAGTAATTGGCGGATAAGAAGGATGGCAAAGTGAACAAAGGTATATTTGATATACAGATTATTGATGTGTAATTTACTAGTGTTCGTAGCAACCCCTCGGTATTTGATACTGGTTCAGTTGCCAAGAGTAGTAACTTGAAAGCAGGAGTTGCAGAATGAGCGAAACTAGTTGAAGGGAAGTAACGATGAGTGTTGGAAGTAGTTCCAAGATTGATATGATCATCATCGCACACTCCTATACTTTCGGGATTAGTGTGGAACCTAAATAAGTGTTATTTGGTGTTGAGCATAAATATGATTTGATCATGTTTATTGCAATACGGTTATTCATTTAAGTAAGAGAATAAATTGTTGTTACATTTACATGAATAAAACCTTATATGGTTACACACCCAATGAAAATGGTTCATTGGATCTCGATCATAGTGATACACATATTCATAATATTGAAACCAAAAGATGCAAAGTTAATAATGATAGTGCAACTTATTTGTGGCACTACCGTTTGGGTCATATCGGTGTAAAGCGCATGAAGAAATTCCATAAAGATGGATTTTCGGAATCACTTGGTTATGAATCATTTGATGCTTGCGAACCATGCCTTTTGGGCAAGATGACTAAAACTCCGTTCTTCGAAACAATGGAACGAGCTACCGACTTATTGGAAATAATACATACTGATGTATGCAGACCAATGAGTATGAAGGCTCGTGGCAAGTATCGTTATTTTCTGACCTTCACAAGATGATTTGAGCAGATATGGGTATATCTACTTGATGAAACATAAGTCTGAAATAGTTGAAAGGTTCAAAGAATTTCAGAGTGAAGTGGAAAAATCATCGTAACAAGAAAATAAAGTTTCTGCGATCTAATCGCAAAGACGAATAATTGAGTTACGAGTTTGGTCTTCAATTAAAATAATGTGGAATAGTTTCACAGCTCACACCACCTGGAACACCATAATGTTATGGTGTGTCCAAACGTCGTAACCGCACTTTATTTGATATGGTGCGATCTATGATGTCTCTTATCGGTTTACCACTATCATTTTGGGGTTATGCATTAGAGACAGCTGCATTCACGTTTAATAGGGCACCATCTAAATCCGTTGAGACGACACCATATGAACTATGGTTTAACGGTAAACCTAAGCTGTCGTTTCTTAAAAGTTTGGAGTTGTGATGCTTATGTGAAAAAGTTTTCACTGATAAGCTCAAACCCAAATCGGAGAAGTGCGTCTTCATAGAATACCCAAAGGTAACTATTGGGTACACCTTCTATCACAGATCCGAAGGCAAGTTTTTCGTTGCTAAGATGGATCCTTTCTAGAGAAGAAGTTTCTCTCGAAAGAAGTGAGTGGGAGGAAAGTGGAGCTTGATAAGGTAATTTGTACCTTCTCCCGAATTGGAAAGTATTTCATCACGGAAATTAGTTCCAGTGATTCCTACACCAATTAGTGAGGAAGCTAATGATGATGATCATGTAACTTCAGATCAAGTTGCTACCAAACCTCGTAGGTCTTCCAGAGCAAAATCCGCACCAGTGGTATGGTAATCATGTTACGGAAGTCATGTTACTAGACCATGATGAACCTACGGACTATGAGGAAGCGATGATGAGCCCAGATTCCATAAAATGGTTTGAGGCCATGAAATCGAGATATGATCCATGTATGAGAACAAAGTATGGACTTTGATGGATTTGCCCGATGATCGGCAAACCATAGAAAATAAATGGATCTTCAAGAGGAAGACGGACGAATGATAGTAGTGTTACTGTCTACAAAGCTAGAATTGTCGCATAAAAGGTTTTCGACAAGTTCAAGATGTTGACTACGATGAGAGTTTCTCACTCGTATCTATGCTTAAGTCTGTCCGAATCATGTTAGCAATTGCCGCATTTTATGAAATCGGCAAATGGATAAACAAAACTGCATTCCTTAATGGATTTATTAAAGAAGAGTTGTATATGATGCAACGAGAAGGTTTTGTAAATCCTAAAGGTGCTAACAAAATATGCAAGCTCCGATAATCCATCTATGGACTGGTGCAAGCATCTCAGAGTTGGAATACATGCTTTGATAAGTTGATCATAGCATATAGTTTTATCTGAGACTTGCGGTGAAGCCTGTAATTACTAGAAAGTGAGTGGGAGCACTAAAACATTTACGATAAGTATATGTGAATGACATATTGTAGATCGGAAATAATGTAGAATTATTCGCAAAGCATAAAGGAGTGTTTGAAAGGAGTTTTTCAAAGAAAGACCTCGGTGAAGCTGCTTACATATTGAGCATCAAGATCTATAGAGATAGATCAAGGCGCTTGATAAGTTTTTCAATGAATACATACCTTGACAAGATTTTGAAGTAGTTCAAAATGGAGCGATCAAAGAAAGAGTTCTTGCACGTGTTACAAGGTGTGAAATTGAGTAAGACTCAAAACCCGACCACGGCGGAAGATAGAAAGAGAATGAAAGTCATTCCCTATGCCTTGGCCATAGGTTCTATAAAGTATGCCATGTTGTGTACCAGATCTATTGTATACCCTACACTGAGTTTGGCAAGGAGTACAATAGTGATCTAGGAGTAGATCATCGACAGCGGTCAACATTATCCTTAGTGGAATAAGGATATGTTTCTCGATTATGGAAGTGACAAAAGGTTCGTCATAAAGGGTTACGTTGATGCAAGTTTTGACACCGATCTGGATGACTCTAAGTCTCGATCTAGATACATATTGAAAGTGGGAGCAATTAGCTAGAGTAGCTCAAATGCGAGCATTGTAGACATAGAAAATTGCAAAATACATAACGGATCTGAATATGAAAGACCCGTTGACTAAGATTCTCTCACAAGCAAAACATGATCACACCTTAGTACTCTTTGGGTGTTAATCACATAGCGATGTGAACTAGATTACTGAATCTAGTAAACCCTTTGGGTGTTGGTCACATGGCGATGTGAACTATGGGTGTTAATCACATGATGATGTGAACTATCGATGTTAATCACATGGTGATGTGATCTAGATTATTGACTCTAGTGCAAGTGGGAGACTGAAGAAAATATGCCCTAGAGGCAATAATAAAGTTATTATTTATTTCCTTATATCATGATAAATGTTTATTATTCATGCTAGAATTGTATTAACAGGAAAGCGTAATACATGTGTGAATATATAGACAAGCAGTGTCACTAGTATGCCTCTACTTGACTAGCTTGTTAATCAAAGATGGTTATGTTTCCTAACCATAGACAAAAGAGTTGTTATTTGATTAACAAGGTCACATCATTAGTTGAATGATCTGATTGACATGACCCATTCCATTAGCTTAGCACCCGATCGTTTAGTATGTTGCTATTGCTTTTATCCATGACTTATACATGTTCCTATAACTATGAGATTATGCAACCCCGTTTACGGAGGAACACTTTAGGTACTACCAAAGCGTCACAACGTAACTGGGTGATTATAAAGGAGTACTACAGGTGTCTCCAAAGGCAGATGTTGGGTTGGCGTATTTCGAGATTAGGATTTGTCACTCCGATTGCCGGAGAGGTATCTCTGGGCCCTCTCGGTAATGCACATCACTAAGCCTTGCAAGCATTACAACTAATGAGTTAGCTGTGAGATGATGTATTACGGAGCGAGTAAAGAGACTTGCGAACGAGATTGAACTAGGTATTGGATACCGACGATCGAATCTCGGGCAAGTAACATACCGATGACAAAGGGAACAACGTATGTTGTTATGCGGTCTGACCGATAAAGATCTTCGTAGAATATGTAGGAGCCAATATGGGCATCCAGGTTCCGCTATTGGTTATTGACCGAGAATAGTTCTAGGTCATGTCTACATAGTTCTCGAACCCGTAGGGTCCCTTGCAACAAGGTTTCGATGTGATTATATTATGAGTTTATGAGTTTTGATGTACCGAAGGAGTTCGGAGTCCCAGATGAGATCGGGGACATGACGAGGAGTCTCGAAATGGTCGAGACGTAAAGATCGATATATTGGACGACTATATTCGGAGTTCGGAAAGGTTCGAGTCATTCGGGTATTTTTCGAATCTGGAGAGTTACGGAATTCGCCGGGAGAAGTATTGGGCCTTATTAGGCCCTGCGGGAAAGAGAGAGAGGATGCCTAGGGCAGGCTGCGCCCCCTTTGCCCTAGTCCGAATTGGGCTAAGGGAGGAGGCGCACCTCCTTCCTTCCCTTCTCTTTCCTCTTCCTAGTCTCCTACTCCTAATACATGGAAGGATCCCTAGTTGGACTAGGAAAGGGGAATCCTACTCCCGGTGGGAGTAGGACTCCCCTATGGCGCCTCCTCCCTAGGCCAGCCTCCTCCTCCCTCCCTCCTTTATATCTGAGGCAGGGGCACCCCATGGACACACAAGTTGATCCTTGAGATCGTTCCTTAGCCATGTGCGGTGCCCCCTCCACCATATTCCACCTCGGTCATATCGTAGCGGTGCTTAGGCGAAGCCTGCGCCGGTGAAACATCAAGATCGTCCTGCCACGCCGTCGTCTTGTGAACTCCCACTCCCGGAGCTTTGCTGGATCGGAGCCGAGGAGCGTCATCGAGCTGAGCGTGTGCCAAGAACTCGGACGCTACCGGAATGCTTGGCTGGGATCGGCTGGATCGCGAGGAGAACGTCTGACTACATCCTCTACGTTGTGATCGACTCGGAGGTGCCGAATGCTTGGCTGGGATCGGCAGGATCGCGAGGAGAACGTACGACTACTTCCTCTACGTTGTGATCGCTTCCGCTTTGGTCTACAAGGGTACGTAGACAACATTCTCCCCTCTCGTTGCTATGCCATCACCATGGTCCTGTGTGTGCGTAGGAAATTTTTTGAAATTACTACGTTCCCCAACAGTGTCCAACTTAGAATGACGAGGTGGCGACGACTCTGAGGAGATGGAATAAGGTTCTCCCCTCCCCGCCCTCGCCCCAGTGGTGCGTCTAGTATCATCGGATGGCATGTGTAGGTGTGTCTCTAGCGAATCTCATGAGAGTCGGTCGGCGTTTGTCTTCGATGGATCTGTTTAGATCCTTTCTTTGTTTGTCTGCATTCGTGTGTCTTCAGGGTAGATCCTATCCATCTACACTTTTTTTTCATCGACGATGTTTTTTTTCTAATGTGTTTGTACTTTAGGCTTTAGCATGACAACTTTCCATCTAATGTGTTTGTACTTTAGGCTTTAGCATGACAACTTTCCATCTGTGAGTGACGGAGGCAACCGGGGGCTAGTTGTGCCCATGGCTACCCCATGCCAATTTTTCTCACATGCCAGCACTATATACATGAGTTTGTGGAGTAAGTATCTAAATTTACACGTTTGGCCTCTCCATGCCCTACATGTTTTTTTTTGAACGGTCACCGGGGGGGAGAGATTCCCCACCTGAATATATTGCTCAAAGTGGCCAAAATGCCAAGTGTTTGATCCAGTTTATAAGGAAAACCGGATCGAAAACCTTAACAGGTTGACCCCATTTATAAGGGAAACCGGGCCGAAAAACCACACACGGGGGAAAGATTACATAGGGTGAGAGCATATGGGCGCCCGAAGAAGGCACTACCTAGCCAAAGAAGCCAAGAGACCAGCACCATAAAAGTCGAGTGGAAGTGGTGTGTCATCGAGGAAACACAATACCAACACTAAACAACTATCCTAACGCACCACACTGCGTGCATACCAACCTTGGCACAACAGAGGAGCAGCACCAATCAACGAGTGACCCATCACGAACCTTAATTGGAAACTCCGCCACAGCAAGCCGACACGATTAGCAAGGTGGGGAGGCATCGTTGCGTCGTTGTTGAGCAAAGATGAACCGAGATAGCACGAAGAGCATGAAGCTCACCAAAACGGACGACAGGCATGAGAGGGTCTTGAGCTAGCAGAGTAGAGGATGACCAACCCCCAAGGGCAACGGAGGATGAATGGCGGCAAGGAGCTCCCTAGTGACACCTTCAAGAAGGTGGACGACATCCGAGGATGACGCCGTCCACGAGCTTTCACGGAGCATAACCGGTTAAATTCCCGGAGGGCGAGCCGAGGCTGTGAATCCGGACCGAGAGACAGGAATGGCACATGAGCCACGCCCCAAGAGGGTAAGCGACGTTGGAGTAAGCGCCCGCCGTGGCGGTGACAAGGTCGTGAGGGATTTCTCCGTAGCACATCCGTCAATGGTGGGCCGCCATCCAAGTGGAGTCGAAGGCTGACAGAGGACAGGACCGAGACGGACATATGAGGCGGATGGTGAACCGAGGAAGGACAAGTGGAGCAGGCCGCCGGTGAGGAGGTGGAGACGAGGTGGGGCGGCGTCGGTGGTGGGATGAGGGCCGGGGCACGAGTAGATGTTCATCCGGCGGGGGCTGGCGATTCTTGGGACAGGGAGGCGGCGGGGTGGAGGCGCAGGACGGGTTGTCGATGTAGAGGGGAGGGGACGCCGACGCCGGATCTGCGGCCGCCCGGCTTCGGTTGCACAGGAGGACGGGGTCGAGGAGGATCCGTGGACGCGAGGCTGCACTTCACTGCGCTGGCAAGGAGACGGCTGCGAGGAGCAGCAGATGTGCCCCACCGCCACCTTCCCTAGAGTGCGCGTGGCCTTCGCCGGCGCCCCCTCGAGTGGCGGCGAGACGGGAGGGAGGTGGGATGGGGGAGCGCGGCGGCGCGACGAGGGGTCCCCCGTGTCGCCAGAGGAGGGGCGACGCGGGGGTCGGATAAAATTCTAGGGGGTGGCCTTCAGGCACCAGTGTCATGCCCTACATGTTTCATTGGCCCTCCTCATATAAATTTGTTGGCTTCGTCCCTGCCGATTGTCACAGCAACAAGATCTGCTCGGCTTTGACGAGGAAGGCGCAATGAAGGTGACGCATCTTCGACTTGCTTCATTTTCCGTATTTGTCGCTAGACGGTATGTCGATATTGGCGTAATAAAATTGTTTCTCGCGTTCTTCCTACTCTCATGGTGTTTGGTGAATACGAGTTGATCAATTTTTTTTCTAAAAATAAAAATCTGATCTCGACGTGTACGGCGCGGGCATTGTCCCGTCACACGGAGCGGATCAGAGGTGCGAGGAGACTGGACGTACGGCACGGTTCAGTTCGTGGGCGGCGCGCTTGTGGATATGGCCACCACCCTGCATCGTGCGTGCGCCGACCGGGGGCACTGTGGCGGCCGATAAGATCGGGGTCCGGTCCGGGTCGGACCCTCGCGTGCCCGGCTGCTCCCCCCGGTCCCGATGGGAGCAGAGCAGAGCGACGACCGCGGTGACGTCGCCTCGCCCGTCTCGGAGGAATTTCAAGCGGCCGCGCACTGTGCCCGCCAATATTATACCCGGCGTGCGCGGCTGCGGGGCGCTGTTCCTCTTGTTCGGTTCCGTCCATCGCCTTGTTCCGGTCGCTGTGTCAAAGATTTTTCTTTCTTTTCTCGAGCTACAGCACGCTGCCGCTGTTCCTATGCAGCCACATGTAGACGTACAGGCCAGGCCTCTCGTGTAGCATTATCAGTGACAGTCACCGCGATGTTCATTATACGCCCAGAAACAGATCGCCGCAAGATCATCATGTGGTCGCCCAAGGGAAGCCATGTTAATTACGAATGCTCTCTCGGCTACGGCGATGGATCGCCGGATCGGACCCACCTCTTGAGGTTACTTGATTTGTGGCTGCACTTCACTGCGCTGGACATTGAGACCTGACCTGACCGCACGTCATGCAGGAAGGACTAGCACGAATGAATTCGGCATTGTCACTGTTGCCATAAACACTCGGATGCATAGATATTCCAGGTTACGGGAAACGCGACATTCGCAAGAACCATCCCGAATAAAACCAACCCGTCTCGAATTGAAAGCTCAATCCGCTATGCACGCAGCAGCAGTAGTGGTAGCACCGTGCCCCCTCTTCACTCACCCCTGCCGTACACAAACGGTGGCCGTTGTCGTGCCGAATCGAGCGAACAGGGCCCGGACCCTTTACCGTTCTCCTCTCGTCCCCGGCGGCTGGAACCCTAGCCGCCACCAGGGGAGGCCGATCGTCCAACGCCGCTCTCTGGCGGCTCCCCTCCGCCGGCGACCTCGGTCGTCGGTGATGAGGAGGGGTCGCCGGATTCATGCGTGTGGATCGCTTTTACTCTCTCGTAGTCTAGATTTTTAGGTTGTTTATAGTCTTTGTTTCGGCGGCGACGATGACAATGCTGAATAAAGATTCGTCGGATCCTTCCCTGACGAGGCCATCGGTCCTATGGTTGGGGATGTATTTAGAAATCAGTCTGTTCAAGCAAGGATATCGTGGCGGCGGCGGCATCCTCGTGGTGGACCTGTGTCCTCGGGCTCCGCCGTTGCGACGGCGTTTGCTCCAGCGTCGGCGTGGAGCTTGGGAGGTAGTCCAGGAGCGGATGCAGATTGTGGTATGCATCGACGACACCTGGAAGACGGAGCATGTCCTGGGCTCGTGGTTCGTGGATGGCAGATATGATTTCCTCCTTCGGCGTTTTAGTCGTGGTGGGGTGCCAGATCTGGAGTGATGGCGTGTCCTGGGTGTTGCCTCGGTCTGATTCGTTGAACGGTAAGGGCTTCACTTTTGGTGAGCCACCTTGGAGGTCCGCAAAGCTGCATATCAGCGATGGAGCCGTGTCGAGTTCGGGTGAGGAGGTGATTCGTCATTCTTTTCTTCGGTGGCTGCTGTGGTGGTGCCGGAGGCAGGTGCGGACGTTGGTGTCAAGCTCAAAGATGTTCTGTTATCCTTTCAGTTTTGTCATGTCGGTCTTTACGTGACTTATACTTTATTCTTTATGATATGAATGAGACACGAATTACCATGCAAAAAAAGGGTCCGGACCCTTTTCTCATCCTATAGTACTTCCTCCTTTCCAAAAATATGAAACGCGTCTGATTATTTGATCTTTAATGCATAGTTTTCACCATGATTTTTTTTGCTTATAACATGTCTACAAAATTACTAGTACAACGTATGGCATTCTTTTTTAAAAGATATAAATACAATGATAAGGGCATCTGTGAAGCGGACCCTCGCATCACCATGTATGCCCTTTTCAGGGTTCCGGACACCTTATGCCATTATATCCCTCAAACATCCGCAGACGTGTCCGGACGTTCGAATTCCGGCAAAGTGGTACTCCTACCATCTCGGTGCAAAAAACATCGCCATATATATGTCCTTTTCAGGGTTCTGGACACCTTGTGCCATTCAATGTTCCCTCAAACATCCGCGGACGTGTCTGGTCATCCGAATTCCAGCAAAGGGGTACTCCCTCCGTCTCGGTGCATAAAGCATGCATGTAATTCTATGTCATCAATTTAACTACTTAAATATATAATCTGTAATAAAAATGTATATTTAAAAACTCCATCCGCATCTGAATCAAGTGATATACTTTTAATGACATATAATATACTTTTAGTTGGTCAAATCAATGACATAAAACTACGTGCACGCCTTATACAACGAGACGATCGAGACGAAGGGAGTAGCAAACTTAGGGTGTTTTGTGGGAGTTCACACATCCTCTTAGCCAATCTAAAGGTTACCACAGCGGACATCCAGCCATTCTCTTTCTCTCCTCAACCGGGACATGTACATGCATAGATAAGCTATGAGAGCTAATTTTGTATTCAAAATTCATATTTTCAAAATTATGAATTTTATTATAATTTGGCAGCAAATGGAAAAAAATAATTGAAATCAACATACTATGGCAGTTGTGCATGATCTCACGAGTGTATGACCCACATGTGAACAGCCATGTCACCCACGTCTAGTCCTACCGGTAGGTCACCGTCTTTCAAGCCTATATGTCAATACCGTTGACTGGTCAAACCTGATGCCCGACTTATTATTAACGGCCACTGTCGGTGTTAAAGCCACAGCCAGACCCACGTGGAAGCAGTCATGTTAGCATCCGCTAAGCCTATTCGTCAGAATCATTGACCGGTCAAACCGATTACTAGTGACGGATTATTGTCATCATAAATGATCTAAGAAGACAAATTGGCCTATCACAAGTGACATTTTTTACCATCACTGACAACGGCCATTTGTGACAAAAAAGGGTTCATCACCTAAGAGAAGATCTTAGGTTAAAGAAAAGTTGTACCGAGAGATTCTTTTGTGCCAGCACTTCGGTGATGGTGGGGGCGACGGTAGAGAACCGTCACCAAAACATTTACGATGGCAGAAATTGATTTTGCATGACGCAAGTGGGCCGTCACAAAAAACCTTTGTCTTGTAATGAAAAATACAAAAACATCCTCGACCACCAAAATGACTAGTGAGGATGCCAATGTCACTAGCTTACTAGTTACACATGATTAAACACAAGTGTATGGAAGATTTAACTCCAATGGAAAAGTAAAAACAAGAAATTAAAAGAGCGAATGATTGGGATGAAATTTGTATAGGAAGAAAATGGAGCGGAGTCCATAGTTTCACTAATGGATTCTTGGCATATCCTTGGGCAGTTATTAAATTGCAAATATCTATGAGTATGCATATCCTTGGCATAATTAACATATGAGCATCGCGCTATAGACCGTTATCCAGCTGCATCTATAGTTAGAACTGCCCCACAAGACCGTTATCCAGCATGCATATTAAATTAAGTAAAAACAGAGTATTGCACAGAGTATGTTGACATGAAGTAGATTATATATTTTCTTCACCCTATGTTCAAAGGACAACTAAGCAACCACCGATTTAACCCTAGTGGCAACATCACAAATACAAGTCATTTACACTATCTGTCACCGCGGTAGCTTACTAACATAGTTGAACCCAATTATCATTCACAACTCCCTTTGAAGATCAAACTTCAAACTTGGCCAAAGAAATAAAAATAGATCGGAGAGCATATATGTATGAGATTTATGCAACAAAGAAACCAAATAGATCTCAAGAATATTAAAGGATAAATCTGACCATTAAGTGATAATTCATATCTCAACAAATACACCAATAAATTACATCAAATGGATCACAATCATGTAGGGCAACTCATGTGATCTTTGTATAGAGAAGCAAGAGAGAGAACTATCTAGCTATTGCTATGGACCTGTTGTCTAAATGAAAGTACTCACCAACGATCATGATGGCCTTCAAGTGGATGGAGATGGCCACCGTGGAGAATTTACCCTCCATAGAGTACCGAAAAGGCCTCCGGATTATATCTTCGTGAAACAGAGGTGTGCGGCGATGAAAAAATTAGGGCGACAAATTCTTGACGGTTTCAGGAGTATTTAAAGGCACACAGACAGAGAGGTGGTAAATAGGAGCACTAAAGGTCCCACGCGGCCTGGAGGCGTCCCGCTGGTGCGTGCCCCCCTGGGTCGCCCCTTGGCCTATGCCAGTACTCCCAAAAAGCTTGTGGACTTGAAGCGTTCGCTCACTTTTTCCAGATTTTTTAGCCCGATAAAATTGATTTTCCCAAAGACCCAAAACATGCTAAAAATAACAAGTGACACCGGGCACTAAAATAATAAGTTACGTAAAAAAACGCTACCAAAATGATAAACATAGTATGAAACAATAAAAAAAATAAGTTTGAGAATTATGAGTGATTGTATGAGGAGTTGATCCCGAGTGTGCACGAGTGAGGACAAAGTGCGCAGAAAAAACTAGTGTTGATTTGTTGGTCCGGTGTAGATCCTAGGTGGTAGCCAGACGCAACGGCCAGGAATCAGTGGGTTTGGCCGGGGCGTTACGGAGGTGACATGGATGGGGGAGGAGATGGCTAGGGATTTGGTGATGGGGACGTGTCACCGCGAGGCATTTACAGTCGTGGATGAAGCCGTATGCCCATCCGAACACGTGCCTTTAAAATCGGGGCAATGGCGGGTGGCATTAGTGGGTTGGTGGATAGTCGTGCCTCATCGGTGATTACGTGTGTTTGATATGGGTGCGCATACTTGTGCGACGCAAATTCAACACCCGGTCATGGCGCATGAAGGAAGAAGTCGGATCTTCCCTCCTGCACTGGCGGTCGACCTCTCCCAACCTCCAAATATGGAGGCTATGGGGCTGTATATGGAGCAAGATCCACAACTTATGGAAACCATGAGTCATATGGTGACTCTGTTGCAATGTCATTTTGGCCCAAAATCGTTATATTGATGGTTAGATGGCAACTGAGACCATATGACGACTCTGCTAGAGCTTCACTAAATTAGCAAGAATCCTTTAGTGGCTATTTTTAACGTTGTGATTCTCAATAAATATTTGTATTCTCTCATCATGTCAAGAGAAAGAACAATATTCATAAGCCACCAGGAGACACTTCAAAATAAGAAATCGATGCCTGAGAGATGGGACGAAATGTGCACAAAGGACACAAGGTACTTAGCTAAACTGAACGAAATATGCCCTAAAGGCAATAATAAAGTTGTTATTTATATTTCCTTATATCATGATAAATGTTCATTATTCATGCTAGAATTGTATTAACCGGAAACTTAGTACATGTGTGAATACATAGACAAACTGAGCGTCACTAGTATGTCTCTACTTGACTAGCTCGTTAATCAAAGATGGTTAAGTTTCCTAGCCATGGACATGAGTTGTCATTTGATGAACGAGATCACATCATTAGATAATGATGTGATTGACTTGACCCATTCGTTAGCTTAGCACTATGATTGTTTAGTTTGTTGCTATTGCTTTCTTCATAACTTATACATGTTCCTATGACTATGAGATTATGCAACTCCCGAATATCGGAGGAACACTTAGTGTGCTATCAAATGTCACAACGTAACTGGGTGATTATAAAGATGCTCTACAGGTGTCATCAATGGTGTTTGTTGAGTTGGCATAGATCGAGATTATGATTTGTCACTCCGATTGTCGGAGAGGTATCTCTGGGCCCTCTCGATAATGCACATCATTATAAGCCTTGCAAGCAATGTGACTAATGAGTTAGTTACGGGATGATGCATTATGGAACGAGTAAGAGACTTGCCGATAACGAGATTGAACTACGTATTGAGATACCGACGATCAAATCTCGGGCAAGTAACATATCGATTACAAAGGGAACAACGTATGTTGTTACGCGGTTTGACCGACAAAGATCTTCGTAGAATATGTAGGAACCAATATGAGCATCCAGGTTCTGCTATTGGTTATTGACCGGAGACGAGTCTCGGTCATGTCTACATAGTTCTCGAACCCGTATGGTCCGCACGCTTAACGTTCGATGCCGATCGGTATTATGAGTTTATGTGTTTTGATGTACCGAAGATTGTTCGGAGTCCCGGATGTGATCACGGGCATAACGAGGAGTCTCAAATTGGTCGAGACATAAATATCAATATATTGGAAGGCCATGTTTGGACACCGGAATGGTTCCGGGTGAGTTCGGGCATTTACCGGAGTACAGGGGGTTATCGGACCCCCCCCCTCCCCGGGGAGTCATTGGGCCTTAATGGGCCTTAGTGCGAGAGAGGAGGAGGCGGCCAAGGTGGGAACGCGCCCCCCAAGTCCAATCCGAATTGGGAGGGGGCCGACCCCCCTTTCCTTCTCTCCCTCTCCCTCTTCCTTCTTCTCCTACTCCAACTAGGAAAAGGGGGGAATGTTGGGAACGTAGTAATTTCAAAAAAAATCCTACACACACGCAAGATCATGGTGATGCATAGCAATGAGAGGGGAGAGTGTGTCCATGTACCCTCATAGACCGAAAGCGGAAGCGTTAGCACAACACGGTTGATGTAGTCGTACGTCTTCACTCTCCGACCGATCAAGTACCGAACGTACGACACCTCCGAGTTCAGCACACGTTCAGCTCGATGACGTCCCTCGAACTCCGATCCAGCCGAGCTTTGAGGGAGAGTTCCGTTAGCATGACGGCGTGGTGACGATGATGATGTTCTACAGACGCTGGGCTTCGCCTAAGCACCGCTACAATATTATCGAGGTGGACTATGGTGGAGGGGGGCACCGCACACGGCTAAGAGATCAATGATCAATTGTTGTGTCTATGGGGTGCCCCCTGCCCCCGTATATAAAGGAGCAAGGGGGGAGAGGCGGCCGGCCAGGAGGAGTCCTACTCCCACCGGGAGTAGGACTCCCTCCCTTCCTTGTTGGATTAGGAGAAGGGGGAAGGAGGAGGGAGAGAGGAAGGAAAGGGGGGCGCCGCCCTCCCTCCTTGTCCAATTCGGACTAGAGGGGGAGGGGGGGCGCGGCCTGCCCTGGCCGCCTCTCCTCTTCTCCACTAAGGCCCATGTAGGCCCATTAAACCCCCCGGGGGGGTTCCGGTAACCCCCCGGTACTCCGGTATATATCCGATAACCCCCAGAACCATTCCGGTGTCCGAATATAGTCGTCCAATATATCAATCTTCATGTCTCGACCATTTCGAGACTCCTCGTCATATCCGTGATCACATCCGGGACTCCGAACTACCTTCGGTACATCAAAACACATAAACTCATAATGTAACCGTCATCGAACTTTAAGCGTGCGGACCCTACAAGTTTGAGAACTATGTAGACATGACCGAGAGACGTCTCCGGTCAATAACCAATAGCGGAACCTGGATGCTCATATTGGCTCCCACATATTCTACGAAGATCTTTATCGGTCAAACCGCATAACAACATACGTTGTTCCCTTTGTCATAGGTATGTTACTTGCCCGAGATTCGATCGTTGGTATCTCAATACCTAGTTCAATCTGCAATCGGCAAGTCTCTTTACTCGTTCCGTAATACATCATCCCGCAACTAACTCATTAGTTGCAATGCTTGCAAGGCTTAAGTGATGTGGATTACCGAGTGGGCCCAGAGATACCTCTCCGACAATCAGAGTGACAAATCCTAATCTCGAAATACACCAACCCAACAAGTACCTTCGGAGACACCTGTAGAGTACCTTTATAATCACCCAGTTACGCTAGGACGCTTTGGTAGCACACAAAGTGTTCCTCCCAGAACGGGAGTTGCATAATCTCATAGTCATAGGAACATGTATAAGTCATGAAGAAAGCAATAGAAGGATACTAAACGATCGAGTGCTAAGCTAACGAAATGGGTCAAGTCAATCGCATCATTCTCCTAATGATGTGATCCCATTAATTAATCAAATGATAACTCATGTCTATGGCTAGGAAACATAACCATCTTTGATCAACGAGCTAGTCAAGTAGAGGCATACTAGTGACACTCTGTTTGTCTATGTATTCACACATGTATCATGTTTCCGGTTAATACAATTCTAGCATGAATAATAAACATTTATCATGTAACAAGGAAATAAATAATAACTTTATTATTGCCTCTAGGGCATATTTCCTTCAATTTCCCACTTGCACTAGAGTCAATAATCTAGTTCACATCGCCATGTGATTTAACACCAATAGTTCACATAACCATGTGATTAACACCCATAGTTCACATCGTCATGTGACCAACACCCAAAGGGTTTACTAGAGTCAATAATCTAGTTCACATCGCTATGCGATTGACACCCAAAGAGTACTAAGGTGTGATCATATTTTGCTTATGAGAGAAGTTTAGTCAACGTGTAAGTGCATCTAGTGCCCCTTAGTGATTTTGGTGTATTGAAGACTTATAGGTTAAGGGACTGATGCGTTTGTGAGTGTACACAGGTCTATAAGTCTATGAGGAGTTTGATATTTATAGAGAAAGTCGACCCATAAAAATGAAGTTCTTCGACTGAAGACTTTGAATTTCTGAAGACTTTCTGAAGACTTTGAAAGTGAAGAAATTGGTGTAACCTTGAAGACTTGGTATTCATTCGAGGAACATGAAGCGTGAAGACTTTTGTGTTCGTAGTTTCATTTTATCTTTCTTGAGTCATAGGAAACACCGTACTGTTAAATGGGGTCGAGGAAATACTAAGGAAAAATTTCCATGTGATGTTCAACTCAAAATCCTACACCTACCAATCCCTTCGAGTGAAGTAATTGGAAATCTCATGCAGTTCAGTCATATTCTTCAAAGGATGAGAGGAAGTTCTTACGGTCTACGAGGAATTTGTTCTGACCGAGGAGTTAGGAATTCGCCAAAGGCGGATTGCCAACACAAAGTGAGAGCAGGATAGCCCTGAGGAATTTGATACTCAAATTTCCGACCGTTGCTGTGCTACGCACCAGCTGTCCCAAAATATCTACCCACCTAACGGTCATATCATTGAAGGGAATTTATGTCTTATCATGTCGGGCTGCTCCCTAGGCTATTATAGCCGCCCCTACAACCACTAGTTGGTTGGCTGCTCCGAGAGAAACTGACACTTGTCATTTGAGAGCATCCCATCCTCCGAGGACTTTGAGCGAAAATCATCAAGTGAGGAAAACCCAAACCCAAACACCTACAAACCCAAAGTGATTGAGCATCTGAAGAGATTGATCCTACGTGGATCTGACGCTTGTTACTTTTGAAGACTGTGCTTCTTCCAGACGGTTAGGCGTCATGGTCTAGAGCATCCAAGAGGAATTGTGGATCGCTGAGTGACCGAGTTTGTGAAGGTTCGGAAGTCACCTGAAGACTTACCACGAGTGATTGAGCGAGGTCTGTGTGACCTTAGTTCAAGGAGAATACGGTGAGGACTGTGCGTCCTCAGGTTTAAATACCTAGCCGCTCTAACCAGATGTACAACTGAGACAACAGTTGAAGTTGGTCTAGAGTCATCTGGATCAGTGTCAAAATTTGCATCGGCGTAACCCTTTACGACGAACCTTTTGTCACCTCCATAATCGAGAAACATATCCTTATTCCACTAAGGATAAATTAGACCGTTATCCAGTGATCTACTCCTAGATCACTACTGTACTCCCTTTGCCAAACTCAGTGTAGGGTATACAATAGGTCTGGTACACAACATGGCATACTTTATAGAACCTATGGCTGAGGCATAGGGAATGACTTTCATTTTCTCTCTATTTTCTGTCGTGGTCGGGCTTTGAGTCTTACTCAAATTTCGCACCTTGTAACACAGGCAAGAACTCTTTCTTTGACTGTTGCATTTTGAACCACTTCAAAATCTTGTCAAGGTATGTACTCATTGAAAAAATTTATCAAGCGTCTTGATCTATCTCTATAGATCTTGATGTTCAATATGTAAGCAGCTTCACTGAAGTCTTTCTTTGAAAAACTCCTTTCAAATACTCCTTTATGCTTTCCAGAAAATTCTACATTATTTCCGATCAACAATATGTCATTCGCATATATTTATCAGAAATGTTGTAGTGCTCCCACTCACTTTTTTGTAAATACAGGCTTCTCCAAAAGTCTGTATAAAACCATATGCTTTGATCACACTATCAAAGCGTTTATTCCAACTCCGAGAGGCTTGCACCAGTCCATAAATGGATCGTTGGAGCTTGCACATTTTGTTAGCTCCCTTTGGATCGATAAAACCTTCAGGTTGCATCATATACAACTCTTCTTCAGAAATCCATTCAGGAATGCAGTCTTTACATCCATTTGCCAAATTTCATAATCATAAAATGCGGCAATTGCTAACATGATTCGGACGGACTTAAGCATCGCTACGGGTGAGAAGGTCTCATCGTAGTCAAACCCTTGAACTTGTCAAAAATCTTTTGCAACAAGTCGAGCTTTATAGACAGTAACATTACCATCGGCGTCATCTTCTTCTTGAAGATCCATTTATTCTCAATTGCTTGCCGATCATCGGGCAAGTCAACCAAAGTCCACACTTTGTTCTCATACATGGATCCCATCTCAGATTTCATGGCCTCAAGCTATTTTGCGGAATCTGGGCTCACCATCGCTTCTTCATAGTTCGTAGGTTTGTCATGGTCTAGTAACATGACCTCCAGAACAGGATTACCGTACCACTCTGGTGCGGATCTCACTCTGGTTGACCTACGAGGTTCAGTAGTAACTTGATCTGAAGCTTCATGATCATCATCATTAGCTTCCTCACTAATTGGTGTAGGTGTCGCCGGAACCGGTTTCTGTGATGAACTACTTTCCAATAAGGGAGCAGGTACAGTTACCTCATTAAGTTCTACTTTCCTCCCACTCACTTCTTTTGAGAGAAACTCCTTCTCTAGAAAGGATCCATTCTTAGCAACGAATATCTTGCCTTCGGATCTGTGATAGAAGGTGTACCCAACTATCTACTTTGGGTATCCTATGAAGACACATTTCTCCGATTTGGGTTTGAGCTTATCAGGATGTTTTTTTTCCTTATAAGCATCACAACTCCAAACTTTAAGAAACGACAACTTTGGTTTCTTGCCAAACCACAGTTCATATGGTGTCGTCTCAACGGATTTAGATGGTGCCCTTTTAACGTGAATGCAGTTGTCTCTAATGCATAACGCCAAAACTATAGTGGTAAATTGGTAAGAAACATCATAGATTGCACTATATTCAATAAAGTACAGTTATGACGTTCGGACACACCATTATGTTGTGGTGTTCCAGGTGGCACGAATTTGTGAAACTATTCCACATTGTTTTAATTGAAGACCAAACTTGTAACTCAAATATTTGTCTCCGCAATCAGATCGTAGAAAATTTATTTTCTTGTCATGATGATTTTCCACTTAACTCTGAAATTCTTTGAACTTTTCAAATGCTTCAGACTTATGTTTCATCAAGTAGATATATCCATATCTTGCTCAAATCATCTGTGAAGGTTAGAAAATAACGATATCCGCTGCGAGCCTCAACACTCATCGGACCGCATACATCAGTATGTATTATTTCCAATAAGTCAGTTGCTCGCTCCATTGTTCCGGAGAACGGATTCTTAGTCACCTTGCCCATGAGGCATGGTTCGCAAGCATCAAGTGATTCCAAAAGCCCATCAGCATGGAGTTTCTTCATGCGCTTTACACCAATATGACCTAAACGACAGTGCCACAAATAAGTTGCACTATCATTATTAACTTTGCATCTTTTGGCTTCAATATCATGAATTTGTGTATCACTACGATCGAGATCCAACAAACTATTTTCATTGGGTGTATGACCTTAAAAGGTTTTATTCATGTAAACAGAATAACAATTATTCTCTAACTTAAATGAATAACTGTATTGCAATGAACATGATCAAATCATATTCATGCTCAACGCAAACACAAATAACACTTATTTAGGTTCAACACTAATCCCGAAAGTATAGGGAGTGTGCGATGATGATCATATCAATCTTGGAACCACTTCCAATACACATCGTCACTTCATCCTTAACTAGTTTCTGTTCATTATGCAACTCCCGTTTCGAGTTACTACTCTTTACAACCTGTACCAGTATCAAGTACCGAGGGGTTGCTATAAACACTAGTAAAGTACACATCAATATCATGTATATCAAATATACCTTTGTTCACTTTGCCATCCTTCTTATCCGCCAATTATTTGGGGCAGTTCCGCTTCCAGTGACCAGTCCTTTTTGCAGTAGAAGCACTCAGTATCAGGCTTAGGTCCAAACTTGGGCTTCTTCACTTGAGCAGCAACTTGTTTGCCGTTCTTCTTGAAGTTCCCCTTCTTTCCCTTTGCCCTTTTCTTGAAACTAGTGATCTTGTTAACCATCAACACTTGATGCTCTTTTCTTGATTTCTACCTTCGCTGATCTCAAAGATCGCGAAGAGCTCGAATTACTTTCGTCATCCCTTGCATATTATAGTTCATCACGAAGTTCTATTAACTTGGTGATAGTGACTAGAGAACTTTGTCAATTACTATCTTATCTGGAAGATTAACTCCCACTTGATTCAAGTAATTGTAGTACTCAGACAATCTGAGCACATGCTCCATCTTATTGGCAAAGTATTATCAGAGGTCTCATACCTCTCGACATGGGCACGAGTATGAAATACCAATTTCAACTCTTGGAACATCTTATATGCTCTATGGCGTTCAAAACATTTTTGAAGTCCCGGTTCTAAGCCGTAAAGCATGGTGCACTAAACTATCAAGTAGTCATCATACCGAGCTTTTGTCAAAATGTTCATGCTACTTTTTGATTGCTCCATGCTATTTTTTCTACTGTTTTGGACTATATTGGGCTTTATTTTTCACTTTTATATTATTTTTGGGACTAACCTATTAACCGTAGGCCCAGCCCAGAATTGTTGTTTTTTTGCCTATTTCAGTGTTTCGAAGAAACGAAATATCAAACGGAGTCCAAACGGAATGAAACCTTCAGAAACGTGATTTTCTCACCGAACATGATCCAGGAGACTTGGACCCTACTCCAAGGAACGAGAGAGGCGGTCACGAGGGTGGGGGCGGGGGGCCTAGGGCGCGCCCCCTGCCTCGTGGGCCCCCTGTTGCTCCACCGACGTACTCCTTCCTCCTATATATACCTACGTACCCCCAAACGATCAGATACGGAGCCAAAAACCTAATTCCACCGCCGCAACTTCCTGTATCCACGAGATCCCATCTTGGGGCTTGTTCCGAGTCTGCTTGAGGGGCATCCACCACGGAGGGCTTCTACATCATCACCATAGCCTCTCCGATGAAGTGTGAGTAGTTTATTTCAGACCTTCGGGTCCATAGCTAGTAGCTAGATGGCTTCTTCTCTCTTTTTGGATCTCAATACAATCTTCTCCCCCTCTCTCGTGGAGATCTATTCGATGTAATCTTCTTTTTGCGGTGTGTTTGTTGAGACCGATGAATTGTGGGTTTATGATCCAGCTTATCTATGAATAATATTTGAATCTTCTCTGTATGTATGATTGGTTATCTTTGCAAGTCTCTTCGAATTATCCGTTTGGTTTGGCCAACTAGATTGGTAGTTCTTGCAATGGGAGAAGTGCTTAGCTTTGGGTTCAATCTTGCGGTGTCCTTACCCAAAGGATGTAAAGGGTTGCAAGGCACGTATTGTATTGTTGCCATCGAGGATAACAAGATGGGGTATTTATCATATTGCATGAATTTATTCCTCTACATCATGTCATCTTGCTTAAGGCGTTACTCTGTTTCTAACTTAATACTCTAAATGCATCTTTGGATAGCGGTCGATGAGTGGAGTAATAGTAGTAGATGCGTAATCGTTTGATCTACTTGTCTCGGACGTGATGCCTATATACATGATCATACCTAGATATACTCATAACTATGCTCAATCTGTCAATTGCTCAACAGTAATTTGTTCACCCACCATAGAATACTTATGCTCTTGAGAGAAGCCACTAGTGAAACCTATGGCCCCCGGGTTTATTCTCATCATATTAATCTCCATCACTTTTATACTTGCTTTGTTTTTAATCTGCCTTTTAATTTTCACTTTGCATCTCTATATCAAAAATACCAAAAATATTATCTATCATCTCTATCATATCTCACTCTCGTAAGTGACCGTGAAGGGATTGACAACCCCTAATCGCGTTGGTTGCGAAGAGCTATCGATTTGTGCAGGTACGAGGGACTCGCGCGTGGCCTCCTACTGGATTGATACCTTGGTTCTCAAAAACTGAGGAAATACTTACGCTACTTTGCTGCATCATCCTCTCCCCTTCGGGGAAAACCAACGCAAGCTCAAGACGTAGCAAGAAGGATTTCTGGCGCCGTTGCCGGGGAGTCTACGCAAAAGTCAACCATACCAAGTACCCATCACAATCCCTATCTCTCGCATTACATTATTTGCCATTTGCCTCTCGTTTTCCTCTCCCCCACTTCACCCTTGCCGTTTTATTCGCCCTCTCTTTCCCAATCTCCTCCTCTTTTTCCCATTGCCTTTTCCTCGTCCGTTTGTTTGCTCGTGTGTTAGTTTGCTTGTTTGTCGCGATGGCTCAAGATGCTACCAAATTGTGTGACTTCACCAATACCAATAATAATGATTTCCTTAGCACTCGATTGCTCCTCTTGCCAATACTAAATCTTGTGAAATCAATACCGCTTTGTTGAATCTTGTTATGAAAGATCAATTCGCCGCCTTCCTAGTGAAGATGCCGCTACTCATCTGAATAGCTTCGTTGATTTATGTGATATGCAAAAGAAAAAAGATGTCGATAATGATGTCGTTAAATTGAAGCTATTTCCTTTTCGCTTAGAGATCGTGCTAAAGCGTGGTTTTCGTCTTTGCCTAAAAATAGTATTGATTCTTGGAACAAGTGCAAAGATGCTTTTATCTCTAAGTATTTTCCTCCCGCTAAGATTATCTCTCTTAGGACCGATATTATGAATTTTAAGCAACTTGATCATGAACATGTTGCACAAGCTTGGGAGAGAATAAAATTAATGATACGTAATTGTCCTACTCATGGTTTGAACTTGTGGATGATTATACAAAACTTTTATGCCGGATTGAATTTTTCTTCTAGAAATCTTTTAGATTCGTCATGGGAGGCACTTTTATGGAAATCACTCTAGGAGATGCTACTAAACTGCTAGATAATATTATGGTTAATTATTCTCAATGGCATACCGAAAGATCTACTAATAAAAAAGTGCATGCGATATAAGAAATTAATGTTTTGAGTGGAAAGATGGATGAACTTATGAAATTATTTACTACTAAGAGTTTTTCTTCTGATCCTAATGATATTCCTTTGTCTACTTTGATTGATAATAATAATGAATCTATGGATGAGAATTTTGTTGGTAGGAATAATTTTGGTAACAACGCGTATAGAGGGAATTTTAATCCTAGGCCTTATCCTAGTAATCCTTCTAATAATTATGGAAATTCCTACAACAACTCTTATGGAAATTTTAATAAGATGCCCACTGAATTTGAGAGTAGTGTTAAAGAGTTTATGAATTCTCAAAAGAATTTTAATGCTTTGCTTGAGGAGAAATTTCTTAAAATTGATGATTTGGCTAGGAACGTTGATAGAATTTCTCTTGAGGTTGATTCTTTAAAGCTTAGATATATTCCTCCTAAGCATGATATCAATGAGTCTCTCAAAGCTATGAGAATTTCCATTGATGAGTGCAAAGAAAGAACCGCTAGGATGCGTGCTTCCAAAGATGCCTTTATTAAAGCGTGTTCTTCCAATTCCTATGAAAATCAAGATGAAGATCTAAAAGTTATTGATGTGTCCCCCATTAAATCTTTGTTTTGCAATATGAATCTTTATGAAACTGAATATGATCTTCCTTTACCTAGAAGGCGTTCTAAGAATCCGGAGTTTTTAGATCTTGATGATGAAATTGATAAAAGTGGGATTGAAAGAAATAAAAATCTATATGTTGCTAAACCCACTATATTGGATCTCAAGGAATTTAATTATGGAAGTTGCTCTTTAATTGATTGTATTTCCTTGTTGCAATCCGTGCTAAATTCTCCTCATGCTTATAGTCAAAATAATGCCTTTACCGAACACATTGTTGATGCCTTGATGCAATCTTATGAAGAAAAACTTGAATTGAAAGTTTCTATCCCTAGAAAGCTCTATGATGAGTGGGAACCTACTATTAAAGTCAAAATTAAAGATTATGAGTTTAATGCCTTGTGTGATTTGGGTGCTAGTGTCTCTACTATTCCCAAAACTTTGTGTGATTTGCTAGATTTCCGTGACTTTGATGATTGCTCTCTAAACTTGCAACTTGCAGATTCCACTATTAAAAAGCCTATAGGAAGAATTAATGATGTTCTTATTGTTGCAAATAGGAATTATGTGCCCTTAGATTTTATCGTTCTTGATATAGATTGCAATCCTTCATGTCCTATTATTCTTGGTAGACCTTTCCTTAGAACGATTGGTGCAATTATTGATATGAAGGAAGGGAATATTAGATTCCAATTTACCTTAAAGAAGGGCATGGAACACTTCCCTAGAAAGAAAATAAAATTACCATATGAATCTATCATGAGAGCCACCTATGGATTGCCTACCAAAGATGGCATTACCTAGATCTATCCTTACTTTTATGCCTAGCTAGGGGCGTTAAACGATAGCGCTTGTTGGGAGGCAACCCAATTTTATTTTTAGTTTTTTTTGTTTCTGTTTAGGAATAAATAATCCATCTAGCCTCTGTTTAGATGTGTTTTTAGCTTTTAATTAGTGTTTGTGCCAATCTAGACCTATTGGATCTTCTTGGATGATAGTTATTTGATCTTGCTGTAATCTCCAGAAACTTTGCGCTCAGTGCCCGAATTATTAAAAATCACCAGAACTTGATAAAATACTTATTCAAATTGCTTCTGATCAATAAACAAATTGTCTAGGTCGTCTAATTTTGGTAGAATTTTTGGAGTTCCAGAAGTTTGCGTTAGTTACAGATTACTACAGACTGTTCTGTTTTTGACAGATTCTGTTTTCGTGTGTTGTTTGCTTATTTTGATGAATCTATGGCTAGTAAAATAGTTTATAATCCATAGAGAAGTTGGGATACAGTAGGTTTAACACCAATATAAATAAATAATGAGTTCATTACAGTACCTTAAAGTAGTCTTTTTTTTCTTTCTCTAACGGAGCTCATGAGATTTCTATTGAGTTTTGTGTTGTGAAGTTTTCAAGTTTTGGGTGAATTCTTTTGATGGATTATGGAACAAGGAGTGAAAAGAGCATAAGCTTGGGGATAACCATGGCACCCCCAAGATAATCCAAGGACACCAAAAAGTCAAAGCTTGGGGATGCCCCGGAAGGCATCCCCTCTTTCGTCTACTTCCATCGGTAATTTACTTGGAGCTATATTTTTATTCACCACATGATATGTGTTCTGCTTGGAGCGTCTTGTATTATTTGCGTCTTTGCTTTTTAGTCTACCACAATCATCCTTGATGTACACACTTTTTTAGAGAGCCATACATAAACTGGAATTTGTTAGAATACTCTATGTGCTTCACTTATATCTTTTGAGCTTGATAGTTTTGCTCATAGTGCTTCACTTATATCTTTTGAGGGTGATAATTTTTGCTGTAGTGCTTCACTTAGATCTTTTAGAGCACGGTGGTGGATTTGTTTTAAAGAAACTATTGATCTCTCATGCTTCACTTAGATTATTTTGAGAGTCGTTAATAGCATGGTAATTTGCTTAATATTAATATACTTGGTATTCAAGATATGTGAAACTTTCTTTTGAGTGCGTTGAATACTAAGAAAAGTTTGATGCTTGATAATTGTTTTGAGATATGGAGGTGATAATATCAAAGTCGTGCTAGTTGAGTAGTTGTGAATTTGATAAATGCTTGTGTTGAAGTTAGCAAGTCCCGTAGCATGCACGTATGGTTAAAGTTGTGTAACAAATTTGAAACATGAAGTGTACCTGGCTTGTGCATCCTTATGAGTGGAGGTCGGGGACGAGGGATGGTATTTTCCTACCAATCTATCCCCCTAGGAGCATGCGCGTAGTACTTGATTTTTGATGACTTCTAAATTTTTGCAATAAGTATATGAGTTCTTTTGACTAATGTTGAGTCCATGGATTGTACGCACTTTTACCTTTCCGCCTTTGCTAGCCTCTTGATGCGTGCATTGCCCTTTCTCACCTAGAGAGTTGGTGCAAACTTCGCGGTGCATCCAAACCCGTGATATGATACGCTCTATCACACATAAACCTCCTTATATCTTCCTCAAAACAGCCACCATACCTACCTATTATGCCATTTCCATAGCCATTCGAGATATATTGCCATGCAACTTTCCACCGTTCCGTTCATCATCATCATGACATACATTACTTTTGTCATATTGCCATTGCATGATCATGTAGTTGACATCGTATTTGTGGCAAAGCCACCATGCTTTATTTTTCATACATGTCACTCTTGATTCATTGCACCATCCCGGTACACCGTCGGAGGCATTCATATAGAGTCATATCTTGTTCTAGTTTCGAGTTGTAATCCTTATGTTGTAATCAATAGAAGTGTGATGATCATCATTATTAGAGCATTGCCCCAAAAAAAAAAGAAAGGCCAAAAAGAAAAAAAAAGAAAGGCCAAAAAGAAAAAAGAAAGGCCAAAAAAAAGAAAATAAATAAAAAGGTCAATGCTACTATCTCCTTTTCCACACTTGTGCTTCAAAGTAGCACCATGTTCTTCATGTAGTAAGTCTCATATATTGTGCTTCAAAGTAGCACCTTGTTCTTCATGTAGTGAGTCTCATATATTGTGCTTCAAAGTAGCACCATGTTTTTCATATAGTAAGTCTCATAAGTTGTCTTTTTATACTAGTGGGGATTTTTCATTATAGAACTTGGCTTGTATATTCCTACGATGGGCTTCCTGAAATGCCCTAGGTCTTCATGAGCAAGCAAGTTGGATGCACACCCACTAGTTTTCTTTTGTTGAGCATTCATTAGCTCTAGTGCATCCGTTGCATGGCAATCCCTACTCCTCATGTTGACATCAATTGATGGGCATCTCCATAGCCCGTTGATTATCCTCGTCAATGTGAGACCTTTTCTTTTTTTGTCTTCTCCACACAATCCCCATCATCATATTCTATTCCACCCATAGTGATATATCCATGGCTCACGCTCATGTATTGCGTGAAGGTTGAAAAAGTTTGAGATTATTTAAGTATGAAACAATTGCTTGGCTTGTCATCGGGGGTATAGAAGTTGGGAACATCTTTGTGTGATGAAAATGAAGCATAGCCTAACTATATGATTTTGTAGGGATGAACATTCTTTTGCCATGCTATTTTGAGAAGACATGATTACTTTGATTAGTATGCTTGAAGTATTATTATTTTTATGTCAATATGAACTTTTGTCTTGAATCTTTCGGATCTGAATATTCATACCACAATTAAGAAGATTTACATTGAAATTATGCCAAAGTATCACTCCGCATCAAAAATTCTCCTTTTATCATTTACCTACTCGAGGACAAGCACGAATTAAGCTTGGGGATGCCTCGATACGCCTCCAACGTATCTATAATTTTTATTGCTCCATGCTACTTTATCTACTGTTTAGGACTATATTGGGCTTTATTTTCCACTTTTATATTATTTTTGGGACTAACCTATTAACCGGAGGCCCGACCCAGAATTGCTGTTTTTTGCCTATTTCAGTGGTTCGAAGAAACGGAATATCAAACGGAGTCCAAACGGAATGAAACCTTCGGAAACGTGATTTTCTCACCGAACGTGATCCAGAAGACTTGGACCCTACTCCAAGGAATGAGAGAGGCGGTCACAAGGGTGGGGGGCGCCCCCCCCCCCTTAGTTCGCGTCCCCCTCGTGGGCCCCCTGTTGCTCCACCGACGTACTCCTTCCTCATATATATACCTACGTACCCCCGAAAGATCGACTACGGAGCCAAAAACCTAATTCCACCGCCGCAACTTCTGTATCCACGAGATCCCATCTTGGGGCCTGTTAGGAGCTCACGAGGGGGCATCCACCATGGAGGGCTTCTACATCATCACCATAGCCTCTCCCATGAAGTGTGAGTAGTTTACTTCAGACCTTCGGGTCCATAGCTAGTTGCTAGATGGCTTCTTCTCTCTTTTTGGATCTCAATACAATCTTCGCCCCCTCTCTCGTGGAGATCTATTCAATGTAATCTTCTTTTTGCGGTGTGTTTGTTGAGACCGATGAATTGTGGGTTTATGATCCAGCTTATCTATGAATAATATTTGAATCTTCTCTGAATTCTTTTATGTATGATTGGTTATCTTTTCAAGTCTCTTTGAATTATCCGTTTGGTTTGACCAACTAGATTGGTAGTTCTTGCAATGGGAGAAGTGCTTAGCTTTGGGTTCAATCTTGCGGTGTCCTTACCCAAAGGATGTAAAGGGTTGCAAGGCACATATTGTATTGTTGCCATCGAGGATAACAAGATGGGGAATTTATCATATTGCATGAATTTATTCCTCTACATCATGTCATCTTGCTTAAGGCGTTACTCTGTTTTTAACTTAATGCTCTAGATGCATGCTGGATAGCGGTCGATGAGTGGAGTAATAGTAGTAGATGCAGAATCGTTTCGGTCTACTTGTCTCGGACGTGATGCCTATATACATGATCATACCTAGATATACTCATAACTATGCTCAATTCTGTCAATTGCTCAACAGTAATTTGTTCACCCGCCATAGAATACTTC